>JANSVA010000003.1:8564670-8583165 GCA_025504915.1 Erythroxylum reticulatum
AACCTCACAATTCAAAATGAAAGACTTAAATGAGGTAGATACTATCTTAGGAATTAAGGTATCTAAACATAGTGGGGGTTTTGCTCTTTTTCAATACTATATTAGGAATTAAGGTATTCAAACATAGTGGGGGTTTTGCTCCTTTTCAATCTCATTATATTGGAAACGTGTTGAACAAATTCAAACACTTGGATATAAAAAAAACAAACACTCCATATGATGCCTCATGTAAAGTAACCGAAAATATAGTTAGAGCGGTGGCTCAATTGGAATATGCTATGCTATTGGTAGTTTAATGTATACTACACATTACACTAGACCGATATTGCTTTCACGGTTTGTAAATTATCAAGGTACACTAGTATTCCTAGTGTGGAATATTAGAAGGCAATTGGGAGAGTACTTGGGTACTTGAAGAAAACTATAAACTATGGATTATTTTATAATAAGTTTCCAATTGTATTGGAAGGTTACATGGAAGCTAGTTGGATAACTAGTGTGAGTGATAACAAGTCAACATTGGGTTGGGTGTTTATCTTGGGAGGAGGTGTAGTTTCTTGTGCATCAAAGAAACAAACTTGTATAACGCATTCAACAATGGAATCCAAATTTATAACATTAAGGTTTGCTGGTAAGGAAACGAACTGGCTGAGAAATTTATTATTAGATATTAAGTTGTGGTCACAACCAATGCCGGCCATATCCTTACATTGTGACAGCCAAACAACTATGTCTAAAGCATATAGTAAAATTTATAATGGAAAATCTAGACATATGAGCCTTAGACATGAATATGTAATACAATTGATTTCAAATGGTATTATTGCCATCGTATATGTCAAATCCTATGATAACCTGGCGGATCCATTCACAAAGGGTCTTTCGAGAGATTTGATAAAGAGCATATCAACAGGTTTGGGATTGAGACATATGAATTAAATTTGCTTGTAATGGAAACCCCACTTTTCCTATCACATCATTAGTCAAAAGTTCAACAGGTAACATAAGTTATAAGCAAGGGACTAAGTACTAAGTTTGATCCTAAAAGAGTCAAACGATTAGTACTAGAGGAGGGTGAGTGTTAAGCACTCTTAATGAAGAGTTAAGAGGGAATAAATTCTTAACAGTCTTACCTATATGAACATAGAGGTGGTGCCGCTTCAACAAGGAATAGATATTGTAAATGTTCATGAATTTTAGGAGGTAGCACAAGGCTATAAAGTGCGGTTATTAAATGAACTTCTAAGAAGAATGAAGGTTTCATGTGTATAGCATTTCTGGTTCTAACACATAGGAATCTAGGTTCAAAGCTTCCATACTGCCTAAATTTTGTTAGAACTTTGAAGTGCTTATACTAATAAGAGGTTCAAATCGAAAGATACCTCTTAAATGCATGAAATGTCTTTAATCTTGCATTACAAACAAAATGGGGGATTGTTGGAAAATAGTTTGAAATGCAATGAATTGAATGAAGAAGTGTAAATGAAAAGAAATGTCTTCTCAATTCAAATGCCATGAATGGTCACATGTTTTTCCAAGAGATGCCATGAACAATCACGTACATTATGAATGGGTGTCTTTAAGTCTATATAAGGCTAGTTTAACATCTAATTCATGGTTAAAACACAATCCAATATTTTCTTCTTCATCTTTATCATATTCATTCTTAATTGAAGTTCATCTTTAGTTCTTTATTGATTTTGCTGTCTTAGAGAACATTAGGCTTGTTGTAACCTAGAAAGAATTTGTCAAAATCCTACAGCAACTAATGGAGGCAAATATTTTCTTAAAGATAGTGATTTTTCACACCTTAAGCCATCGAACTTGAACCCACTTTTCTAACAAACACCACACTTTCGATCCTACAAGGTTCATCTACTTCCTAAAAGCTTCGGTCAATATTGCTCTTATATTAGTCAATGAAGTTTCCTTTTGGTTATATTAATTAGGGTCAACAATGTATATTTCACTTAAACATATTATAAAAAAGTATAAATAATTTTTTTATATTATTTTAAATTAAGATTGCTAATAAATAAGGTTCGGTTAAGCTCAGACTCAATTGAACTTGAGACTTACAGCTGTAGTTTAAATTTGTTTAGACTTAAAATTTGATCAAGTCAAATTAAGATCAATCAAATTAGGCTTGACTCAAAAATTAAAAAGCCACCAATTTTTTTAAATAACAAATTTTATTTAAAATATTTTATAGTTAATATCTCAATAAAAATTCCATTGTAATTTGCATTTAAAAGCAACATGGTTATTCATATTCATTTAATGCATGTAAAAAAATTCTTTGTCCTTACACAATAACAAAATTTTCAAGAAAAATCTCAACTCTTTACTAATGAAAGTCTTGAACAATTCTTTATCAAAATAAATCATAAATGTACCATTAATTAAATTGAATTTAAGACTCTCAATATTGTTTCCACATAGTTAAGTTATAAATAATAGCATGACAAAAGTCACTTATAATTCTTGAAAAAGAAATTTGCAGTAATCTAAGTATTATCTACTTGACAATCATAAGCTAGTTAAGAAGAGAATGTTGGTAATGCATAAGTAGAACATGATTTAAGCAAAAAGAAGAAACATTTGTTAATTTTAAATACTAAAGTGTAATTTCATCAAATATAAAACAATAACAGAATAATCAAACCCAATATTTTATTTTGTGTTTTGTCAAACTAAGGATGCTAATATTAAACTCATAGAACTTGGAGTAGAATTTAAGACCATGTTAGAAGGCGAAGGTAATGATATGATTTTACTTTTTTTTTTGTTAATCTTCATAAAACCACGCAAGTGTATAAAGGTAAAAATATTTACATCTTTATTTGCAAAAAATTAAGTCAGTTACATAAAAAAAGTAAATCAATAGGGAAACATTAAAATAAAACCAATTGTACAAGAAAATAAGCCAAGTAATTGTTATAGTTGTGATTGTTAATAGTGTGCATCAATTCATCTGTATATACAAAAATTATTATATAAATCTTACTTAATTATACAATAATTTTATTAAAAGAATGAATGATAATTAACAAATAATAATACCTTCATCATCAAATATTTGTTCGAAAAACTTTTAGTTGGAAGAATGATATTTTTACTTGTCACAATATAAAAACATAGGATAATATGATAAATAATTATTAAATTTACAAATAATATAATATCTTGAACACTTTCAACACTTAACCAACTTCGAACATAGATTATGCTTCTATAGTTTTAAGATAAAGTCAACCTCAGTGAAGACTCACCATCTAGCCACTGTTGCTAAAAGTAAACTCATGTTGTTACTTATTTTACTACTACACCCATCAGGTGTCACTTGATCCTTCTAGAGGATTTAGCAGGAGTCTGTTTTCCCCGTTTTGTGATGTACTTTGTACTAGCTGTTTCCCTTTTATAAAAAAAAAATACTAACAAGTCTTGCTTAATTGCTTGCATAATCAAATATTGAGATCCATTCGAGTTCCACCATGATCATATATCAAAATATTCATCATCAATCGTGATTAGAATATATACTTCTTATATAAGAAGTCTTACTATAAGAAGTCTTACTATAAGAAGTCTTATACCCTTTTTTCTTAATGAATTTCTTAAAAAAATCGAACTTCCAATTGTGATTAATCATGATGTATCAAAAAAAGATTAAATGAATATTAAACTACTATTTTCTAGAAAAAATATTGAACTAGTGTGATCTATCTCTTTATTTATTCTTAATTGATAACCATCAAACAAAGGTTTTATCAATACATCGTCATACTGCAATATAGCTCTTTGTCTATTTTTAACTGATAATCATTAAACAAATCATACCAAAAGTGCTTAATGATATGAATCCATCCTTCAACTCGATTACGATCCAATTGTTAATAAAAAATTTAAATCCTTTTATCTTATATCTCATATCCAACATAAAAATGAGTGTTGGTACTATTAACCATAAATCAATAATATTAATTTTCTTCTTCATCTGCTTTCTATTATTTAAAACACCTTATTGGAATAAAAAATCTAACCAAATAGTGCTAGTTTAATCTCATGCATACTAACAAAGTAAATGTATGAAGTTAGATATTTTAGAACAACTCAGTAACAATATGAAATATTACCAACTTTACATAAATTGTTTTAGCCAATTATCATTGCTCTTCTATCGACAGACAAATGTATTTAGAATCTCATTATCTTAATCTTTCATAAACTCTTTAATATAATTAGCTATCGACTTTAGCATATTGAAAGTTGAATTTCATCTTGTTGGACAATTTAAAACTAACTAATTTATTCAGGACATGTGTAGTTGTCATGTAATTTTTTCAAAATTTTTAACTCATTTATGTGTTATACTCTAATATACTATGTTATTATGAATTGCCTTTACCCTTTCCTTTATTATCTCTATCCTATCTTTCATTATGATACTCACAATATGCGTAAAATAACATAGATGGTATAATCTCTTATCCATCATTAAGCCCCCATCACGTAACTTATTCTTCACTTTTTCAATCATAATTTCATAATATCATTTGTACTAAAATTATCCAAATTTATGGTTAAGAGCTAGGTGTTGATGTTCTAATCCATTAAGTATTTGATTAATACAATTGTCAATCTTTCACTTGTATGTAGTATGAGGATATAAGCAAAGCCACCATTCAAAAACATGAAAGATATCAATTATAATATAATCAATGAACAAGTGATATCAAATTTAAGGAATATTATTTTTCTAAGGACTTGATTGTACAAAGTCCAGGCATTATCAAATATAATGCACCAAATAGTCCATATATTTGATGTGATGGCAATTCATCCTTGATTAATCAACAATGCCATTGATCTCAATTTTTTTGTTCTTCGTAAATCTATAAAATATTTTTCTTAATGATAATACAAGTTAGCATCTTGAAGGTCGATTGAAGAGAGATGACAAACATCCTGAAATTATGATTATCGAAAATAGTGAGTAGATATACATTCTCTATAATCATCTTTGCTAGCAAATGCTTAGAATTATGAAAATCATGACATGTGGCAATCATTTTATTGTGTCCTTTCATTAGATTAGGGATAAAAAAAAGTTTGACCTCTTGATATCATCTTCTTTCTATTGCAGGAATCAATGTGTCGATTCAATTAAGATGTTACACCTTTAAAACCCCAACTAACATTTTATGAGAATATTTGCATTCGGTCTTATTAACTCGATCACTTAATCTATTTTTGATGAAGTAATTCCATATATCAGTTCTTATCTTTAAAAAAACTGGTTCCTTCACTTTGAATTGTTGCTTAGATATGTGAAAATCATTACCTACGTTTGATCTCCTGATACCATCTTCCTCCTGTTGTATGAATCCATGTGCCTAGTCAAATAACATGTTCCACATTTAAAATCCTCAAGCATCATTTTATGACAATACTTGCAGTTAGTCTTAGTAACTCTATCACTTTATCTATTCTTGATGAAGTGATTCCATATATTGGTTCTTATCTTCAAAGGAACGATTCCTTTAGTTTGAACTATTTATTCACTTGGTATATTACCAAGTACCAAATTGGAACTCTTCTTTATGTTGCCTTATGAGAATGATTATGCTCGTCCATCTAAAACAACTATAAACAAGATAATATTGAAAAATTATAAAGATATATAACCCTTATATAACTAACATACACACAGAATGAAGTTACGACATGAGCTATAAACATTTGAACATAAAAAATAATGAAAGTTTTCAGGTCATCACAAAATGTTAAATTAAAAACTATAAATAAGTTCTAAAGAAAGCAAATCCAATTTATAGCTTAGCTAAGAACTAAACTACTAGTAGAACTACAAAATGTTTCCACCCAATGTTAGTCTTTAAATAAGAATCCATAATCAACTGGATTGATTATAATTAATAAAAGCCATAACTGGACGACGAATAGAGTAGGACATCAAATAAAATGTCATTTTGTAACTAGACTCCTAATGATTATCATATAATATTGGTGCCCTAACAACATAAATAAAATAAATAATAAGTCGCCAAAAATAAAAATGCTAGTGAAAAAGGACAAGCATCCTAAAAGTAAATGATTTCCAAAATGATTATCAAAATATAAGCTAAGTGAAGAGATATTTAACACCCATAATTAATAAATTAAAAACTATTAATTTGTAGCTTATATAGAAATATCTAAATGTTAATGACTATGTGTTATTTAAAGACTTCAATTCACACTTGTAAACTAACTTAGAGGAAATAAAAGCTCAACAGGTAGCAAAATTTTAAAGTTTTATTTGGAGGAATTGTAAAAAAAAGTTAGAAAAAGAAAATGCATAATTTTATACGAATGAAATGCTTAGCACCTATTGTTATTAAAGAGACCCAAGTACTTATTTATGATATAGAGAAAATAAAATCTCTAAAAAGAACTAAAAAATCTGTAGGTAAGAATCTTCAATCTAGAAAATCTTTATGTTTTTATCACATCAAGCATATGATCCTAGTCGTAATTCAATTCATAATAAAGATTCTTTTAATCTATTCATGGTTCAAAATTTTCAATTTCATTATTAGATTGCAAATAAACTAAGAAAACAAAACAATGCATGTATCAATAGGCGTGGATTTTCACATCTTGACACAAATTATTACTTACAATGCCAAAACCATTAGAGAAGCAAGCTTTTCTTTAACCAACTAAAATTTATGATATAGGGTTGTACTTTGCTTTGAAGTATCATACTAAACACATAAAAATATAGGTTGCGTATGCCAATTAAATTTGGAATGAAGTATTAACTTATATACCAATCTTAGGGATCAAATAATGTGAAAAATAGAGCAATTGATATTGTCATCTTCAATGTTTCAATTTATGGAGAAAAACAAAAACCTAAATCTATTAAGAAAGGAACTCACCTAAGCAACTAAGTTACAAAAAAAGGAACACAAGGTAGGCAACACGACAACGAATGATGCAAAATAAGCATAGATGGTGGCTAGGGCAGTGGAGATGTAGGTAAACAAAAAGTAAGAGAGAGTTAGAGACATATAGTCGAGAGTTGGGGATTCCTCATTGTTGTTGTTATTAAAGAAACAATACCATTTTGATTATTAAATAGAATAACATTATTTCATAAACAGGGTTTAAAATTTTGGTTGGACCTAGTGATGGAACATGAAAATTTAAAAAAAATATTCGACTCAAAATTTAATCAACTCAAGTCAAACCTATAGACTTTGAACTGAGTCAAATTTAGTTCAAAATTCAATCAACTTAGGTCAATCTTATTAACTTCAAATCAAATCAAACCAAACTTTTTGCCTTTTTTTTATGTTTAATATCATTTTAATTTTTCAAGCTATCAAATCAATACAATTATACTTGAATATGGTGTAAAATGGTATCATATATAATAGCAATAATTTAATGAACAAAAGTACTTCAATAGGAAGAGAAAGATGATATCCCTTCTCTCTAGCCTCTGTAAGCCTTCTTAAGTTGTTTACTTTCCCTGAACTCATTTACTTGCTTTAAACCGACCCTTTTCCTTTATTTCATTTCCTTATCTAGTAGTCTGCTTCTCCTTTAACTTGCCTGCTTGGTTTTCAACACTAATACTTTTTGGTTGACGATAATACTAGTTAAACTTTCTCTCTGCTCGCCCCTGCCTCTAGCTTCCCCTAACCTCCACTTGACCATAGATTTCCCATATATCTTTGCTTCTACCTCAAGTAAGAAAAAGGGAAAGTCCATTATGAAGTTAGGGAAGTCCTCAAATGCTCATTTTAACAGTTCCTCAAGCTAACTTGGAACAATGTGGTAGGTGACCTTGTCATATTTGATAAACTTATCTACATTCCACCATCAAATCCTAACATATTAGTGTCATCTCTGCCTGAAATACTTCTAATAAGAGCTTGTAAATGGAATTCTTTTTTCGTTGGATACTTTTTAGTCAAAAGGCTAGTGTTCCCCTTACTTTAGCATTAGGATCATACTAGCTGGGAGAAGCTAGGATATGTCAACATTTTAAATAGCAAGAATGATTTTTTTATGAATAAAGGTCACTAATATGAGACCCTGACATATCCAAGAAAAGCTTATGTTGGTGAAAAAATGGATGTCTGGCATATCTCTGGACCGTGTTGAGCAGATAATAATTCCCATCTTGGTAGATCTACACAATGTGCCCATAGAATATTGGTCTTCAGAGGGCTTAAGCTATCTTGCTAGTTTTCTTGGAAGAACTATAAGTCTTGATGAAAACACTGCATTTTCAAATAGGATTGGCTTTGCAAGAGTTTGTGTGGATGTGACTCTAAATAAGGATCTCCCTAATTCTATAAGGTGAATGAGACATAATGGTGAAGATAAGCGCACAGAAGACTCCATAAAGGTCTCTTATCCCTAGAAACTAATGAAGGAAGGTATAGAGGTCTAAAAGCTCCAAACAAGATGAAGATCTAGGCAATGAGAGTCTTAAAGGACATTATGATTGTAAATGAAACTATTTTGGCTCAAGAGCCTATAGTGACCTCTATAGGTGAGTTGTGAAAAAATGATCTCAATATACCAGAGAGGAACATTCTGAGGATACTTATACCTTAACAAAAGAAGGTCCCTTTAGGGTACCTACTATACTTAAGTATAGTCTTTGCAAGGAAACCCTAGTGGAGGGGAGAAAAGCCCTTTTTTTGGCTCCCTCTATTGATAATACATCAAGGGCCCTCTTGCCATTTTTTTAGTGACTCATAGGGATTCCTTCAGCTCAGTCTTTTTGGTTCTTGAGAATAGTCGCCACCTCTCCTAGGATCGGAATGATTTTCCCTACCCGATGGGTCTACATCCATCCCTGAATATCGTCGGGTACTGTTAACTTCCCCACCATTCTTGTAAGGTTCATCCAATAGTCAAGCTATGATTTACCCAATTCCCATAAAAAAATATAGAGAAGAAAAAGAGATGCCCCCAACTTTTGATCCTACTTCTGTTGGTTAGGAACCAAACAATTCATAAAACTAAGAGGAGACAGGCAAGAATTGTCTCCCCGAAATGAAGCTACTTACCTAGAATGTCAACGGAATGAACTTCTAAAGTAACCAAATGGCCCTTAGAGATTATCCTGGACTGAAAAGGCCTAGTTTTGTTGGTCTTATTGAGACCAAAATAAAGATGGAACCTTTCCAACAAGGTTTTTGGTTTTTTAAGAAGCAATAGATCATAGTTAGTAATAATCTCTCAAATTACATTAGTAGAATCTCAGTTTCTCTATATCATGAGGTTATGGAATTGAGAAGTTGGTCACAATCTAATTATTGTGTCCATTATGAGGTGTTTTTGAAAAGTACTCAAAACTCTCTTGGCTATCTCAATAATATATAGCGCAAATTGGGAGTTCCAAAGGAGCAAGCTTTGGAATGATTTGGTGCACATTAGAGACAAGGTAAATATCGTTAGGTTCTTTTGGGTGACTTCAATTGCATACTACATCTTTATGAACCTCAAGGTAATTCAAAATACTCTTTCTCCAAATCTCATGAATGAGGATAATTGATAAGTTACCTAGGACTAGCTGACTTAAGATATACTGGTAACCTTTTCACTTGGACTAATAAGCAATCTAATTTACTACTAATTCAAAAATAGCTTGACAGATGTTTGGTCAACTCAAATCGGTTAATTTACTTCCCTGATGCTGCTATAGTGTTCAACAATTAGTTATTTTTAGACCCCACTCTCGTAGAGGTTGGTCTCAAATTAGTTGTACCAAAAAGGAGAGACCCTTTCAGGTTCTTCAACTCTTTACTCTAACTCTCTAATTTCAACAAGATAATTAGTAAAGGATGGAGCAATAGTATCGATGATTCCCTTTCCTTTTAACTCTCTCATTAACTTCAATTAGTAAACACGTAATTAATCAGGCATATAAGGTGTGGCATGTTGATTTGATTTTTTAAACCTATCTATACCACAATTATACGGGTCATATCTTTATAGTATAAACAGTGTCATTCCCATAAGGATTGTTCTAGATTCCTAATAATTTTTATAACACTTTGTTTAAGGTAAACAATATGATAATGTAAATGGAAAATAAACTAAACTAAAGAAAATTGATAATTGAATCTTTAACAATTAGCAGTGAATTTGTTGATTAATCATTGAAGACAACTTAGGAATTACTTTTATCTTTGTTTTGTTTTCATTTAACTGCCTTGATTTAATAATACTCGACCCTAAATATCCAATAGTTATAATTACCTTATCTTAAGATCCAACCAAGTAATCTCAACTGACATAGATTATGACCTCTTAATCTCTCAAAACTCTTTTAACCATCTAATTGGGTTTAAAGTAATCCTAAGGATAATTAACAAACAATTAATATCTCTCTTCAATTTCCTATTAATACTACCACAACTACTTCAATTCCCTATTAATTTTTTGTTTTTACTATTTTTTAATTTTTTCTTTCTTTTTCTCTTTCTTCTTTTAGGTCATTTGAAAATAAATTATTTACTAGTTAGGGATAAGGTTGCATACTATTAGACTTCGACAAGTCTCGATTCAGTAAAATTTTTATTGAGTGTTGTTGTTATTGTTGTTGTTAGGAGAATCTTTCATAAGATTAAATTATATGTTGTAGCTAAAGAGGATGTTTTAGCGCTTTACACAGAGCCAAGTGAAAGGCTTGCCACTGCATGAAGCTTAAGATTACAAGGTGACTAAGGTCTCTTATGCTTCTTGTACTATGATTTTCTTATCAATCAGTGGTATGTTTTTATAGTACTATGTTGTATTTATAACTTTCTTTCTTTTTTTAAATATATTCACTTACTTTTTAAAAAATAATAATTTATTTTCTTAAAACATTAAAGTATAAATCACAATTTTAATAAATATTTTTAAAATTATGATGGTACTTAATAAATTCAAATTACTCAACTATGATGTTACATAAATTAATTCAATATAAACTTAAATTCATTAAATTTAAAATGTTAATAATATTGCTTAAAAAAATTAAAATATAACATAATGTTATAAGTATTGGCAAGGCTTTTTAACCCTTTGAAAAAGGTTAGATTATGATTCACATGTTTGGCATATTAACTGTTTAAGTCCACTAAAATCAATCCAAAGGCTGGACGATCAGCTGGTTGAGCATCTACTTCTGCATCAATATATGGGATAGCAAAAGAAACCCCGGAAATCTCATGCACAATTTGTATCAAGACTAAACTATTTCGCTTGAAAATGTTTACAGGAACAACAGCCCAGGAAACCTGGTGCATTTGGAACAAAATAGCTACCATTTAAAAAAAATTGCTTTTTCAAGTGCGGGATTATCCTGGCTAAATCCTATTTGGTGAACTGAACCAAGTATGGGAGCATTATTTGCCTGATGGTGTTATAATTTGCACTTCTATTTCAGCTGCAGTCATATGTATAAAGATTGAGGACCAAGAAATGGCAAACAAAACCATAAAAAGCAATAGTGCACTGTGTTTGCATTAATTAAATAGTCATAAATTTCTATTCTTCAAGCATAAAAATGGAATCAACTACATGCTAAGGCAAAAAACCCTGAAAATACTCAGGATTTAACTCCAACCAAAGGTGGGAACATTAACGGGGAGGTACAGAGGTATAAATGAAATTTTTTGGAATAGAAATAGAAATTAAAATAATAAACATAATCCTCGCTCAATTTATAACTATAACAGAATATCTGCATGCCTACAGTATAACTATTATGGTCCCCCGTTTGGGATCTAGTTACAGGACGACTGGTGGTAAAATCAACCTGTAAGGTATGAAGCTGCCAATGTTTTCTAGACTTCCTGCCTTTAGGACCTATAGTGAATTGTAAAGAAAATAAAGGCTCTTAAACAAGAGAACCTTTGGATCTCTTAATGACAGAATTTGGATGTTGAAAAATTTTCAGATACCACTTCCATTCTGAATTCCAGCTTAAGTACACAAAGGAAAATAACAGCTTCCTATAAAGTAGGAGCCACTACATTACATGCTGAGTAATTAACTAAAATGGAACAAAACAAAAGGAAATAATTGAAAACACAGCTAAAATTCTTTCACTACTTTAACTCCTCTCCCTTTAGCCACATCTCTGATACATGATTCCTTTAGAAAACTTGTCATTACAAGGCAACACTTCCATGACTGGGTTTATGTGCATAACACTACCGCCCCCATTAAAAATGTGCTTGTCCTCAAGCACAAAATAAGGATATCTGCTGTGAAAGGAAGGAATATCTTCCCATGAAGCCTCCGTGGGGGATAATCCCTCCTAATGCATTAGCATTTGAGGCTGACCCTTGTGAAGTCATGAATCAAGAATAACTTGTGGGTTTGCATGTATTTCTCCCTTGGAAAGAACAGGTAAGGAAGGTTTAATAGGAACAGATGTACTATGAAAAGGCTTGAGATAAGAGACGTGAAACACAGGATGTAAATTTGAAGTAGGTGGAAGGGCGACCCACTTTAGCAATAATTGGAAAAGGTCCATAATAACGAGGAGAGAGCTTAGAATACCTATTGGAAGTCAAGCTAATTTGGAAATAAGATTAGAGTTTAAGAAGCACGAGCTCGCCAATTTGAAAATGAACTGGACGATGCTTGGAATCATAAACAGCCTGTAAGGCATTTTTGTCCATAGGGACAATTTTGTCCACGTCTTATAAAGTTAGACTAACATTAATTGCAATTTTTGTTTTTAAATAAATTACCGATTAAGTTACACCATTTGATCCAGATAAAGATAGTGACCCAATAAATGATCTAGATTAATGGGTCGAAGTTCGGATAGAAAATGGGTCCCGATTAGTATGGACCGGGTCCATATCATCCTTGTGATGGGGAAGCCCGATATGGAAGCTATATAAAGGTTAAGGTGTCCTGTAGTTACTTAAGACATCATTCACGAGCATAAGGATTCCTGACCCGTTAAAGAAGCTCGTGTTTTGAGAAAATTGTAAAAAGGCCTAGCCCGTGAGTCGGTGAGCACTTTCCACTAAAGACCCTGGGAGATTCAGAGACGTTTGGAGCTCGAAATCAGAATCGAAATCAGAGATGGAACTGAAATCCAGGTATTCCGCATTACCTTCGTTTTTAATCCTTTCACGTGGATCTAAGACACGTAGTAAAGTTCTCTCTACGTCTAACATGTGGTATCAGAGTGGTTATGTGATCGGATTGCCGGAAATGAAGGCTTTTCAGTTTTTCATCTCATTTGGTTTTCCTTGATTTTTGATTCTTTTTTCGATTTTTTACGTATATAATTATGCAAAAGTGATTTACATAAGATTAGCTACGAAAAACAGGTTGAAAACGGGCCGAACGGAGCGAAAAACGGACTCTCAGGATGCTAGAAATTGCTTCCGGCATCGGAGGTGTGGAAGACCGTCGGGCACATGTGTCGATGCTACAGTAGCATGCGGGGCGTGCGTGTGGTGCACGCGCCAATCGCAGGGCCCCATGTCGCTCCAGCAAGCGACGACTGCGTGTCGTGCGTGCACCATACGTGCGACTTGTGCCCGCGTCATTGACCATGCATGCGCCCATCCGGGCCGTCCACGTTGGAGACACATGGCTCGTGCTGATGTGCAACATGTGTCGGTGCGTCTGCGCGTGTGTGATGTGTGGTGGCACGCGCCATACGCTTATGGCACGCGTTTGGCCGCACGTGCGTCCCACCAACACGTGCACTGACGTCAGCGGTACGAACATTCTACAGTACCAAAAAAATTCCAGATTTCCCATAAAGGTACCCCGGGGTGTTTTGGGTCAGTTTTCGGGTCCGAGAAATTTATAAAGTAAGCTTTTTCTATTTTTATGGATTTATTACATTAGTAATAAATTAAATTTTAACTCCAGAAAAAGGAATTAGAGTATTCTGAATCTGATTTCGATTAAATTTTCATGCTTTAAACTTTGTATAAGAGAGATACATGAGGTTCTCGTGTCTCGAGTCTCATTTTCAGTGTTCGGGATTGCATGATAATCAATCAGAAAAGGACTTGAGACATTCTGAAGCCATTTTTGAGTAAATTTTCGTGCAATGAACTTGCCATAAGGGAGATACATGAGGTTGAAGTGTCTCAGGAGGTCGGTTCAGTATCCGGTGACGCACGATAATCACTCTACTGAGATTTTTCTTTTAGGAAGGTCTCAAATAAAGTTTTTGGAGAATGTCTTTAGCACGTGCGTTTGTTAATGAGACTGTGCATTCGGATTTTTGACTTTATTGAGGTTGCATTGTCACATACGGTATGCCCATAAAGAATGTGAGGATGACATAAAGAAGTATCCCTTGTGTTTGAGGACTTTTTGGATGCTGATGAGAATGTAGTCACCAAGGTGGCCTTTCAAGTCAGTATTCTGAATTGTTCTGCTTGTATGTTGGGGGATGTCTCTGATTTTATGTTTGGTTATTCTGCCCAAAGGTGTTGGCCTTACATAAACTTTTGAGATGTGCATAAAGGCATTAGATGGAGGAAACTATTGCTCAAGTGATCTATTCACCCAAAGGTGGTAGTGTCATGAGAGTTGATGGTTTGTACTCCGATCGCTTTTAGGTGTGGAAGTCTAATTGCATATATTATGTATTCAGCCCAAAGGTGTTTCATAATATGTGTGATCGAATTTTCAGGAAAGATACTATTCAATGGCTTTAGTATCGCTGTTGTCCTATATTTGTGTTGATTTAAAGTTTATCATCTTGAAGTCACCTTTTCAGTCAACTAAATATGTGTTAAAGAAATGGACGGAGGATGTTTTGAAGGTTATGGAGATAGCTGTAGTTGAAATGGCCATATGGACAGGTAAGCCATCTCCAATTACATCCATGAGCTTGACAGCTCATAAAGTAGCCTATGAAACCTAGGATCGATCTAACAGATTATATCTGACTACCATTAAGAAATTTGTACCTTACCATTGCAAAGTGGACTTCCGGGCACAGACATAGCGAAGGAGTTTCTTGATAATATCTCCCAGTGGTACATAGTCTCATTTGGTGTTGAGACAAGTGCCTTGTTAAAAGTATTATTCTCCATGAAGTATACAGATAAAAAGGGGAGTAATGGAGTACAGATCAAGAATAATTTATTTTCACAGTAGGTGAAGATACTGAGACTTCGATGCTTTGATATCCCATTGTGTTGCTGAGGTGGAGAAACTCAAGTTATTACTCCTACAGTCCTGAAAGCAACTTAAGGGAAGACAAAGATGAAGCCCATTAAGTTCAAAGGTAGAAAGTTCAAATCTTCTCTACATGCTGACGTTGGTCAAACCAGTTCTGGTAAATGTCCTTAGGATATAAAGAAACTAGTAGTATGAGGTTTAAAGGGAAGACTGTGACCATCAAGTTATTCTTTGATTTATCAATTATAAATCTAATTTGCAATAGTCACATTAAGTAAAAGTGACTATTTAGTGGAACATCTGATAAGGGTGTTTCCACAATGTAGTAGTTCAGATCTAGGATAAAACCAAATAAAGGGAAGAAGGAACTGATAGTTCATAGCAATAAAGAGATGGAAGTAATATCTATAGGGGTGTATGTACTGAACTTTATAGTAAGGTTCATTAGGTTTTACACGACACATTTTGTATGTGATTTTTTGATCAATTAAGGACATTGAAAGTTGACGTTTTACATTTAATACTTCTGTTGTGCAGTTGTTGTTTAATGTAAAACATAAAGGTACAACTTTCTTGTCATACAGTTTGTATAGAATATGTCTTACCCCGAATTAGATATATACTTCTTTGTATCATGCTAAACAAGGTATAAAGAACCTGATGAATGAGAAGTCATACATAGTGTGACATAAAAGCTTAAGCCACATTTCTAGAGCTAGGATTAAGAGATTGATCAGGGAAAGCATTTCTCAATTCTAGATTAAGATGATCTGGAAACATGTACTGATGATTATAGGGGTAAGTTGGCTAGTAAGGACAATGGGGTCAACTCATACTTCTAACTTGTTGAGTTTGATACATAAAGATTTTGGTAAACCTTATACAATTGCATTGTGCAATTATGAAAAGTATTCTGACATTTCTTTGTGATTATTCCCATCAAAGTCATATGTTCTTGCTTAAAGTCTGAAGGTTGAGAACCAGTTGGGAAAATTCATCAAGATAGTCAGATTTGACTGTAGAGGAGAATATCATGACAAACATGATGTTTAGGACTTTAAAAGGTTCATTTGTCAGATATATGGAGTCAGTTGGAATAGTGACTTAGTTCACTATGCCGAGTAGTTCTGAGCAAAATGGTGTGTTACCAAAAGGCATAATTGCACCCTAAAGGACTTGAAGTAGTCAATGCAGAGCAGGAATAATCTACCTATCTAGAAGTTGAAGAACTCAGCCTTGCACACAATCGTGTAAAGGGCAGCCCTACTGAGATAGGATAATCCTTATAAAGAAATATTGCATGCTCATTCCCTTCATTGCTATTTAGTAAAATATCTCAACCACTTTAGGGCTACAGATTTTACTGTAGATAAGGAGGGACTAAAATAGTGGAATCACAAATAGCCAAGTTTCTGGAATACCGTGTCTATGATGATGGTGAGCCCCTTGACAGATACTACAGTTGTCACGTACCCGCTACTTATATAGCTAGATCTGGTGGATCTAGATTTTTGTACCGTACCTATATAGGAACAGGAACCCATACTTGTACATAGAGGGATTCCTGGGGGTATAAGATCTAATAAGGTTAAGAAAATTCACTGGAGTGAGATGACCTGCTATCCATCTGATAACATAGTCTATCAAGTGTACTGGACTATGTTATTAGACATATTACGAATCGTGTTACTTTTACAGAAGCTATTTCTGGACCTCATGCGGTTATGTAGTGGGATGCGATGAATAACGAGATGTAAGCCATGAAGTCTAGCAAGGTTTAGGAGCTAGTGAATTTGCATCAGGAACTAGAAGCTCGTCAGTTGTGAATAAATTTTGAGACCTAAAGGATTTCAGGATAAAGTTCGACAGTTTATGGACTCGCTCAATTGCCTAAGGATTCACTCAGGGAAAAAGGTTAACTTTGTGTTACCTTTCCTCTCGTATCCTCGTAGGATACATTTTGAGTGATAAAAGCGATTGTAGCTTATGATGATATAGAGTTACATTAGAAAGCTGTCAAAACCACCTTCTTAAGTAAAAACCTTTATGAAGTCGTGTATACGGTACAATCTGTAGGGTCCCAGGATCTAGACAGTACCAACATGTTTTGCGAATTATGCATATCAATATATGGTTTACAATAAACCTCCTGAAAGTGAGACCTTACATTTGGTAAGGTTATGGCCTCTTCTGACTTCTTGGAAAATAAATTCAAAAGATGCCTGTACTATGAAGTTGAGCGGAGCAAAGTTATCTTCTTATTACTACATAAGGGTGGTAAATTGCTCACATCAAGTCACTTGATCATGATGTATGAGGATAAGCAACTTTTGGTCACAAACCTTGACATAAAGGACCTTAGTATAACATCTTCTGTCCTAGGTATTCGGATTCACCAAGACATATCTCAACACTCATCAGACCTCTCAAAGAATAAAGTGAAAAGAGAGAGATTATGAGCAATGTTCCGTATTCTAGTACGGTGGATGGCTGATGTATGCTAGGCTATGTACTAGATAGGACATTACATTCACTGTTTGACTGTTTGGTCAATATCTGGTTATTCCAGTTATAGACTTTTGGAATGCAGTCTAGCGAGCGTTAAGATACTTGAAGGACTTAAGGATTATATGTTGACATATAGAAAATTCAACAGACCAAACCTCGTAGGGAATTCAAATTTAAAGCTAGCTATGTGTTCGGATAATCGAAAGTTCACTTAAGGTTACAGTTCAAGTTTGCAGATGGTATAATGTTGTAGAAGTGTGTCAAAGAGACACGTGTAACTTCCTCAACTCGGCATGTAGAATGCATGCTAAGAGGCTGCTTCGCAGACCGTTTAACTTAGAAATTTAATTTCTGAGTGGTCTGTGGTCCATTCAGTGGCTAGACCCATTTGGTTTTACTGTGGCATTCTTCTTACATTGTTGTTTATTGACAACGAAGAATATCACAAGATCATAGCAGTTAAAGATCAATTATTTGGTCATAAGGATGTTGACATGAAAAAGTGACATTAAGGTCTGGAGCATTTAAGGACTGAAGAACTGTGAGTCGATCCTTTAACTAAAGGACTTCACCCACTTGTGTTTGTAACACAAGTATATAGTATGGGTGTTTTGATGTCATTAGACACTGCCAATTAGGGGATTGTTATATTTTCTCCATGTACATTTATACATTTTAAAGTATTACGATAGTATGATGGTTCATTGATAAAGACGATCATCGTTTATCCTCAGTATTACGTGTCATCATACATTGTCATAATAAGTATGAAAGTCTTGAGATTTGTGTCAA
>JANSVA010000003.1:8583265-8599469 GCA_025504915.1 Erythroxylum reticulatum
TGTATGCCATATTATGCATGAGCATGGAAATGCATTTCTAAGCTCTCATTGATCACTCTTATTTACTATTCTAGCCTCCCCGCAGGTAATGGGATGTTACAAATCTCCTCTCCTTAAAGAAATTTCGTCCTCGAAATTTTTACCTATTTGCTTGAATAGATGGGGATATAGTCTCCTCATGTGCTCCTCTATCTCCCAAGTTGTTTCATCACTTGAATAATTTCTTCCACTTAACTATGACCAATGGAATCACTCGATTTCTTTTCCAGTCACTAATTCAGACATTACACTTTTTTAACTAATTCCTCAATATAAAAAAAATCATGTGGACCAATACAATTTGAACTTAGTTTATTCCTTATCCTAACCTAAGCACACCTTGTATTTAATCTAGGCACACCTTGGCAAGGTGATACTCTAAAAAACGTTGCATCTTTCGCTTGCTATTTTACATCTCTTTAGTATTAGAACACTTAACTCTTATATCTATCTCACGATATTCCATAACCTCGATGTTGATCCACTTAACTCATTCGTCATTATCTTAGATCACTTAACCCTTATTACAGATTCATTTTGCTCATCAATAGTATCTCGAATCAATTCAAGCCTTTAACCTTTTTTTTGCCCTCTTCATTTCAATGTAAGGCCAAATGACTCTTTTTGTCATTTTACGCCTCATATAATAATCTATGGATATCGTTTAAAACTTAGATTGATCTTATGTTCTTATGAACTCCAAAATATAAGCTTTAAGCGTATCTCCAATAGTTAGGACTGTTGGTAATTCAAACATTTAGTCACTTATTTCTACATCCTTAGTAGTAAAATACTACTTTTGGCAGATTCCTACTAGGATGTCTAGCTTAGGTTGTTACTTGCTTTCTATAGTAGTCTCTTTGCTCAATCATTTTTATTGGGTACACATCCTTCTTATTTCAATCATAAAGTATCATTTTTCCTATTCAAAATCAAAATCTGGATTAAATTTTCAATTTCTCAATAAGATTCATAAATTTTGGATCCTTAATTTGGGCTTTGTTGGTTCTTTCATGCGAAACTGATCTTAAATTTCAATGCAACTAATAACACTTCATTTTGCCCATATTTAGTTCAACATTCTATACTCTTCATTACACTAGATTTGGTAACCTCAATATCTAAATTTGTGTTACACTGTTATTGAATTTTCTATTTAATACGTTATATTTCAACACTAGCCTTGCTGAGAAATGCTCATTTGTACAATTACAATCTTCCAGTAACATCTATTCATTATCTTAGCCTTATATTTAGTTCGTTCAAACTCTATAATTACCTCAAACTTTAATGTTTTGAATAATTCCGAAATGTTTCACTATACATATAATGTCTCGAAGCTTTCAAGGCAGTTACTATTATAGCAGTTTCAAATCATATTCCGAATAAATCAACTCACGAGACTTTAATTGTCTCCATGCATACAAGCTCACTTTATTTTACTTCATTAGATCGCATCCTAATCTCTGGTGTGAAACATCACTGTATACTACATAGTCTCCAATTCTCAATGATACTATTATCATTTATGTTACAATTCCTCAAAATTCTCTTTACATTCAATAGCCCATACGATTTACATGTTTTTTCTTAGACATTTTTGTCAAAGGCTAAGATCATTAAAAACTCCTCGAACAACTTCTGGTAGTGTTCAATATATATATATATATATATATATAGCTAGTTCTAAAGAACTCCAGATCTCTTATAATTTCCTTGGAGTTTCTCAATTCATTATTACCTCAACTTTCTTTAGATCTCTTTAATCTTTAATATCATAATATTGTCGGGGGCATTTGTTAATTCAAACAATTATTTCCAAAACTCCATATGCCCTTGATTAGTTCTCGTAATTCCTTAAGTCATTAGTTCCCTAATGAGATAATATTATCTCAGGTTATTTTCAATTTCTCAATTGACTTATCTCTCTTGAATAATTTTCTCCATTCTTTAGTTTTCCTCAAATTTCACAATGACTTATTCCAATGTCTGCTCATTTATACTAGCTTCTTCACACAATTCAATTTATTTGCAAACTTTAATTCCTGTATTGGTAACACATTCATCAGATACAATTTGTATCTCCCAGACAAATTTGCACAGAATATGATATGGATCCCAATTCTCTTCACCTTAACAATAATGTTACCTCAAATTCCAAAAAGCCACTCATATAATTGGATATTTTACCTCAAACAAAGCGCATACATTCTCAGTAGCATTTTCTACCTCATGCTTGAGTCTTCGTTGAGGATATGACTCCAATATTCACTTTTTGATTCTTTCCTTATCCATTTCTGATTTATCCCTTTATTGATCATTCTTAAATTGAATCATCAGGTTTACTGACCCTATCTCAGTGATTTCTTGGTACTATCCTCGATAATGTTCATAAAATCCTTATCAATAAACTATTTCTCATAATTATTTATCAGTCATTCTTAGTACTTCAAGAAGATCAATTTCAACCTTTCATAATATCTTAATAAGATCAATTCATGTCAACTTATATGATCAGAACATCCTTTACAATAAGGCTCAATAAAGCACTAAGCAAATTCATTTACTCCAGTACTTTGGCATATACCACCCAAATCATTACATCTTATCTATAACCAACTAATAACATTTGCTAATGATACTTGAATTCTATTTAACTCTAGACAACACTTCTATCTTTGTTCCTGCCTACAATTGGGGTATCTCAACACGATCATAACAGAAACCTATCTTTGTTAGGCCACTATCGTGCACTGCACTTTCTTCCTCTCATTATCAAACATACTATCACCAATTTTACTCTAACTTTCCAAAATTTACCTTTTCTAAGGTTACCTCATTTCATAATGAGTCAACTACCCTGTTGAGTGCATCAATTCTTCTCATTTGATTCGTCATCTTTTTCTTTATCTCATTCATACATAAAACCCTCTTTTATATGCATTTCTATCTTTCTCCTTACTACACATCACTCATCTCTTATAAAGTCATTTATGACTATTTCATTCCCCTTTTAATCTTTCCTCATTTCCATCTCATTCTCCTATTGTCATTTATTCATCTTAAATATATATATTCGCAATCCATTCAGAGTTATTGATGCATATTCATCCTGAAATATCGATCTCAATGTCCACTAATAGTTTCTCACAGAGGATCATAACTCTTATCACATTTATCCGACGTTCATTTCAAGTCCAAGTCTATCCTTTCACGGTCATAGAAAATTTTATTTTCTTTCAACTTAGCTTGTACACTTTAAATCTCATCATTCATGTTTATATCACTTCTTTCCTCAATCAGTCCACGACAATGAATTCACATCTATTTCACATTTGAGGATATATTACCACCGTACAATATTGATAGCATATTCATAATACATTCACCAATACAAGTGTGCTGAACGTTTATCT
The DNA here is from genome assembly GCA_025504915.1 of Erythroxylum reticulatum. Taxonomy (NCBI): domain Eukaryota; kingdom Viridiplantae; phylum Streptophyta; class Magnoliopsida; order Malpighiales; family Erythroxylaceae; genus Erythroxylum; species Erythroxylum reticulatum. The sequence continues at coordinate 8,586,721 of JANSVA010000003.1, forward strand.
ATCATAGCTAACCATATACTATCTCTCATTTCTTATTATCCACAAACTTTCTTTTTCTCATACTATGACAGATCACCATTCTCTTCACTATTTCTAATCGCTCAAACTCTTAACAAATACTCATGCTTATAACTCATACTTATGTGACTCAGACTAGGGATTAGTTGCAAACATTTGCTATGACGTATCAAAAATACATTTGACTTGACATATATTTCAAAAATGCCCATATAAGATAGTAATTATGGGCTTTGATACCACATAAATGTAGCACTCCACTGTCGCAAAACCCGAACCTAATATCATGGATGATATTCGAGTCTGTGCCCCACTAGGGATACGTGTTAGAACACTCAATCAGTCAAAACTCAGTACAAATTTTTTTTAACCACAAACATAAACGTGCAAAAATAATAACCAATTTGGGCCCATTTTCATTCATAAACATTTTCAATCAACACAATATATTCAAAAAAAATTTCAATAGCCATTTGGGCCCTTTCACAAATACAAAACACTTTAGTCGTTTCGGAATACAAATTTATATAAAAAGTTGCAGAATATATAATTCAATACAAAATAAAGAAATGTAATGCAGACGCGAACTGATCCCGACCTCTATCCTTCACTTGTATACTGTAGGTATACTCCCGTTTGCCTAACGGGGTAGTCTTCTGAGTCTTGAAAAATATTTGCAAATTTTGGGTAAGTTTTGCGAACTCAATGAGTGACCATCATCGATGGGTCACCTAATCACGTAACACATAATTCACATCATTTCACATTTCACATTTCACATTAAAATACAATTTAATCACTCATATTATGTATATGCAGTGCACATGAGACCCACTTTCCAGTTATTACTTTGTTGTGACTGAGCGCCTAAACTGTCCCATATCCATTAGATACTGGGCTTATTAAACGTTGAACCTGAGGCTCTGAAACTGTCCCGTATCCATTATGGATACCTGGCTCATTAAACGTTGAGCTTTAAGCTCTAATTCACTTTTTGAGCTCGAGGCTCTTTTTCACACATTGAGCTTTAAGCTCTGATCGGTGGCTACTTAGGTCACAACTCCCATTATGTTTCATACATTCATGAAATGGAATGCCTCAATCACATTTGCATATATTCATGCAATCACATTCACTTATCATCGAACTTTAGTCCGGCATTCAACATAAAGTTAAGAATCACATTTTTGAGTCAATCATATCAATGAAGCACATAGTTCGTCATATTCACATTCAATGAGCACCTCAATACCCAAATCAAACATCACAATCATTGGACCTCCTATTCGGAAACCAACACAACCAATCACATTCACATAGTCATTCAATACAAAAATTCAAACAAATAAATAATGAAGTGAGACCATCTCGGTCTACTCACAGTACGCTCCAGATTAGCATTTGCTTTCAAATTCTGGGAATGCCTAAATGCGAACATTTATCCTACAAATCATAATTATGTAATACACACATTACATATACATATTAATAACTTTGCACAATTATAAACATTCATTTATGCACACATGTGTATATGGAATAAGTACAATGCATGTTCATGACAATCTCGGGTATATTATCAAATTTCATATCTTAAGCTCTTACTATCAATTTCTCATTCATTTAAACCAGATACACTTTACTCCTCTTCTTCAAATCACAACTTTAATCAAATGAACCACTTCATCTCTATTTCACACGTCTTTGGTACTTTAACACTAACAATTCACTCATTAATGAAATTCTAGCATTACAAGACTAAACAATCATCCAACTCTCATTTCAATCCTATATCACTTCCAAAAGTCTAGACCTTTGGGTTAATCTTCCGTGATCACTCTGATCAGTAAATGAAGTAATTTGGCAATACTCTCTTTGAGAAAATTGTTCCTCTATTTCTTATGTTTCTATTGACACCAAAATCATTAATTTAGTTTAGTAATTTGGAAAATATGCCTCAAACATTTTCAGACTACTCTTATCCAAAATAGTAGACTATACACAACTTTTAGCCAGAAATTGAACATCTTAGAGAAAGAATCACAATTCGACTTTTCATATGATTTGTAGCCCTATTTCTTTAGTTTACTCCAAATAAAAAATCATCTCATTTGGAATCCTATAGATCCAGATATATTCATAATACTGAAGTGTGTTCATTAAAATAATCCTATTTCACTACTCCAACAGATCCACACTTTCATTTGATCAACCTATTTCGGGACAAAAGGCATAACTTGCTCTAGGGATATCAAATTAAGGTGTTCTTTATTTGGTTTGAAAGAGGACTTCAAGATCTACAACCTTCATGAAGACCTTGAAGACAAATTCTATCGTCTAAAGGGTCAAAAATGGGACCAGATGATATAAAATGAATAGTGCACCAGACGATACAAAATGAACAATGCACCAGACGATACAAATGAACAGTGCACCAGATGATACAAATGAACAGTGTGCCAGACGATACAAATGAATAGTGCACCAGACGAAATGACGTCACTAGACGATACGTCTTTATAAGATGATTCGTCCTCACCAAACGAAGCGTCATCATAAGACGACACGTCATTACAAGACGAGGTTCCTTCACAAGACGAAGTGCCTTCACAAGATAAAGCGTTTTCACAAGACGACACATCATCACAAGACGAAGCACCTTCATAAGACGAAGTGTCTTCACAAGACAAAACGTCTTCATAAGACGATTCGTCCTATACTCGTAAGCGACTTCACTTAAAGACCATAACTTTTAACTCTGATATCCAAAAATTTCCAGACTTACATTTTCTAAAATCCAACACTTCCAAACTTTTATTTCTAGTCTTTCACTCCATTTCATTCAACTTATTTACCACTATTTCACACTATTTCATCAATTTACTTACTAAATGGCATTTTTCCTAGTTCAATAATAGTCAACATTTTGGAAAAATTTTCCCCACATTCACCATAATTAAAAAATATTACAAATCCATTAATCAATAAAATTTCCAATATAAAAAATTCAAAATTCACAAAATTTTCAAGAATCACAACTCAATCCAATTATACCTAGAATTATTCACAAATGCATGTACAATTATTTTCATGTGCAAAAATTTTACTATTCACGTATGTGTGTATGCCATATTATACATGAGCATGGAAATGCATTTCTAAGCTCTCATTGATCACTCTTATTTACTATTCTAGCCTCCCCGTAGGTAACGAGATGTTACATTAAGTCCCCTTCTTTCCTTAATACTGTCTGTTCCCCACTGTTCCCGAAATGGTGCTCCTACAATAATGTAGATTTTGCCTCAAATGCTAGGATTGTTTTAACTTGGAACCTAGAAAGCCTCAGATGTAAAATTCTTCATACTACTGACCAGCTTATTCATTTAGAGGTTTCCCTTATGAACAGTTCAATTTCCTTTCTCATTACTTGTGTGTATGGGGCTTATAACCTCAATCATAGGAAGCATTTGTGGTATGTGCTCTCGTCTATCAATTCCACTTTGAACACCCTTCCTTGGCTTATAGTCGGGGATTTTAATGCCATTTTATTCCCTCATGAGGTAGAACCTTTTAGTCCCTCGGCTATGAATGGAATGTATGATTTTAGGAAATGTATAGAGGAGTGTACCTTGTTCGATCTTAACTCTAGTGGCCGTAGCTTTACTTAGAACAACAATCAATGTGGCGACCTTTATATTGTTAGGAAACTTAATAAAGCCCTTATGGATGCAAGTTGGAGCATTACCTTTCCAAATTCTTTTAGTTTTTTCCTCAATCCAAACATCTCTGACCATTCTACAGTTGTGGTTAAGACCTTAGCAAATCACCAGAGGAGATTTTCACCTTTCATGTTTTCAAATTTCCTAGCTTCTCAACCGAACTTCCTACAGATAGTTCAAAAAGCGTGGTCCACTCAAGTCCAAGGCACCCCCATATTTTGTGTGGTGTCCAAACTCAAGTCGATTAAAATAGCTCTTAAAAGTCTTAATTCAAGGCAGATATAGAGTAGAGAAATTCCAAGCTACTCTCAATAGTATTCAAGATCAAAAAAAATTGATGCCCAACTATCCTCAATTGGTGACTAAGGAGGCTGAGGCTATAAATGCTTTAATCAAAGCACTAGATGATCAGGAATCATTCCTTAGGCAGTCGTCCTGAATCAAATGGCTTAGAGAAGGAGACAGGAACACAAGAATAGAAACAGCATACACTCCTTAATAATGGAAAATGGGAATAGGATTGTTGAGTTTGCTGAGATACAAGAGCAGTTCATTGGACTCTTTCAAGATTCTATTGGGAATAATCAGAAACTCCTCCCTTCCAAAGACTTTGTAGACAATCTGTTCTCACCTTCCTTACTAGAAAACCTCTTAGAATCCCTCACAGATGAAGTCTTAACGCAAGAGATTAGGGTGGTTTTTAAATCCTTAAACCCTCATAAGGCTCCTGGGCCAGATGGCTTTAATGGTTTCTTCTTCTTACATTCGTGGTCTATAGTAGGAGGGGAAGTTACTAGGGTAATTCAGGACTTCTTTCAGTATGGTAAACTTCTAAAAGAACTCAATTCCACTTTTATCACCCTTGTTTCTAAGAAAGCAAATCCTTCCACTGTTTTAGATTATAGGCTTATTTCCTGCTACAATTTGATTTATAAGGTGATTGCAAAAATCATAGCAAATAGGCTTAGAGAGACCCTTTCTCACATTGTCAATTTCACTCAAAGTTCTTTTATCAAAAATCGTCGAATAGGGGATAACATTTTACTAGCTCAAGAGATCTTTAAGAACTATCATCTTTCTAACAGCCATAAGAGGTTTGTGTTCAAAGTGGACCTTCAAAAAGCCTATGATTCCATTCGTTGGGACTTACTTCTTAATACATTAGGAGCCATAAGTTTTCCTCAAAAGTTCATAGCTTGGATCAAAGACTGCATCGCCTCCCCTTCCTACTCTATTATAATCAATGGATCACCTTCTAAATTCTTTATAGGAAAATCAGGCCTTAGGCAAGGTGTTCCACTTTCACCACTCCTATTCATTCTCTATATGGAAGCTCTATCCAAAAGTTTACAAGAATGCACCACAAGGAGTCCTTCTTTTAAATACCATTGGAGGTGTAAACCTCTTCAACTTACACATTTACTGTTTGCAGATGAACTACTTTTGTTCTGCCATGCTGACTTGAACTCAGTGCAAATTCTGCTAAATTATCTGGGGAATTTTTCTAAGTTTTCTAGAATGCACATGAACTTAGCCAAGAGTAAGTTTTTTTAATACCCTAAAATAGTGTCTTTGAGTCCTCAAATAGAAGGTATCTTGGGTCTTAAGCTAGAAAATTTTCCCTTCCGGTACTTGGGGTGCCTCTTGTAACTGGAAGATTGTTCAAAAGAGAGTGTTTACCCTTATTAGGAAAAATAGATCCCAGGATTAATAATTGGACTCATAAACACCTTTCTTATGCAGGCAAGCTCTAATTAGTGATTTTAGTACTCTCAACCTTCCAAGTTTATTGGTCTTCATTCTTCATCCTTCCTTCCTCAATCCTGAAACAATAGAGTCAAAACTTAGAAATTTCTTGTGGGCTAGTAAATCCACTACAAACTCTCATGCAAAAGTTAACTGGAGTGATCTTTGTAGGCCAAAGAGGGAGGGAGGTTTAGGTATCAAACATCTTTCTTCTTGGAATACAGTGCTGCTAGGGAAAAGAATTTGGTTTTTGTTTCATAATAAAGAAGCAATGTGGGTCAAGTGGGTTCACACAATCATCCTGAAAAGAAAAAACTTCTAGACGGTTCTTCCTAGTTATAACAGCTCTTGGAGTTGGAAAAAGATCTTACAAACGAGGGACAAATTAGGGAACCAATTCAGATTTAGGATAGGAAATGGGCACTCTACTTTATTATGACAGGATCTTTAGAACCCTAGAGGAATATTGAAGAATTTCTACACACCGAGACTGATCAATGGGTCAGAGCTTCCGATGCAAACTACAGTTTTAGCAATAATCTGACCTAGTGAGTGGTGTTGGCAAGAGATAAACCTACTCGAAAACCTTAAGCCTCTACCTTACCTACCAAATTACTCTACTCCTGATTGTTTGGAATGGATGGCTAGCCCATCAAAACAATACACAAATACCTCAACCTACAAGTTACTAAGACCCCCTTTGCAGAAGGTCCCTTGGCACAACCTAGTCTGGTGTAAAAATAATAACCCTAGATGTTCCTTCATTTTATGGTTAGCATTCCTTACAAAATTGCCAACTCGCGATAAGCTTCTATACCTACAAACACCAAATCATTGCTCCCTGTGTATATCAGATAATGAGACCACAGAGCATATGTTTTTTCAGTGTTCCTTCTCTAAAGCAGTGTGGTACAATTGCCTCAACCAATTTCAGATCAATTTTTCTCACTTCTCAAACCTTTTCTCCATTCCAATTTGGTTCAACCAATCAAAAAACAATCGAAACTATAACACAAACCTTTTAGCCATTATCTTTTCGGTTACCATCTACAACCTATAGGGTGAAAGGAATGTTAAAACCTTCAAAGATGAGGCCATGAAGGTGGGAAGCCTAAAAACTAAGTAATTTTTCAAATTATGGAACATCTTTGTTCAAACACCGAGAGAAGGTAATAATGGGAGGGCTTTATTTTCTAATAATTTTTATACAGGAGCTTTTTTCAGATTTCCTATAGGTGGGCAACAATCTCGCAAATGCAGAAGGAAAAAAATCAAACGACATGCCTAGGCGATTCAACAGCAGCAGCATAGACAGGACCAAAAACTGACTGCTCTTTTATAGCAACATACCACAAACTACTTAGATGGCACCCAAAAGTTCCCAAAAATGAGGATATGCACGAGGATCACTAACTTGACAGTAAACAATACATAGTCAAGTTACAACTCTTCTTATACGAACTTGGACTGTTAGTTTAGGTTGTGATGTAAAAATTTGGTTGTTATGATAGTGGAATAGTTTTGGGTTTACTGGAGAATGTAGATGACATAGATATTTAGTTAGGCAAGAAATCTTGGAAAAAAGGTAGAATTGTATATGATGATTGGGTGTGTGGAAAGTAGTATGAAATTAGGTCTTGTGAAACTTTTGGTAACAATGGGTCGTTGATTCGACAGATGTGGCCATGTACATAACTTTTGATTTTTATGTATAAAATTTCTTCTGATTTATCCAAAAAAAAGTCGTTTGCATTAGTGGCCCCTAGTATAGACTTCATCGCAATTAAAACATAGCCCACGTGCCCTTTAATTCTCCATCTCTGCTCTGGTTAGGCACTTGAAGTTTTTCTGATTTGGAAAATTCCCTATGTTGCTTGATGTTGGTTTTGCTAATGTTGGTATGGGTCTTTGTGAGCTTCCTCTCCTTTCAAAAAGTTAGGCTAGGCTCATTGCACAAATTAGATCCCGAGGTCAGTGTAACTCCACCTTTACCGCTATATACTCCCTTAAGCCACTAATAAATATCTCGACTTCCTGCTCAGTGGTGAGTGGTTCAACTCTAGCAGTTAATTGTTCAAACCAACGTTGATATTCTTTGACCGTGCCCATCTGACACAGCTTAGCAAACTCCCCCAATTTATTGCCTTAAATAGTGGGTCCAAATCGAAGGTGACAATGTTGTTTGAATTCCTCCTAAGTAACCCCTAGTCGATCTCTATCTAATTTCAGAAACCATACTTGTGCATCCGCATCAAGATGGTAAAAGGCAATCTCCACCTTCTCCTCCTCTAAAATTCTTTAGTGTCAAAAGTAGTGTTTGCGATAACTCAACCAAGCTAGCGGGTCGTGTTTACCATCATAAATAGTAAATTTGAGTTGTCTATATCGTGGGGCTTGCATTTTAGCTTCGACTTGGTTTGACCTGGGTCCAGAGGAATGAATATCGTTTCGTACCAGTCGGTACGTACTGTACCGGCTGAAAAATGGAATGGTATTCTTTCCTTTAGTACCGACCTTTAATACTAGTCGGTACTGGTATTTTTCATTCGATATCGGCCGATATGTACAATACCGGAAGTTACCGGTTGGTACCATAAAATTCGGAAAGGTGGAGGACCAATTTGTAATTTTTAAAAAATTTTCCCTAAAAGCTCTAAACCTAAACCAACCCCCCTCGCCCCGCCCTCGACCTCTGTGCTCTCTTGGTCTCTCTCAAACCTTCTCCTCCTTGCTTCTGTTTTTCTATCTCTCTCTCACCGACTTCGCCGCCACTGTTGTCCCCCCTTTTTCTTCTCCACTCTCCCGAACCTTCTTCTACCTTCCTTCTCATTTTTTTGTCTCTCTCTCATCGAGTCTCACTTCTTTCCACCGCTGCTGTTCTCTCTCTCTCATTCTCCTCCTCATCTCTGAAGATACTGGTGACTAGTCCCTCTTCGATGATGCTACTCCTTCCCTCATCCTCCTCGGCTCCTCCCTTGGCGTCCCCCGAAGACACCATTGTCTTCAACCTTCCTCCACGGGGACCACCGCATCACGTCATTGCCACTGAACGTCTGAAGGACGAGAGAAGGTCGCAGCTCAGGCACATCTACACTGGAAGCCTCTGACCCGTCACCTAACCCGAAGACCCAAAGTAAGTGAATTATTTTTGGGTCTTTCTTATTTTTAAAATTTTTCTGATTAATTGCATTTTTTACTGTATTGAATTGGATGATGGATTTGTGAATTGGTTTGAATGTTGGATGTTGGAACTTGGTTTTTTGATGTGCAATTCGTGTGTATCTGGGTTGGATATTGGAATTGAATTGTTGAATGATCACGATTTTGTTTTGTCGTTTGTGATTTGAATATTGGAAATGGAATTATGAACGTTTTAGTTACGGTGATGAATGAGTTATTGGTTGTTTTGTTTTAGTCACAGTGATGAATCATAAATAAGTTGTTTGGTTGTTTTGTTTGGTTATAAAGAATACAGATTGGCTTAAGATTATCATAAATGTATGATAAGTTTTTGGATGAATGAAATGCATGGCTGATTTTGAAACTTGAAAGTTGAACTTGAAACAACTTAAATTTAAAACATACATAAATTGATAATATTAAAGTTGTAAAATTGTAAAAAGTTAAATCATTAATTAACAATTAACGTTGTAAGTTTGTAACTTGTAAATCAAAAATTGTATTTTATTTTTAATATTTGGGTATTGACTTAAGCTAAATAATTAGCTGAGTATAAAATTATGCAATTGGAAATCAATAATAATTCGATTGTAGTTAATGATAGTGTTTGCCTATTTGGGTATTAGTTTTAGGTAAATAATTAATTGAGAATAAAATATGTTAAACTTGAATTATTTGGTAATATATATGTGTGGGCATGGTATCATAAATATTTATAATAGATAATGTGTGAAAGTAGTGATGTAATAAATGTATCCCAGAAAGAATCTTTTTGTTTTCAAATTGTGAATATGTTGTTATTGTAGGTTCTAATCATTTATACTTAGACTTATTAATGTCAATTAAAAATTGTAAAAGCAACTTATATATTTAAGAATGAAATATAGAATGGTGTATATAATATTATGGTTTGTTAGAAATGAAAAGAAGATTAAGAGCTTTAAATAAGAAAAAAACATATCCAAGGAAGATATATTCATAACATGAGGATCAACCGATCAAGTTGACGGATATAACTTCCTCATGTTATGAATATATCTTCCAACTTGATCATTATGTTATGAATAGATGTGTATGAACAATTGTATAAGATATGTTATACATTATTTGGCAATTATGTAAATCATATCATACCCTTTAACTTGATCCTCATGTTTGAAACTTTGAATTGAAATTGTTGAAAATTGTTGAAAACAGAAATTGTTTATGTATGATTTATGGATGTTAGAAATGGAAAATATTTATGTATGATTTGTGGATGTTAGAAATGGAAATTATTGTATGAATGTATTGTGATTATTGGAAATGGAAATGGAAATGGAAATTGTTGAAAATTGTTAGAAATGGAAATAAAATTATGAATGTTCTGTGATTATTGGAAATGAAAATTGTTCAAAATTGTTGGAAATGAAAATTGTATTATGAATGTATTGTGATTATTGGAAATGAGAATGGAAATTGTTGAAAATTGTTTAAAATAGAAATGAAATTATGAATGTTTTGTAATTATTGGAAATGGAAATTATTCAAAATTGTTAAAAATGGAAATTGTTTATGTATGATTTGTGGATGTTGGAAATGTAAATTGTTTATGTATGATCTGTGGATGTTGGAAATGAAAACTGATTTATGAATGTATTGTGATTATTAGAAATGGAAATTGTTTATGCATGTTTTGTGAATGTTGGAAATGAAAATTGTTTTATAAATGTTTTGTGATTAATGGAAGTGGAAATTGTTATGATTGATTTATGGATGTTGGAAATGGAAATTGCTGAAAATTGTTAGGAATGGAAATTGATTTATGAATGTATAGTGATTATTGGAAATGAAAATAGAAATTGTTGAAAAATATTGAAAATGGAAATGAGATTATGAATGCTTTGTGATTAATGGAAATGGAACTTGTTAAAAATTGTTGGAAATTGTTGGAAATTGAAATTGTTTTATGAATATTTTGTGATTAATGGAAATGGAAATTGTTTATTTATGCTTTGTAATTGTTGGAAATAGAAAGTGTTTATGTATTTTTTGTGTAATTACATATGTTGAATGCTTTGAATTGTTAGCTTTTGACTTATAGTGAATTGGGTTCCATGAAATTGAATTGTGTACAATATAATCATATAGAATGAGTTATATTATATAAGATGGATATGCATATTGTGTACTGAAATAAGTGTTATTTATTTTGATATATGCATTCATTTATTTTTACAGATAAATGGAAGAAAGTTTAAGTACTCCTTATGAACCCACTTCAGGAAGATACAATATTCTAGCTTGAGCTCATACTGCATTAATTCCCGGTACGACGAACCATACTATTTGTTTGTTTTATAACAAGCATTTGAAAGGTGGAGAAATCACCCGATTAAAAAAACATTTTGCTGGGGTTAAAGGAGATGTGGAACTCTGTAAAAAGGTAAGTTATGATGTGAAGTGGCAAATGAAAACATTGCTTAGATGAATATCAATAAGATAGAAGGGAAAGGTTAAATTTTGAAATTAGTAATGGAAGTTCATTTTCTAGTTTCCATGGTGATTTTGGAAATATTTAAGGTAGAAATGGAAGTGGTTGTGGTGGTAATGGTACAGTGTTCCATCTCAGGCTCAAAAAGAAGTACCTAAAGTTTATGCGAGGAAGAGAAGAAGGCAGGTGACTAGTTTCTTTGTACCACGAACAACTCCTGGAACCCAACCTTCAATTCATAGTGCAATGCAATCAAGAGATGCGACTCACAATGTCAATATGGCAATAGCTAGATAGTAGTATGATACAGGTTCATCATTCAATGCTTCTCAGTCTTATTATTATCAACCTATGATAGATGCAATAGCCTTTTATGATCTAGGAAACAAAGGTCCTTCAATTGATAACTTAAGAGGTAAACTTTTGAGTTATTACGTTTATGAAATTAGAAGTTATTTGGCTGAAAGAAGAGTGAATTGTGGTACTTATGGATGTTCAATCATGTGTAATGGTCGGATAAATAGGAGACAAAAGCCTAATATAAATTTTTTGGTTTATTCTACAAATGGATCTATGTTTTTGACATTTATTGATGCATATGAGCTTAATAGAAATACTGAGACTTTGTTTGCGATATTTCATAAAGTTGTGAATGATGTAGGGCTGGAAAATATTATTCGGTTTATTACTGACAATGATTCCGCTTATAAAACGGCAAGAAAATGTTGCAAAATACGTATAATTCATTTTTTTGGACTCTTTGTGTTGCACATTATATTGAACTAATGTTGGAGAATATAGGGGATCCTAGGTATTTTCCTATTATTGATGAGTCAATGTAGAAAGCTGAAAAGGTGACAAAGTTCATTTATAATCGTGCATGGGTATTGAATTTGATGAGAAAAGAATTTACCAATGATAGAAATTTGTGTCATCCTGCTATGACAAGATTTGCAATAAATTTCTTTTCACTTCAGTCTTTTGTTTCGATGAAGAAAGAGATAAGACAAATGTTTACAAGTGATAAGTGGATTGCATCTCAGCATGCTAGGTCTAATGCTGGAGTGAAGGTTTGTAATATTATACTGAAAGATAGAGAATTTTGGTTTCAATATCAATTTGTTATCCGAGTTTGTGAGCCTTTGATAAGGGTGCTTCGCTTGGCAGATAGTGAAGAAAAGCCAACAATGAGTTATATTTTTTATGTCACGGATAGAGCAACGAAAACAATCAAGGCCAATCTGAAACATAGGTCATCTTTATACACACCATATTTTTCAATCATTAATGAGAGAAGGAAAAGACAACTTTCTTCTCCATTGTTTGCAGCTGGAGAATTTTTGAATCCTAGTGTCTATTTTAGACTGGATCTTACTATACAAGTTGAAGTTAATAGAGGAATGCTTGTAACTATTACAACAATTGTTAGCATTGATGCGATGCAAGATCTTTTAAACTCACAAATGGAACTTTACAAGTTGTCTTATGGGGATTTTGAAATGTCGATTACTATTCGACAAAGAGGAAAACTTTCTGCAGGTATTAGTTATTTCCTTTTTCTTATTTGTTGAAAATTAATTATCACTTTATTTTGTTTATAACACTACTTTTGT
>JANSVA010000003.1:8616514-8645845 GCA_025504915.1 Erythroxylum reticulatum
ATATCTTTTATAAATTATGGGGTTAGGAGCCACAAACCATATATAGTGAAAAAGAGATAACCCGTCTTTGAATTTCAACAAGTTTCTTACGAGATGAATAAGTTACAACTACATGATGTACTTTTTAATCCTATATTTTGATAAAAATGTTTTTATGCCATGATTTTGTTTACCTTGGATTAAATGTTAATTTCCATTGTGGTGGAACGAATAATTATATTGGAACCAATTGTTATTGCTAGGGTTTTATGATAAATGATTTTATGGTATTGGATCTTATTTATTATATAAGAACAACTTTATTTAATTATCTTATCTAATGCTTATGGTATCGATGATATTTAAGGTATACTAGATTTCATCATATTTTTTAAGGTTGAATAAATCGATTAGTTAAAAAGGATGTCTTTTAAAAAACCTAAATAAAGTAGAATTGCCTACTTGCAATCATTATTTAGTTGGAAAATGAAACAAAAACCATTCGATAAGCAAAAAAAGTTGTTAAGCCATTATAATTAATTTATTTAGATATATATGACCCAGTGAATGCAAGATTAAGACACGAAGATGCTTATTTTGTCACCTATGTTGATGATTATACTCAGTATGGTTATATATTGTTATACCAAATAAGATTCTAACTCGTATTTTTAATGATAACAAAATATGTTACTTCTATTTTTTTTATCCTTGGTAATATTAGTAAGTTAATATATGAAATTTCAAGTTCAGTAGAATAATAAAGTGAGAAAATGGGCTAATTAAATTAATTAAACAATAAAAAGATGAAGAAAATAAGCAAAGTGGAGCATGTATGCAATTCAAAGGCAAAAGATGCAATTTGCCCCCTATCATTCACATAAGGTCTAAGATAACCCTTATCATTATCTCTGGCACTAACTTTCACTCTAACATTTACAAAAAAGTATAATTTGCACCTTCAAATCTAATTTCATTATGTTTTCATCATATCTCTATCAGGACATTGTTAACTTGTGACACGTGATATACTAGTTGTATAGTTCTAGCCACATAGACACTACCATGGTTGTCGTAAAATTATTTTAAAATTTGTTAATATTTTACAATAAAAGGTGTTATTTCTCCCTAATATTTTGCACAAGGATTAAGATAGTCTAGATCATCATATTTAGTAACAATTTGCACTTTAACGTTAATAAATCACACAATCTGCATTCCTAAACTTAACTCCTTTAGATTTTTGTCAAATTTGTGAAAAAAGAATATTATAAATTATAAATTAATATATGTTACAAAATAAAATTAAAATGTAAAAATATTTTAAAGATACATTTATGAAAAAAGTTAACATATCTTTTAAAGATATGTACTCATGATATGGTTATTATAATCATTCTCCGTATATATTTTATAAAAAGTGAATTTAATTCTATCATTGTAAAATATTAGAATTTTATTATATATCAATTAAAACATAACGTAGAAGCTAAAAATTAAAATCAACTTATAAGAAGTATAATTGACTTCAAATACTATCTTCACATATTCTAAAGGTTGTCATAATTATTCTATACTATGAAAAGTATATTGCATTTTTTTAATTAGACATTTTATGAAAAGTGTATTCTATGTAAAATATTCCCTAGGAATTTACTATGTTTTGCCTTTACTATAGTAGAATGAATGACTCCAATTCCTTAGACTGACAAAAACTCTTAAGTTGTAATTGTGTTATCTCTCAAGCAACATTGTCTTAATTCTTAGATCAAATTAACTGAAAACGCTTTCTAATTAAGACAACCTAACAATACATTGTTTTGTTTCCTAAAATTCTCGTGATATGCTTTAACCTAACTTAGAAGGATTATGAATTCTCTCTCGAATAACCCACACATCCGTCATTATTCATGTTGTGATCTAACCATACAAATTATCTCTTGATCTTATTTTATGAATCTAATTATAGAATCTTCAACTACGTTCATTTAATTTAAACCAATATAAAAACATAAACAATTTTCAAGAAACTAGGAATTTCATTAAACCAAAAGATCAATTCAAAACATCACATCTTAAGGTCCATCCCACCTGGATTTATATCCTAGTTAGTTCATAAATAAACAATAAAGAACAACATAAAAAAAAGGAATACAAAGACAAAGGAAACATCTTTATGAATTATGAATCTTTAAATTCTCTTTGAATCTTGTTGAAATTCTCGTTTCTTTTCCAATATTATTTTTGCATTTTAGTTGTTTAATCCTAATTTACTCCTTTTGCTATAAAACTTATTTGTGCAAAAATCTCACCACAATTTCACTTTTCTTTTTTTAATAAATTGATTTTACACCTAACACGACCCTAATATGGGACTGTGTGGGCTCCATGTTGCCTGATCTCCCATTTTGGAACTTTTATATAAATAATCAATGCCAATACAAGGATAAACACAAGTATATATTGCAATTATGTTGGTGAATATAAACTGAGCATGGGGAAATATTGGTTGCTTAAGAGAAACATAATGTCCCTTATTGGAACAAGACATAATCATAGTGGAACAAAGGTGTTGTGTCCTAATGGTACATGATGGTACACGACTAGTAGCATGGTGGTGTGTTGCTAACTTGTTCTAAGTCCTTTGTTCACATCTTCTAAAATTGCTCCAAATTGACATTTCTTCTCGAAATTCACCACTTTTCTTTAGAGAGACCTAAATAATACCTAAAATAAAAAAAACTAATTTTGAGTATTAAATCCTATAAAAATATCCAAAACACAGGTAAAAATGCTATTAAAGATTATGTTAAAAGCATAATCTATTTGACATATATCAAACTGTTCTAAACTTGAGGATTTGCTTGTCTTTAAGAAAATTCATTTCATTACCCTTCTAGCATGTAGGATCTCTATGGTAAGAGAAGTGGAAGTGCTAATTATTTTCAACTTATGCTCATCTCTGATCACTCCTAATTTGCTAATATATTATTTGATATCATGTCGTCTCTGATTATTCTGAAGTTGATAAGTGCAGGTAGCCTTAGATAAGTTGGACAAATGCATGCCCTAAGTATGTTCACACTCAATAAAATATACAATCTACAAAAGATAGATCTTATTGACTGACAGCATATATGCTCTTGCACTGGGCACACAGAAAATGAACAATTAGCTTATGGATGCACTATATGATCGAGAAATGGAAGCCTTATACCTTAGACCATATAGAGGAGTAATATTGCTCTAAGGCCATGCTATTCCAATAATTTCTAAAATGGCTCCAAGTAGTCCTAATCTAATGTACTTTGTTGCATGAGACCTACAAAGGACTATGTATGTGTCACAAACTGAGCTCAAAATTAACATTCAGTGAAATGTGAACTATCATCTTTAATTATAACTATAGGAGTTTTAAACCATGAGAAGACTACCTTCTTGAAGAGTTTTGCTACCACTTTAGCATCATTAGTTGGGAATACCACTACTTCTACCCATTTAGATACATAATCCACTACTATAATAATGTACTTATTGCTACATGATGATGAAAATGGGTCTACGAGTCTATTCTCCAAACATTAAATATCTCAACCTCTATGATATTAAGAGGCATCTTATTCTTCTTGAGATATTCCTGGATCTTTGACATCATTCACAAGTGGTCACATGCTTATAAATATCATTAAAGAAAGTGGGTCAATAAAAGCTTGCTTAGAGGAACTTGTCAACTATTTTTGAAGTGCTAGTATCACCATCATAAGATGAAGCATGATAATGAAAGAGTATGTTGTGCACTTCATCTTTGAGAACATGCCTTTTAAAAACTCCACCAACACACCGCTTAAATAGAAAAAATTCACCCTAATGGTAATACTTCACATATGAAAATAACTTTTGTTGTTGGTAACTCAAATCGGGTGGTGGAATTTTGCATGTAAGGAAATTAATATAATCAACATACTACAGACCTTATAACTTTGAGATGACAAATAATTAATGATCCAAGAAGGAATCCTCAATAGGTAGCTTATCTTCTCCAATCTCATCCATCTCTTATACTAATCTTGAAAAATGATTAACCATTAAATTTTTAGTTCCGTTCCTATACCGAATCTTTAAGTCAAAATCTTAAAGAAAAAGAATATGCCAAATTAGTCTTAGATTAGTTTCCTTCTTACTCAAGAGATACTTAATGGCAGAATGATATAATCTTTAACCCTACTAAGTATGCTTATAATTTATCAATATAGAACACGATCACTAACAACTCTTTTTCAATGATAACATTGATTACTTGAGCCTTATCTAACATTTGACTTGCATAGTAAATAGCATGCATCTTCGTATCCTTCGTTTGACCTAAAACTACTCCTATTATATAGTCATATACGTCATATGTGACCTTAAAAGGGATGTTCCAATTAAAGACTTACATAATTGGAATGGAAATAAATGCCTCATATAACCTACAAAAAGCATAAATTAATTCTCGGTCAAAATTAAAATTAACATCTTTAAAAAGCATGTTAATAAAAGTTTTAATAATTTTAGAAAAATCTTTTATAAAATATCGATAAAATTCAATATGTCCTAAAAAAACTCCTTGTACCCTTGGCAATGGTAAATGGTGGCATCTTTCAGATCACTTTGACTTTTACCTTAGCGACCTTAATTTGTTGCTCAGACACTTAGGTATCTCAGAACAGGACCTTCCCTTACCATAAAATGACATATTTAAAATTAGATTAACTTCTTCACATCATTGTAACACCTTATACAAAGTATTTAGGTGTTTATAAAAATTAGTGCCATATATGGAGAAATAAAAACTTTCAAATGTTCTAAAAAATCAAACAAAATTACCATTATACAATATTAAAAAATAGTAGGGATATTATAAACACTAAAAACATTCTCTTATAGGCAAAGGTACTATAAGAACTTGTAAATGTGGTCTTGTCTTAGTCACTAGGACCAAAATAACCATTCATGTAAAAAAAAGAACAATTTATTGAACTCTTAAGCATTTGATAATGAAAGGAAGGGGAAGATTATCTTTTCGGGTTGCCTTGTTCAATTTTTTGTAGTTAATGTATATTCTCTAAACCCATGATTATTCTAGTGAAGATCAATTTGTTATTCTCATTCTTTATTATAGTTATTCCATTTCTTAGAAACCATTTGAATTAGGCTAACTCATTTACTATCGGAGATAGGATATATTATTTAAACATCAAGTAGTTTGAGAACTTCTTTCTTAATAACTTCTTTCTTAACTACTTCTTTTATATTGCGATTTAATCTTATTTGGTGCTCATTAAAAGACCTATAATCATCTTCTAGAAATATTTTATATATGTAAACATATGAGTTGATGCGCTTGACATCATCAATAATATTATCTTATAACATATCGATGCAATCTAATAATTTCTAGTAAATTTTCACTTTCAACTTGACTTATACTTGCATTTACAATCACATGATAAGTGGAATTGAGTCCAAGTAATTCATACTTAAGAGTGAAAGGAAGAAGTTTTAAATTATATCTGTTAATCTATATCTTTATTCTCATCTTTTAAGGCACCATCATTCACTAAAAACTCTACAAATGGGTTATTTTGAATTATAAATAGCTAGCTCATCCCTAACCTATTGATCAATTATGTCAATCCTATAATAAGAATCTCTAGTGGGAGGATATTTAAAAGTATTAGGCAAATTAAACTCTACTCTCTTATCACCAATAGTTAAAGAAAGCTTTTCATTTTGCATATTAATAACAACTCTAACTGTAGGCAGTAGAGGCCTTCCAAAACTGATCGAGATTTAAGTACTCTCTTCCATTTATAAGAAAAAAATCATCAAGGATGAAAAAATTATAGACCCTAATAGGTACATACTATAATATACCTGCTAGATATTTAACAAAATGATATGCCAATTATAAGGGAGAAGTGGTGGGTTTCAAATAACCTATCTTGAGCTTCTTACAAATAGATAAAGATACAAGGTTTGCACTCACTCTTAAATAATACAAAACATGGTTAAAGTTTATATCACTACTAACATAATGAATATAAAATTACCATGATTTTTTGGTTTAGGAGGTAATTTATTTTAAATTATTTTATTGAACTCCTTAATTGAAGCTATATTTTTATAATCCTCAAAATTTCTTTTGTTAGAAAACATTGCCGACAAAAACTTGGCATAAGAGCATATTTGTTTCAAAGCATTTGAAAAGGGATGTTAATATAAAATCTTTGAAGAATTTTAATTTTTTTTAATTGTTTATCAAGTTTAGCCTTAGCCAAATTTCGGGGGAAAGGCATGGGTTGCTTGTATAATGTAGGGGAAATGTATTTGGATTCTTTTCTCCTCATTGGTCTCACTTTTCGTACTAGTTAACTCATCCTTATTGTTTTTCTCATTCTTAACCACTCTTATCTTAGGTTCCTTTAATAGCTTACCACTTTTTAATATCACAACCTTATAACGCTTTCTAAGGTCCTTAGGTTGGCCAGGAAATTAATCAAATGATCTAATACCAGAGTTTGTTTATTAGGTAATTTAGGCTTCTAGCATCTTGTTATAGGTTAGATTTAATCTTAGAACTAATTTTCTTAATGCCTCAGTGAACCACTCATTTTTCTTTGCTTGTTATGCTAGAACAATCTCAAGCAGATATTCTAAATCGTATTTTTAAGGAGGAGGATTAAAAGGACTTGATTGACAACTAGGTGGTTGGCTAACATTATTCTAAGGAACATGATTAAATTTGTTCTCATAAGAGAAGTTAGAAGTCAGTTTCGTGCTCTAGAGGCGGTCCTAGTATTTCTCATTTATTTTTTGTGGATGACATAATTTTATGTTCAAAAGCAACTACTGGTCAAGCACATCTAATTCGTGGTGTGCTGGATCATTTTTGTACTGCCTCCGACATGCATGTTAGTTTCTCTAAATCAAAAAAGTTTTCTTTGCTACTAGTACTATGCGTAACTTGAGAGTTGCAATTAAGGGTATGCTTGGTATTAAAGGAACAGATGATTTGAGTAAGCATTTGGCCTTTTCTCTTAGTGATGGTGCTCGATGGAAAGGCCAATTTGTTGTAATTTATGAGAAAGTTCTAAATAAATTGAGCGCATGGAAAATCTAAATTGTTGAATTTTGTTGGGAGAGTTACTCTTACCAAAGCTACGTTAAATACTATCCCAGTTTATTGAATGCAAACTGCTTAGTTGCTGAGGCATATCTATGATACTTTGGATGCTTATACCAGACAATTTATTTAGAGCTCCAAGGGAAATGAGTCAGGTTTACATTTGGTGGCTTGGGAGAATGTGTTACTTCCAAAAAAGCTTGGAGGTTTAGGCTTAAGAGATGGCAAAACTATGACTACTACCATGCTTGGTAAGCTTTTGTGGGCTTTGTTAGATTCTAAAACCCTTTGGGCCTAAGTTATTATCTCTAAATACTTAAGAGGGAAGGATTTAGTGAATTTACAAAGACATGGTGGAGGATCGCCAGTTTGGCATGCTATCTTCAACACGATGTGCGAACTTGATGGTGGTTTTCGATAGCAGATCGGTGATGGGACGTCAATTTCTTTTTGGCACGATGTGTGGCAGGGTTTAGAGAGGTTGCAAGAGTTAGTCGGTTTGGTTCATGAGGATGATGAGGACTACATGGTGTCACATTTGTTAGATTCGCATGATAATTGGTGTTTGGATCCACTCATGATGATAGTCACAAACGAAATTTGTAATTCTTTACACAAAATTTATAGGCCATAGTTGTGTTTCAAGCCAGAACGTGTTATGTGGGAAGGAGTTGTTGATGGGGTTTATTCAGTAAAAAGCGGCTTTCAGTGGTTGTTAAAAGAATCGAGAATGTTAAACATTGCACAATTGGAGATTAATTGGAGTTGGATTTGGAGGATTCAAGGACCGAAGAAGCTTAGGATGGTGGTGTGGCTTATGTGGCATGGCAGATTACATACTCAAGTATTGAGGCACCGGATAAAGTTAACCAGTTATGACATTTTTCCGCGTTGCAATCGAGAATCGGAGACGATCAAAGATGTTATGCGGTCCTACCCCAAAGTCTGTGTAATTTAGGAGTTTGTGTTTGGGTCAGGTAATTTTCCTGAGTTTTTTCTCTTGATTTTAGGGACTTGCTTAAATATTTTATTATAAAATCTTTACGCAATGGGTCAGGTAATTGGGGTATTAAATTTGGAGCATGTATTTGGGCAATTTTGAGGCTTCATAACCAGGACATGATTGATGGAAAAATTTTAGATAATCATGCTCAAATGACATGGACTTGGCAGTTTATTCATGATTTTGTTTGTTGTTTTGCCATGGATCATTATTCTAATAATAAGATGGTTAAATGGGTGAAATGGGTGCCTCTTAATGGTGACTTTGTGGGTCTTAATGTCGATGGAAGTCTATTGGAAATCCGGGGCCGGTGGGTATTGGTGGCGTAATTCGAAATGACCAAGGAGCTTGGTCAGTTGAGTTTTCGGTGTCAATTGGTTATAGTTCAAATATGGAGACTGAACTTCTAGCTATTAAAAGAGGATTGATTTTAGCTTGGGACAATAGATTTTGGAAAATTTTTCTCTGGTCAGATTCTAAAAAGGCTTTAAGACTTTTGGATGGAAGGAAGGAATTGGGTGACACATTGTCATGCAAATATAATCTATGACATAAAAGTTTTGTTGCAAAGAAATTGGTGTGTGAAAATGGACCATTTGCTTCGAGAAGGAAATTCAGTTGCAGACCATCTCGCAAAGCTAGGGGGAAGTTCTAGTACTAATGAAGATCAAGTTCTAGACTTGCCACCAGCTTCTGCTTCTCTTCTACTACTGAATGATGCAGTTGGTACTTTGTATTTAAGGGGCTGATTTGTGTTTGTTGCGTTTGACTTTTTCGATGTACAAAAAAAAAGAATGATTCCTCCAACCATGATTGTATGTGTTAGTAAAAAGACATCATTTATTTGGTTAAGGTTATAAACATAGTTAGCCTATTCAATAGATGAATCTAGGTAAAAGGAATACCCCAACTAATTATTAGTAACTAAATGTTATAGAGATCTACAAATTTCATATGAAATGTTAGGTTTTCTTACATAATGTATAGTCATATGATTAAAATTTTTAAATAAAATATCAACCTTAGCAGTAAGAAAATTCAAAATCATTAACATGACACTTATTTGGATCTTTCTTTAGAACAAATCTTTTACATAACCATTAATAAGGACTTTAAGCCATATCCTCGATTAAGCTATACATTTTATCCTTAATCTTATGCATGAGAGCACCACCAGTAGTGGCATCTTTTAAAATCTTAGTATTGTAAGCCATACCATTATATATTATGTTGAAACAAAGGAGATTCCAATTGATGTTTTGATGATAACAAAATATAATTAATGCTAATGAGTTTATTATTTTAATGAAAAGCAACATAAGAACAAAATGAAGTCATAAGCTCAAGAAAATTGCTTATGAAGTAGATGAAGAGAACTTGAAGTTTATAATTTTAGAAATGAAGATCAAACCAAGAACAAAAGAAGCTCAAGACTTATTAAGTTCGTTTTTTTATTTATAATGTTAATTATAATCTCATTTAATCATTTTAATGTTCTAAAAGACTAACCATGTATAAATATCTATTTTCATTTTATTGCACGAATATTTCCATTCGTCAAGAGGCATTACAGCTTTTGGTTTTAAAATAAAAGTCTCTTAATATTTCAAACAAACTTTAAGGAACATTTTGGGATGTGATTAAATTATAACTGCATTAAACAAATTGAGTTTGGGTATTTGAAGTTTTTAAGATCATATTTTTGGGGTGATTGGTGGACCTTTATAGGTTAGTGATCAAAAAATAAAGGTTAAAGTTATTAAATTTGATGTACTATAAGTTTTTTATAACATTAGTCGGTGTTTTGGTTGACTAATATGCCTACTGGTTGACTAGTGTCCTAATGGCTAGTGAATATGGCACCTTTAATGCATATTGGTCGATTAGTATGCCTATTCTCCACAAATTTTAATAACTAATTCTTGGCTATAACAGTTAAGAAGAGTCCTAAAACATTACAAGTAGGTGTTTTTATCATAATATCCATTATAATGACTATTCTTGTCTCCACCAACGAAGAAGGTTCCCAAAACCCTATAAATAGGTGTTTTTTCATGAACGCCATTGTAATGACAATTTCTTAGCTCCAACAGCTAGGAAAGGTCGCAAAATCCTATAAAGAAATAAGTATTTTCTCATTAGTCTTTTGGCAAGAAGTATCTGGGTGTATTTTACACACATTTTAAAGTGATTTTAAATCATTCAAGCATCATTGTTTAATATATTTATGAACGAGTCTCTTTACAGTTATCAAGTAATAAAGTGACATATTTTGAGTTGTAATCCTTTTTTAGGTGGTTAGATATTGTACTTAGGAGTGTTCTAAATGGGATTAAAGTTCCTCTTCACCTTGGAAGAAGATTAAAAAAGGTTTCCACTTTAATAAGAAAGATTTCACAAAGGTTATTCTTCACCTTTAAAGAAGAACTATTATGGAATTCTAAAAAGAGTCTTAGGGGTGGACATAGGAAGGGTTGGTTGTTGAACCATTATAAATCATTTTGCATTCTCTCTTCACTATCCTTTTAAATTATAGTTCAATTGTTTAATTGATTTATATTAAGCAATTTCTTCATCTATTTATATTAATTATTGTTAATCAAGTACATAGGCTAAAAAAATTCTTAAATTTTATAAACACCTAATTTATCCCCTTTTGGGTGCCATTAGAGACTAACAAATGGTATTATAGTTGGTCTATTAGGCTAGCATTTTTAACAAAATCCTATAGTTATGATTATAATGACAAATTTAGAAGCATCATCATCATTCGATCAAAAGGGACAAAGCTTTAGTAGATCACCTTTCTTTTATGACAATGATTACCTTTACTAGAAAATTAGGATGAGACATTTCTTAATAGTTGAAAGTGTAGACCTATGAAAAATAGTTTTAATTGGTCCCTTTATTCCTAAAAAATTTGTAGATAACAACTGGTACCTAAATTAAAGAAAGAATAGGAACCTCAATGTAAGAGATTAGTTTCCTTGAACGGTAAGACCATATACATCCTTTTGTGTGCATTAGGAAGAAATGAATTCAATAGGGTCTCTAGATATGAGATGACTAATGAAATTTGGCGTACTTTAAAAGTTACACATGAGAGAACAAATCAAGTAAAGAAGAGCAAAGTAAGCATGCTAACATATCAATATAAAATGTTCCAAGTAGAGCACGATGAAATTGATTATAGCATTTATACTAGATTTATCGACATGATAAATGCTCTCAAAGGTCATGAAAAGAACTATACTAATGTTGAAATAGAGAAAGTTGCTTAGGTCATTTCCAAAGATGTGCAAAGCTAAAGTGACGGTCATATAAGAAGTAAAGGATCTAACAAAACTACAATTTAAGGGACTTATTGAATCTCTCCTTATATAGGAAATAATGTTTTGAGAGACAGAAGAAGAAATGGCACCCCTAAAAAAGAATTTAGCATTGAAAGCCTCAATGGAATAATTGAGTATAGAGAAAGAGACATCAAATAGTGAATGTAATGAAGAAGACATTGTGTTAATCACTAAAAATTTTGAGAAATTCTTAAAAAAGATATTCTATAAAAGAAATGACTTCAAGGAACATAAAAGTGATTTAAAACATAATTTCTTTAACATTATTTGCTTTGAATATAGAAAACCTAGACACTTAAAGTCATAATGTTTTCATCTCAAAGATAATAAGAAGTATGAAAGAAACTATAAGAAGGATAAGAAGCACAAAAAGAAAGCACTTAAAGAATCAACTTGGGATGAAACAAAATAAGCATTTGTAAAAAGAGATAACTCATATATGCTTCACCGTTATGGACGATGATAAGGTAGCATACTAGCATTCAATCTTAACTTATATGATAATCATATTGGTTTCCTATATAATAAATTAGCTGAAAGTTCAGAAATCATGAATAAGAAAAGGAAAAAAAGATCTTCCAAACTCAAGGAAGTGAAAAAACAATTCGTTGCAAATTTGAATAAAAATGGAAAGAAGAAAAGTGAATTTCATAATATAAAGCATCCAAAAATGGGATTATTGATGACAATCGTGACTTAGATGCATTAAGACATGAGAATGAAACATTTTTAAAAAAGAGGTAGATTCCCTCAAGGACTCATTTGTCCAAGTTTACTAAAGGAAGTTAAAACTAGAAAATATGCCAGAAGCTCAAAAGAGTTCCAATGATAGACATGGAATAGGATATAACTATGTAAGTGAAGGCAATTCTAAAATCACATTTTTCAAGGAAAAATATTTATATAGTAAGAAACCATTGCCTAATGTGACAATGATTATAGAGCATCCACATATAAATGTATGCATGTATATGCCACATCTACTAGGACTAATTCTGAAAGCAAACATTATGCTTTATATATGGCTTTTAATACAGGCATATAGTTTAATACTATCAAGTCACACCCTTTTAGGCCTTAAAGAAACATATATGAAGTTTTTATTCATAGTAGACATCATGTATATAAATATGGTAACTCATTCTACTATCTTAAGAAAACATTTAACACCTTTAATGTCTTAAGAAAGTTTCCATTATGTATACACACTTAGTAATGCGTTTATGCATCATCATCACTCATATAATATGGTATGTCATTTTTGTTATAAGTTTAAACAGGTTAATAGATTTTGTTTTTTAAAAAACAAAGAATCATAACCAAACCCTTAAAAATATAGGTTGAAAAGAAGAAGGAGCCTAACAACCAATGAACTAACCCAATTTGGGTTCCTAAAATACATTGATTGCCTTAATTGTAGGGTTATTAGAAAAGAAAGAACAAATGGTATATGATAGAGATAATAGTTATTAAATTGAATTTTTTTGGAAGAGTTTATGCGTTTTATCTTGATGAATCTAACCTTCTTGCCCCCAAGAAAGTCTTGAAGATGTTGATGTAGGATGTGGAGAATTTAGAACTTAAAAATAACCACCAAGACTTTTTAAAATTGTTGAACCAAGTAAAGGAGATGAGAAGGATGAGATACTATCAATGGATTAAAATTTTGAATAAGAATTATAATTCAAATTATTTTAATAATAATTATAATTCAAATTATTCATAGGCAATGTTCAACATAAGATAATTATTAGTTTATGATTTAAAAATATGTGACAACGTGCTTTTACGTGTTAATTTGAGTCAAAATCCTTAGTGATGAATATTTGGGTTTGCATTAAGAATAATAATTAATGATTTTTTGGTACAGTGCAAACCTTAGTACTTAAATTTAGAGATTTTTGCACAAAATAAGGATACTGTGTTAGAATTTACATCAATTGGGTAATAATTTCTCTAATCAATTGAATGAGGATAAATTAGATATATTTATATGAGAATTCTATATGATAAGGCCCTTTATGTGATTTAACTCATTTTTATTGATATTTAGTTATTTGGATATATGTTTTTATAGTTTTTATTGCAGTTTGGAGGTTATTTTCTAATTATTCAGAACACATTGGTTGACTAATATCTTAGTATGGTTGACCAATGTAACCAAAAATCATGTTTTCTGCCTTTTTAGTAAGTTTGTTCTTTGTTTAGTTAAAATTTTGGTTATCCACTTACTTACACTGGTTGACCAATATCTTTGAGCGGTCGATTAATGTAAATTTTTTCTAAGAAAATTTTCCTTCCAATAAGTTTGTGAGAAGTTTGGGTAGATAAATGGTTGATTAAGATAGAGCAAGAACAATGTCTCTTTCATAGAAGACAATTAAGTTATAGTGAGTTTGTAGTATATGTGGTTGATATGAAGGGAGGACCATAACCTTTAACTGGTTGACCAGTGTCATTAAGTACCCCTTCTTTGCCTTTCTTTTGTTTTATTCTTTTCTTGTTTAAGCCTCTCCAAAACCCTAAATAATTCACTTGTCTCCTTTTCAAACACCATACCCTATTGCTACTAGCTACCTTCTTTATTTTTTTCTTTTTGTTTAAAGATTATTAAAATTCACATTCTCTTTAGATAAACTCCTAAACTTTAGGATTGTTTAATTATATTTATATCTTTGAAATAATTTTTATAATTTACATGGTTCATTTATGTTTCTTTTAAATTAAGTGTGATTGCATAATATTTGTCATTTTAGAATTTCAAATTTGAGCATTGATTACTATTTATGAAGTATTGGGGCTTTTAATGCTTACATTTTTTAAATTGAATGTTGGATATTGAAATCATACTTACATTTTTTTTGTACAGTTCAAACCTTTACTTTTGTTAATTGAATTTTTTAAACTTAATAATAAAATTCAAAATTTATAAATTAGACATAATTAGGGATTTTTTTCAAAATTAAGCAATTAATTTAATTCTTTAAATGTTCACTATCCTTCTTTCTCAAATAAGTTTATCAATCTCAATCAAAATTATTTTAGTTTTTTAAACTAGTTAGCTTAGTACAAAACATGTTTATATGCCTTTTTGAATAGTTGATTTATTTTTTATGATTCTAAAAGGAGGGGGAAAGATTGGTGATATTAAATTTAAGGCAAGTGACTGTTTTATTATTTTGAACCTTCTATGATAAGCTTGAGTAAATTTATTTTATTTACATATATGGATATTTCTTTAATACTAAGTATCTCTTTTGTTCTTGGCATTGAATTAAGTTCTTGATATTAACTTATGTTTTATACATGAATTAAGGAGCTAATTACATTCATGCTAGTTGTTTGTGTACTTAATTTTAGTATTTTTTCTCTAAAATTATAAATATTTTAGCATAATAAAAAAGGGTAGATTGTCAAACTAAGGAAGGTTTCAATTGATGTTTTGATGATAAAAAAAATAAAATTACTACTAATAAGTTTATTATCAAGATTAAAAGTAATATAAGAATATAATGAAGTTATAAACTCAAGAAGATAGCTTATGAAGTTGATAAGGAGAGGTTGAAGTTTATAACCATCAAAATGAAGATCAAACCAAAAATGAAACAAGATCAAGGTTTATTAAGGTTATTCTTTAGCTTGTAATGCTAATTATAATCTCAGTTAATCACTTTAATGTTATAAAAAAACTCACCATATATAAACATCTTATTTCACTTTATTGTATGATTTTTTCCATCCATCAAAAGATATTGAAGCTTTTGGTTGTAATACAAAAGCTTCCTAGTCTTTCAAACAATGAACATTTTGGAATGTGTCTAAGTCATAATTGTATTAAATAAATTGAGTTTGAGCATTTGAAGTTGTTAAAATCATATTTTTGGGCTATTGGTCAACCTATATTGGTTAGTGGTCAATCGATATAGGTAAAAGTTGTTAAATTTGATATACCCTGAGTTTGTTATAACACTAGTTGATGTATTGGTCAACCAATATGCCTATTGGTCAACTAATATCCCACTAGCTAGTGAATCTAATGCCTTTAATGCATATTGGTCAACCAGTGCTCCGTAAATAACCATTATAACAACTAGTTCTTGGCTCCAACGCTAAAAAGTGTCCAAAAAAAATATAAATAGGTGTGTTCTCATTGGTTTTAATATTAAGAAACATTTAAGTCTATTTTACACACATTTCTAAGTTTTATAATCATTTGAGCATCATTGATTCATATTTGTGGGAGAGGGCCTTTTTTAAGTTATCAAGTGATAAGTAAGGTATCTTGAGATGCAATCTTTTGGTAGGTGTAAGATATTATGCTTGGGATAGTTCCAAGTAGGATTCTTCATTACCGAGAAATTTTGTTAAAAGGTTTTTTTTGTCTTGAAAGAAGAAAAATAATGGAATTATAAGAAGAGTTTTAAGAGTGGATGTAGGCAAGGATTGTTTACCAAACTAATATAAATTAGTTTGCATTCTCTCTTCCCTATCCTCTTTCAATTATTGTTCAGCTGTTTAATGTATTTTTGTTAAGCAATTTCTTCATCCATATTTATACTAATTGTTTTTAATTAAGTACATTAGTTAGAAAATTTTTGAATCTTATAAATTCTCAATTTATACCCCTCTTAAATGCCATTAAGGACTGACATAACATATGGAAAATGAGCCCCTTCTCAAACCTATATGGTGGTATGACCTTAATAGTTCTTTGTACCTCTTTTAAGCTTCATAAAGTGATTAACCTTTCCTTTGAGCAAAAGTTCTAATTTGAGCAAATTTGCTTAGAGAAAAGTAATTAGAAAGAAAATTTTGGGACAATTGATTCGAAGTAGTGGTGGATTTCACTGGCAAAGTTGACAACCTTGCTCTAACTCTCTGAATATTGAAATATGTAAATTTGGATCTTTAGTAAGAGTACATGTAAATTGATTCTATTTTACTATTAAAAAGAGGGAAGTTTCAACTTAAAGTTTTTGTCTTCAATATTAGGCCTTAGAATGCCCGAACTAATCATTTAAGCACTCATTATGGAAAAATCTTTTTAAAACCTAATATTTTCTACAACGATCTTTATTCTTTCAACGTTTATTCATCTTTAAAGTCTTATATAAAGGGTTTGTTTGATCTCAGAGTCCAATCCAAAAAGATTGTAAAGATTTTGATTTGTCACATATAAGATATCAATTATAAAATACATAATGTAAAAAAACTCAAAAAATAATAATAAACAAAAAAACAAAAGTCTAACATAATCAATTTGCAAATTAAATCAATACTAACAAAGCCTAAGCTCCTCAATAACGGTACCAAAAACTTGATGCATATTGTTTTAAATATAAGTCCATAATGTAGTTATAACTATTATTAGCAAGAATAGGACAATTCCATGAGGAGTAGTTGCCAATTACTGATTTCTCACATATTTAATTATCTAGACTATCAAACACAATTGATTAAAAAGAAATTAATGAAAACATTTAAAAAACAAATTAAAATAATGATGAAGTATAAAAGAATCTATAAATAAAAAAGTTTCAAGGAAGATACTCCCTAGGAATTTGCTATGTTTTAACTTAACTCTAGTTTAACAAATGATGTTAGTTTATTAGATCAGTAAGAAGTAAGTTATAATTGTGTTAGCTCTCAATCAGCACAATCCCTATTCTTTTGGATCGAATTAACTAAAATCTCTTTTTAATTAAGATAACCTAATAATGAATTAATAAAATTTATGAATTCTGGTGATAATTTTTACCCTAACCCACAAAGATCATGCAATTATCTTTTTAGTAACACATTCAACCCTCATCATTCATATTATGATTTAAAAAATTATCTCTGATCTTAATATGTGGATCTAATTATTGAATCTTCAACTTTTATTCATTTAATTCAAACCAATAAAGAACATGAATAATTCTTAACAAAATAGAAATTTCATAACAAAAATATAAATTCAAAACATCACATCTTAGGTTCAATCCCCTCGATCTATATTCTAATTAGTTTATGACTAAAAAAGAAAGAACAATATAAAAACAAGTAAGAATAAAGATAAAGGAAATGTGTTCATAAATCTTAAATTTAAAATAAAGATAAAGGAAATGTGTTCATAAATCTTAAATCTTTAAATACAAAGGGAAACAACCTCCTTGCAAAAAACAAAGAAAAAGTTACGTACAATCCCCGACCCTTGCAAAGTGAGGAGTCTTATGCACTAAAGTTTGCCTTTTAAATTCTTCTTAAATCTTATACCTATTCCAAGATTGTATTTTCCTTTAATTTCTAACTGTTTTATTGGCTCCTAATTGACTCACTTTCCTCCAAAACTATTATGTAAAGAAAAGCTCCCCTTAACTTTAGTTGCCCCTAATTTTTATATCAAACATAGCCCTAATGCAAAATATAAGCATATATTGGAGAACATAAACTAAATACAATGGCATATTGGTTGCTATAGTGAACAAATTGTCATTTCTTAGAACACGATCTGAACGTGATGACGTGTAGATGTGTTGTTCCCTAAGTGAATGGAATATAGCCAATAACACGATGGTGTGTTATTGCTATATTTTAAGTCTTTTCTTTACATCTTCTAAAGTTGCTTCAAATTAACTCAATTCTTCTCCAAATTCACTACTTTTCCTTAGATAAGTTGAAACAAGACCTAAGACAAATTATAATTTGTTTTGAGAACCAAATCTTGTAAAAATAACTAAAACATAAGCATAATACTATCAAAAATCATGCTAAAAATAAATTATATTTAGCGTCTATCAAGAATTGAGCATATTAAGATTTAAGTAAATAATTTTAATTATTTTTTAAACCTTACCTTGATCATTTCAATGAATTAGGGGTTTAATCATTTCATGATCATTTGTATGTAGACATGATATATAAATTGTTTAATAACTAAGAGGAAATTTGTTTTTTCATCATTAACAAAATTCTCTTAATCTTTAAATAAACTTTTAAAATTGATTTAAGCAAGTTTTTCTTAAGGATTGTGTTTTAATCTTAAAAGAAACTAAAAAAGTTTTGAAATTTTTATTTTTAGGCATATTGGTTTACTAATACTTCTTAAGATAGTAAAACGTCTACTATGAGTTTATTAGTAAAATGGTTGATATATTGGTTGATTAATATCACATACTAGTTGAACAATTTCTTTTCGTGATTGATCAATATATCCTGAAAGGTAAATTTTCATTTGTTATAAGTTTGAATCGATATTGGTCAATACATTGGCTAACTAATGTCATTGTTACTAATCATTATAACAACTAATTTTTGTTTCTAATGAATAATTTAGGTTTGTTAACATAAATATACCATATATGGGTTTTGAGAAGGAAGTTAGGCGTTCTAGAGAATTGTTAAGAGTCTTAATAGACTAAAGAGTGTACATGAGCATTACATAATGCATACTGAGCCTTTGTTCATAAATATGAGTAAGAAAATGAGTTTTTGAGTTATATACTTATAGTAATTAAGGAACAAGATTTATAAAGGGTTACTCTGCACTTAAGACAAGGCAAGATAATTATAAAAGCTCATCTTCACCCATGGCAAAGAAGATATTATATGGAGAGTTGTTATTCACCCATTGGAAGAAGATGACGAATTCCCAAGTGGAGCTTAGGTAGTAGATGTAGACTAAAGTTTATATAATAAATTCACTGTAAACCAGTTTAGTTTCTCTTTCCTTAATCCCCTTAATTT
This sequence comes from Erythroxylum reticulatum, assembly GCA_025504915.1. Lineage (NCBI taxonomy): Eukaryota > Viridiplantae > Streptophyta > Magnoliopsida > Malpighiales > Erythroxylaceae > Erythroxylum > Erythroxylum reticulatum. The sequence continues at coordinate 8,635,743 of JANSVA010000003.1, forward strand.
AATATGACAATTATTTTGTGATTATCATTTGTGAATTTGCCATAAATATTCATTAGTTCAGAAATAAGGAAAAGTGAACACACACAATTTGCCCTCCTCTCGTGTGTCATCCTATAACCATCATTTATATTTGAATTTATCATAAATTCAAAGAATTATGTTGTTTCTAAAAGCATATTACTTTATTTTACAATCAATTAGATAAAAAGACTAAGCTCTAAGAATTGATCATATAGGTACTTTTGCCCTTAATCAATTTATGAGGTTATGTGATGGAAAAGGAATAAAGAGACAACTAACAATTCCAAAAATCCCTTAGTAAAATGGTGTTATTATGGCACAAGCAAATTTGCCTATTGCCTATTAGGTGATAACATTATTGACAACCACGTATGCCTTTAACTAGGTACCTAACAAATTAATTATTTAAACATTGTATAAGTTATGGACATATAATATTCTTGATTTTTCATATTTAAATCCTTAATTATGTGATATCTATATGCATAATTTCTCATATAAGAATGGGAATCAGGTTTTAAAGGGAAAAAGAGTATATTTATAATATATTATAAGGCAAAGGGGTGGTCTAAATTAGACCGTAGTGTTTTTTTTCCCTAAAATTCAATTTAAACCTAAACATTTCAGAATGTTTAGAACTAACCCTAACATTTTAAAACATTTAATTTAAACTTTAAATTAATAGCTCTATTAATGTTATGTTAAATAATTTTATTTTAATTTTTTTAAATACCCTCTTCCCAACTAGGATGCACAGGTGGTAATGGGATAACAAAAAATATTTTAAAATTAAAATAATTTATTTAAAAAAATATTAATGGAGATGTTAAATTAAGGTTCTAATTAAATGGTTTTAAAAAATTATCGTTAATTTTAAACATTATAAAATGTTTGGGCTTAAATTGGATTTTAGTGAAAACATTAAGGTTTAATTTGACCCTTTTGCCTATATTATATATAATCCAAAGGGTATGTTCCCTGGTGAATAAGAAAATAAAAGAGTAATTGAATTTGAGTCATGAGATGTCATATTCTTAGACAATAAATTTCCAAAGCAAGTAGGTATGAGACAAGACTTATCTATACATAAGATGTTAGATCAGGCTAATCTAGTAAGCTGAGAAAAATTAGATAAAACACATATAAATGGGAGCAATTTAGGACATGATGAATTAATTTTTGATCATTGAAAATTACAACCTAAAGATATACAATGTTTTAAAAATCAAATTGGACATCAAATCAGTAAAAGAAAAAGTTTAAAGTTTAAAAGGTCAACTGGTATTAGACTATCATAAAATTATTATATAGTGAATAAGAAATAAAAATGATATGATTGAAAAATAAAATATTTTATACCTATAAGATGAATAAACTTATGTTGAACTGAAATACCATTTTTTAGTAGCTAGAATTTAAAAGTTAATGTCTATTATGAAATCTTATAAATTATCATTTTCTTTTTATAGTTGATAGAATTTAGAATTTGATTACAACTATAGCAAAGTAAAAGTCTATAATAAAAAGTATGTATATTATTGTTAGTTGAAAATAAGATACATTATAATCACAGTTGCATCAATCATTAACTCTTCCACTTTCCAGTTTGAATGCTTTCCTTAATCCTTATACAAAGCATTTAACTATTATATTGAAAGGTTGGTATGTCATAAGAAATTAAGTCTCCAAAAATAATTTATATATTAGAACAACAAATCAACTTAAACTTATTCTAACTAGAGAACATCTATTTCTCATTTAAACTACCTAAAGAAGTATTGTTGTTTAATGACTAGAAACGTAAACCAGCATATTTACTCAGAGATCAATATTGTTTAGGGATTATATATTTTTTCTCATTAAATATAAGAATATGGCTGTAACAAAGGCTTTTTCTTTTTCAATCAATCTTTGAAAAACTAAAGAAAATGTCCACTTATTCCTTCTACAGATGCTAAAGAATTTGTTATATATACCCATCATAGCCCTTATTCGTTAGAGAAAGTCTTTCTTTTTCTTAGTCTTAGTCATCCGTTTAGCATACATAAAAGTATACCTAAAACTTCTTAACTTGTTTCCTTTTTGTTGTTACAACTCTCAAGCCATCAATCATTAATTATTATTTTTGTTTTTGTTTCCAAGGTTACAACTTTTCAAAGGCCATCCTTTTGCTCAATATATTTTAACTCACATGTTTGAAGCTTTGTTCACTTCCAAATTTTCCACAATGGAGTGATTTTAAGTATCATTTGTTTTCATTGCAAGGAATTACTTGTGTTGTTTAAGATAATTATCCCTTTGTCCTTCTTTTCTTTATGCATTCTTTAGCCTATTCTTGGAATTTAAAGGGACTAAAATTACATAATTTTCAATCTATGGCTAATGGTGTTGTCGGTCCTAACATAACTAGTTTTTCTTAAGAATCATACTCTTTAGCAATCCTCCATGTGTTCCTAACTCATCTACATCTAGTCATGGTAAATTTTCCTACCTTTATCTTGCTTTGCAGGCCATTTTCTTCAATTAATTACTCACTAGTAGGATCAAAGAGGTTTGATATCAATACGATAAAAACAAAAATCATTTTATCAAGGTAGGCTAAATTTAAGAAATCAAACACAACAAAAGAATGATATAAATCACCACACTTATAGAAAGTAAGGATTAGAAGCAATAATATCCTAAGATTGGATTGTATTAGCAAGCTAGATAAGATCGCAAGTTTTTAAAGAACCTAAAATAGGAGTTACTTTAAAAGCATTAAAAAAAGTTCTTTACTGTTTTTTATTGTTCAATAACACTAATAAGATGTCTATTCAAACGTAGGAAAACCTCTTATAGGCATAAAATTCTAAAACTAAGGTTATAAAAGGAAATAACATCTTATGATAACAAAAATTACATAATTAATACATGTGTTTGATGTCTATTATAAAACACACTAACGTTAATTTTGTTTGAATCTTTCAGTTCGCTTATCAAAGATGAATATAATGTCAATTACGTGTTTAATTTTGGTGCCAATTTGCTCTTATCCCTCTAGTTTGTAAATCCAATGAAAGGCATTTTTTGACATTAGTATAACTTTAGTATTAGTTACATTATGTTTCTTAACCTTTAACTGACATTGGTTATTTTTTTAATCTAACACAGGTTAAATTCTATAACCATAATTATCGATTTGGTCATTCACTTGGATCATTATTATAATCACAACTTCAACCTCTTAAAATAGTAAGGCTTCACTTTATAGAGATTTTCCATTAAGTTGTGAGGGCTTTCTTGGCCTTCTTTATCCTACTCTACAACATAAGTCCTCCAATGTTATTGAACAGATCTCTAGCAACTTACAACACTTGAGTAGTATATACTTTGTTCCTATCATTTTCTCTATCCTCAAAAGAATTTATCCTCGAAAACATTTTCCTATATAAAATTAATAAAATAAGTCAACAATATTAAAGGTAGTATGGACACCATGCTCACCTGGCAGTTTGATCTCCAAGTTTGAATATCACTTCCTTCTTTCCCTCCATCGTTGTATTATTAGGTTTTCTTCTCAATGTTCAACCTTGCCTTCTTACGAAGCTTCTTCACTAATTCAGCTTTCTTTTTACCATATAAGATGTCTCTTACACCTAAAGGAATAGGCACAAGATCTAAAAAAGATAATGGGTTAAATTTATAAACTATCTTAAATAAAGTAAAACCTGTAACATTATAAATAGCTATATTATAAGATAATTCAATTAAAAAAGACTTTTTTCAAGTCTTAAGATTCCTACCAACAATAGCTTATAACAAATCCCCTAAAGTCTTATTAACCACTTCAGTTTGGTCATCAATCTAGCAATGATAAGTTATAGAAAATAATTAATTAGTTCTCAAATTTTCCTACAAATTCTTAAAAAAATAACTCAAAAACTTAAAATCCTTAGTTGATATAATGGTTATAAAAACTCTATGAGATCTAACATTCTCCTAAAAAATAATCTAACACTGTAAGATGCACTGTCGATTTTATAACATGCAATTAAATGTTCATTTTAGAAAATATACCTACCATTACAAAGAACGAATCTTTACATTTCTATATGCAGGCAACCCTGAAACAAAATCCATTAAAAGATCAACCCGCTCTAACTACCAAGCTAACAACTTTTTTCTTGTATTTATCTTTTATTTTTGTTTTTTCCATAATATTTTAGATTTCCTTTGATGTTTCTCTAGTTTCTTTCCCTTAATCTCTCTTTCTTACTCTTATAAATCTTGCATTGATCTTCATAAACCCACCTTAGTGGTAACAAAGCAAGGGTAATCAACTTACCATCCATAATAAAAGAATATTTATTTTATGCTTAACATGTATAGCTCATCTATAAAATTGCTAAGAATGCCTCATAATATCCAACTTATGTGAGTACCGCATCATGTAACACCTCATCTTTATACCTCTCAATTAAGAAAGAAACCAACACCTATTTTATTACCTTAACCTTCCCTCTTATTCAACTATGGCAGGTTATATGGTTAAGGGTGTTTCATAGTTAGCACTCCCAACTTCTCCACCAACTTTACACTAGCTACATTAGCATAACTCCCTATATCTATGATCATATTTTATAGTTGATCCTTTATGGTACATTTAGTATGGAAGAGGTTCTCACTTTGCTGATTTATATAATCCTCTCCTATATACATGCTAATGTCCTCTTAGTGACTAGTATTCTTCACTTTTCGAGCCATTTAATGTACTTACCATCACTAGCATCCTCTAAGATAGGCATAGAGTTCTTTTCCTCTTCTTCACTTGTGAATACATACTCTCTTGTTATCATTACTCTTCTATTTGGACATTGTGAAATTATATGTTCTCTCTCTAGGCACTTACAGTATTTGATGTCTCGATTCCTAGGTGTAAAAGCATAATTGTTCTGAACTTTCTTTCTCTTTGGTGCTAAGATATTTAGCTTGATTGCTTCATATTAAGCTTTTGGAGCTTTGTCTTTCTTTTTACTCTATAATTTGCTCTATAAAGAAGAACCTACACCGGGAACACCAAAATGATTATAACTTATCTTTCTACATTCATGGCCACGTAGTTTAGTTCTATAATATTAACAATTTTTGGTTTCAGCCTATAAATAAGTCTAGCCATTGTTGCCTACCAATCTTCCTTCATATTCACCTTAGCCATAATAATTTTCATCTCTTTATAGTTCTCCTCCAAATTCCTAAAACCTTGAGTCAAAGTTTATAGTCTTTAGAAAAGATTCCTATAGTAAAGACTTGACACAAAATATTTCTTCATTGTCATCTTCATCTCTCCCAAGTTTTGATAGGTGGCTTTTGATCCCTCCTACTAGCAAAAATTTGTTGATCTCATCAATCCACAATATAGCCACTAAACTTTGTTATAACTATTTAGCCTTTTTATTTTTCAAACAGTTACAGTAAATAAAAAGTAGCTCAGCACGCTTCTCTCACTTTAAGTAAGCATTTAGATCTATCTTCCATATGAAGGTGGTATGCTCATCTTGATATTACCTTGATTGTTATCCATCCATTCTTTACCCTCTATCATTCTATCGTAGCCTACATTAAATTTACCCCCTCTTTATCTACCCATTCTACCTTATTTCAATCTTATTCTCCTTTGCTTCCACTTAGGCTTAGCTCCATTAAGTAGTTAACAACACCATTATCCTCATCATATGCCTTAAAATTATCCATCTTAATAGTCATATGTGAGTTAGGTTATAAGCCAATTATGACAACTTTAAGTTTCTCCAACCTATACTTAACTTCATTTAATTATTGATAAGTTGCTAAAATTAGTCTTACATGGCATTCATGATGGACTTCTGGTCTGCTACCACTTTTTCCTCCTCACTTACTTCTTTATCTTTAGACAAATTTCTATTTTGAATTTCAATCATAATATACCTGAAGAAAATGTTAGTAGCAAAAATACTCCCTCGTGTGTTTCGCTTAAAGTCTCACTCGACTCATAACCTAAATTCATTATTAAAGATTTTCACAAACTACACAATCTAAATTTAAAATTTTAGTTTCAATCTTCCCCATTTGTCAAATACTCCCAAAAAAGCAAAGAATCAAAGCTAGAGACCAATGAACAAAAAAATAATAATAATAGGAAATTAAACTCAAAAGAACCCAATTATACCTAAAAGGAAACCATAAATCAACATAAACAACTTAATGATAATAAAGGCAATAACAACTAGGAAATATAATGTTTATGGAATGTAAGATACATTATACTTATTGGATAAGAATTAGAAGCCCTTACTTGTAATGAGTATTGCAACTAGCCACCCCTTTGTGTAAAATTTAAATAGAACTTTTAGGGCTTTTATTAACAAACCCTAGCCGAACAATAATTTTTTTTCATTATATTTTATTTCTTTTCTTTTTTTTGATTAACATGAAAAATCTAGAAACAAGGAACAAAACACTTAAGGGAAATTTGCTCGTGATGGATCTTAAGAATGAAAAGAATACATAAATTGAATGTACGGTAAGAAGACACAAGAATATTAAAAAACTTAAACAATGATATCGAGAATAAACCCGAATATAGAGCTTGACTCTTGTAACAAGTTTTGATATAAACCTTACTAATAAGATATATGAGATTTAATATCAATATGATAAGACTAAGGCCTATTCTATCAAGGTATATTCAATCTAAGAAATAACATAAAAATATAAAAGAATGATATGAATCATCAACCTAGCAAAAAAGAAAAGATAAAGAGTGATAAGATCCTAAAGTTTAATTGCCACTAGTAGGCTAAATAAGATTATGAATTTTCACAAAAAACATAACAAGAGTTACTATAAAAAGATTGAATAAAAATGATCAATAACAATGATAAATTATCTATTCAATCGTAGAAAACCTCTTATATGTATAAAAACCCTAAAACTAGAGTTACAAATGGAAATAATGTCTTAAGATGACAAAATCCTAAATAATTAAAATATATGTATGATGCTTATCATACAATACAATGGTGCCAATTTTGTTCTAAATTTTTTTAGTGCGCATATTTAAAAAAAAAGTCAATTGTTGGTTACATGTTTAAATATGACGTCAATTTGTTAATGTTCTTCCAATCCACAAACCTAGTAAAAGACCAACATCTGATACCACTATAACTCTAACACCAATTTTATTCTATTTCCTAAACGTCCAAAAGTCAGTGCAAAATTGATGCCAATTATTTTCTGATCTAGCACTGGTTATATTTTGTAACCATAATCATCAACTTGCTCCTTCACTTATATCAAAATTATAGGTCTAACTTAAAACTGTTAAAGTAGCAAAGCTTCACTTATTACATAGGGATCCACCATTAAGTTGTTAACGAGTCCTTAGATTTCCTTACCCTAAGTCATGATCTTTTAGTGTTCTTCAAAGGTTCTCTAAAAACTTTGGACTTTTAATTGGTTAAAAAATATACCATAGTCTCATATAAAGGTTATGGCTTCTCCTATTATGTCATATACATTGGGGTTATAGTATCTGAATACTAGTTTCTACTTTCTTATCTTTAATTGTACCTTAAGAACTTCAAATAATAGTAGAGACTTTTCATGCTTCTAGATTTTCATTTTTATCTTTTTATGCTTCGTCTTTTCTTTCTTTGTAAAGGAAGAGGACATTATAAAAGTGTAAACAATGTGAGCTCCCCTCAATAAGGATCCTTCTTTCAGTTTGTTTATTATTCTTAAATAAATCATTTATTAGAAGCCTATTCCTTGGTCACACAACAAAAAATGGTTAAAGAAACCCCCATTTTCCAAACTTCTGTAAAAGCATAGCAAAATTGTCAATACTTGGACTAACACCATTATCTACACCCTATCAAACAACAAAAGAATCTCTTTTCACTTCATAAGGTAGTCAAAAAATAATTATAAGTTATCATGTCAAGTATTCGAAATTTTATTGAGTAGTTCATAGGCTTCCTTCATCCTCCCATTTTCACACAAAAGCTTTATAACAATTTTACAAGTTACAACATTTGGCTTACAACCCATGACCCTCATCTCCCTATAAATAATCTTAGCAAATTCATATCATTTGAGAAACCAATGTCACAAATAATAGTATTATACTCCACAGCATTATTCATTTACTCTATCTCCTTTTAAAATTTAACAAATTTCTCTGGCTTCCACTTTTGCACTATATATCCATATGTATATGATGAGTAGAAAAATGTGAAAAAGGCTCTATCTAGTGTTACTAAGAACGGATGAAGTAAAGCAATGAAAGAATAATTAACTTTAATGAGCTTAAATGAATTTTGATACTTGTTTGATCTTTTTAAAAGACATAAAGCCATCAAGAACAAATGTATTCTCAAAATAAAGAAAGATTGATGATAGTATTAAAGGATACAAAGAATGTCTTGTGAAAAAATGATATAAATTATAAGAAGGATTAATTGTGAGAAGACATTCTCACCTATTATGAGATTTACATTAATAATAATTCTGTCTTTGGTAGTTGGTACGGATATTGAATAACATCAAATTAATATATATATTATGTACCTAAATGGATAATTATATAAACAAACATATATGGCACAACCAATAATTTCATTTAGAAGAGTTAAGAGCATAATGTGTGAATACAAGACAATTTATAGTATAAAGAGTCTTTGAGGCAACATTATACTAAAATTCATATTGCAATCATATCACGTGATTTTATAACGAATACGGAAGACCACTATATATATATATATCAAAAGATCCAGTGATAAGTTTATAATTTATATATACATGTGGATGATATTTCTATAGTCAGTAGTAATATCAGTTTTTTAAACAAATCAAAAATTGGCTATCAAATAATAATAATAACTAATTATTATTAATTGAGACAAAAGGCATAAGTAAAGTCATCTAATATGATCTCCAGTTCAAAAAATTATTATCACTTTCACAAGATATATGTATAAAGTAGATACCAAAACTATTTCATGTACATGTTTATAAAATGTTTGATATTCTAATTTCTAAAGGTGAGAATTTAAGAAATAGGTAGTATCCTCAAATGTAACGAAAAAAGGAAGAGATAAAAGAAGGTTCCTTATTCTAATGCAATTGGTAATCTCATATGTGTTATGTTATGTATGAGACCAGATTTATTTTTTTATTGTTAGGATAGTTAGTGGATATCAATTGAATTTCATCTCAAATAAGCATATTGGAAAGCAATAAAAAGAATACTCATATATTTGAAAGAGATCATAAACCACACATTATATTATGATACATTGTGAAAGTTAAGGATCAATTGCATATACTAAAGACCCTAAGTATCATTGCAAAACCATATATATATATATATATATACATATATATATATTTATATGTATAACAAATACAAATATGTCAAAGATACATTAGCTCAAGGAGAAGTAAATATTGAGTATATTTCTTCAAGAGAATTTGAGTGTAGATCTTGTCAAGCGAAGTATTAGATACATGTTTTTCAATGCATATTAGGTTATCAAGATTGTGTGTTATTAATATTTTATTTTAGTTTATTTCCTTCATGTGAAAATTCATATTACTTGTTATCAATGACGAATATTTATTTGCAATATCTATTGAGTATTGAGTATTGAGTATCAAATGTTAGTTTTTATATAAATGTTAGAGGAAATTTGTTAGTTTTTATATAAATGTTAGAGGAAAATTTGGTTATAGAAATATGAGACTACTTGATTTCAAATTGATTATTCAGTTTTATAATAAATATTTGGAAAAGTATTGGACATTTAATTTCAGATAAAAAGAAGTATGATAAGTAGATTTAAGATACCTTCATACACAACTAATTACTTTTATTATTATGTGAGAGTGGGGATGAAATAAGTTTTAAATAATTTTTCTAAGTGATAAACAAGAGCTCGAGACTTAAAACATTAATGTCAATAAGTAGTATATTAAAAGGTAAAGGAATTATTAGTAATGGTATAACCTCAAGAAGTGATATGTTCATGTAATATGTCTTAACATTATATATTCAAGTT
>JANSVA010000003.1:8645855-8668589 GCA_025504915.1 Erythroxylum reticulatum
AAATGTGAATTAAATGAGTAAACAAATAAAATCAAGTTAGATATTAGATGCACCTAAAGCATCATATATATATGGTATTATGAGATAAGACATAGATGAAAGAGAATTAATACCATAATATATTAATCATACCATATGTGTATAATTGATCGATAAGGATAATTTAAGCAATAATCTCAAATTATATTATGCAAGTATATTTGAGGTTAAGTGAACTTCAAATGAAAATGCCGTTTTTTACTCATGTTCTAATTATAAAAAAATTAAATTAACATTTGCTAGTTTAGAATGTTGCTAAATAATTATGAATTATTTAGTTTAATATGACTTTATAGAAAAGCATGTTAATCTAAGTTAAAATGTTGAGAAATTAAGAAGAACACTACAAATATGAGTTTGCATTAGGATGTGGTCAAAAGGCTCATATTGTTTATAACAGATAGTAAAGTACAAAATATTTATATAACAAAATTGAGAAGATGGATTCTTATTGGCGGGAAAACATTTCGGCTGGCGTCAGTTACCCCGCGCACGTCCCCGAAAATCTCTTTTCGTTGCTAAAGATCTTGGAGTTGATCAACATCCGATCAAAGCTCTCGTTCATTCAACATGGCGGAAGAAGAGAAGAGCGCGGAAGGACCCGCCCGATCCGAATTCCCACCGGGTCGGATCAAGAAAATCATGAAACTCGACAAAGACATCAACAAGATTACTTCCGAGGCTCTATCACTCGTCGTGTGCTCCACCGACCTCTTTCTCCGTTTCCTAGCCGAAACTTCGGCTGAAGTTGCGACAGAGAAGAAGCGAAAAATTGTGAAACTCGATCACATCCGAATAGCCGTTAAGAGACACCAACCGACAAGCGATTTCCTTCTCGACTCGCTTCCCATTCCAACTCAGTCGTCCGATAAGCCTGCAAGCGACAAGTCCCGCGCTATTTCCGCAACCGACACGACGGTACCCATTGGCACGCGGCGTATTGACCATTTCTTTGCCAAGTCTGTAAATGGAGCCCCAATTCAGTCAGATGATTCCTAGTTAGTTGCTTTGCTGTTGTTGTTTCATATGATTATTTCCAAGTTTTCGTCGTTTTGACGCAGACGAGTAGTAGTTACAAGCTGCTTGTTTTAGAACGTTAATTATTTGGCAGTTATAAAGTCAAAAAATTTATAGTTCTTTCGGTTTTATACTCAACTATAATTAAGTTGCTGTCATCGTTCTGGTGGATTTGCTAGGTGAAAGCAAAGAAAAATGCTTGTAAATGGCAATTAAGTATTAATTTAGTGCGTACAACGAACTGCATATTGTGTGGCCTTATTGTTCTTCGGAATATGCTATAGCGTTGAAATCAGACCTCGCTTTGATACATGTGATGTCTCTTAACATGGGAAGATTGAAAAACCCAGCTGCAATTTAGGGAGATAAGGGACCAGAGCATGTTGAGACAACTGAAGCTGCTTCATCTTGTAACTGAGTGGCAAATCCAGGCCTAGGTAGCTTCTTTTGCCCTTGCATTTTTTTCCCTTCCTTTATGAAGGATATGCCTTGACTTGCAGAATTAACGCTGTTGGTCCCCAACTGATGGATGCCCATAGAAAGTCTTCTATTTAAAGGGGTTGGATTACTAAAGCCTCCATTCAAACTCCTCTGAGGAATGCGTCGACTGCTTGTTCCTGGCCTTGATCCAAATGTGTTTTCTTGATGAATAACCGGTACCTGGCTCTGCACCTTCTTCAATTCCTGTAAGGTAAAACTTGCTCTGAGAAACCTACATGAGCTTTTGATCTTAATGAAGACATTAAAATCTCGAATGCCCTCTTTTACTGTACATGGATTAACAAAATGAATTTTAAAAGCATGCATAGAAAATTGTGAAAAAACTCTTCATGGATGCTAATGTAGTTAAATACAGTACTGTATGATATACTAACTCTTTCCCTTTGCTTCTCTTCCTCTTTCTCTTGCCTTAGCATCTTGTATTCTTCCAACAAAGCCAGCAGAGGCACCTAGATAAAATTTGTCTAATTGTTATATGTGCAAGGGAACTCTACAATCTAAACAGAATTGCATGCTAAAATAATTATGTGTCAAAAGGCATAGATTCTCTTACTTCATCATACAAGAATATTTTCTTCCTTTCTTCTTCCCAATTCTTAGTCTTTGCTACCAGTGATGCCACCAGAACTGCATAACCAATTGTTAGAATAGGATACACCAGGATTTGGGCTTTGACTTAGTTATGTGACATAAGTTAAATCTTTCTGCTACAATTACTGCTTTTAGATTTTTGCTTTCACTATTCATTCTCCCACATTTTGGAGAATGTTGGCATTTCATCCCGCCATCTACATGGACTGCAATACGTAAAACATGCGCTAATCCAAGGATTCATGTGTTCAACTCTTGCTTGGTGAAGCAGCATTTAAAATGTTTATCCTTATAAGACAGAGCCCTTTTCTTTCTCGTTTTTTTCCCTTTGTTTATTGGAGTGAGGATGTGGTGGCGGGGGAGGGATTCTTTGTGAAATGGCTTGATTTGGAAAAATGCATTCGGCTATTGTGATGCACGTTGATCATCTTTCCGATCTTACCTGGAATTTTGTTGACTATCACTCGTGCACGTTCTGCACGTCGCAAGTTTTTGTGGGCACCTCTGCTTACTGAATATCGATTTTCATCCTGAAATAGAGATGAAGTATAACGTGTAAACATTGTTTTGTTAGGAAGCCTAATCACGTAGATAACTGAGTTGGATAATTAACCCTGCTGTATTCTTCTAACCAGCGCTCCTCATCACGAGCTAGCATCCACTTCTCCACCTTTTCCATTATTTCCTTCCTGCTAGAAGATTCCTCTTTGGCTTTTGATATCTGTTCGTCCATGCTCATGAGGAGATCAGCATGGTCAATCTCACCTGTAAAATTTGTGCTATAAGTTTGTGGTCTTCTACAAAGATAAACAAGACCCACACTGAAAAGTTTTCATTGAGTTAAAATTTGTTGAATCCTACCCGAATTAATGAGATCTATTATATTGTCCATCTGTGATCGTGAAGGGATTTCCATGTGTGATTTGTTACATATCTCTTCCAACTCTTTCTGTTTCCTCAGAAAAAGCTCTTTCATCTTACTTGCTTTTAACTGGTCCAGTCTCTTGACTTCGGCTTCAGCCTTGAAACAATTCAAGAAACTGTTACAACTTATTGTGTGTTTATGTGCTATTAATATTCATACTAACCTGCTGGATCATATTTATGGCGAGGCTTCCAGCTTCTGATACTTCACCTGACGAGAGAGATAATAAGCCAGTGACATGAGAAAAAAGTTGACGATCTTCATAAGGTGTGTCCATCAGATTCCACAAATTTGTTAATGCTTTTCCAAGATGTTGAAGCTGTAACGCATAAAAAATTAGCTCATGCCAATACCCTCTTCTGCTTCTTCACGTAAATGTAAATTAATCAATAGAAGCAAAGACTTAAGCAATTAAAGTGTATCCCTGATAATGTAATTACATTATTAACTACCGTCATTTCTGCTACTAGTTAGAGGCCATATCTGCCTGACGTATTCACATGTGGTTGAAACATAATTAGCAATTATGAGTTTACTGCTTCAACCTTGTTGCTAGAGCGGTCTTTGAGGTTTCAAGAAAATAATAGGGAGGCATAACAACTTTAGTAACGCTTACCTTCTCCAGTCGCTTTTGTTTTTCTTCTTTGAGAGATTCCACTGTACTGTCGAGTTTAGCCAAAATACTGTCACTTATATTTTTAGATATTCCACACAATTCATTCAGGCTTGGATGAACTTTTGTTATTATCATAGAGGATTCCATCCCTAATGTAGCAGATAAATTCTTGATTGCATCTGTATATGTCTCCACCCGCAGAAGCCTATCATTCTTTGAAGCCAGCAAAAGATAAGACATTTAGGATCGTTTACAAAACTGTCCAAAATAGTGAACAGTCTATATATCACATACCTTTTCACTGTGGAGTCTTTGTAGTTCAACCTGAGACTCTTCTAGCTTCTTCAGGGAAAGATCATTCTCATTTACTATGACATTTGTTATTGAGTCATCATACACTGATTGACCAGCAATTTCTGCAGAGATTTTCTGAATTTGCCCTTGAACAGCTCGAAACTGGTTCACTCTCTCCTCTTTTCTCAACCGCATCTCCCGCAAAGCTGGGGTGATGGCATCTAGCTGCTCTTTGAGCGTTCCTGACCTTTTTTCTGGCTGCATTTAGCCATTAGTGACCAACATGTCAATGATAATTTCTTGTGACAGGATTCCTATTGACTTGTCCAATACAACTGGCTGGTTTAGACAATTTTTACTTGATATTATTTCTGTTTGAATCAAATGTGCAAAGGCCTCTAAGTAGTAGCTTGTATCAGTTTTTAACCTCTACAAGCAGTTTGGGCCATTTTTATGCTACTTATAGGTATTCATTACTGACTAAGCTAATCTCAAGCAAAAAATGTTTCTGTCCACTTATGCGGTAGTATTTACTTAGTAGTTTCTATGCCTAACTGGACACAGGTTGATGGAAAACTTACCCGTCCAGGCAGTGATCGTTCACCAAGGGAGAGAAGAAGATGGGTAAATTCAGCCTCAGATTCTGCCAACTCTTGATGCAGGCGAGCTCTTGATATGTTTGCGCTGTCAACTTTTCTCCTATAGACCTCTAGGCACTCCTGCTCCAAATCAAGCAGAACCTTCTCTCTTTCAAACTGATCTTCACCAACTTCATCCCAGATCATCTGTTTCAAATTTATACGAATACAGATTAAGAATGTAGCAATTACTACACATATGTTTAAATTAGAATGTTCTAAAGACTCACTTGCCTGCAATTCCTGAAGTAGATAACCGCATGATGTTTCCAGCAATGCAGAACTATGCATTGTAATTGGCGTTTGGAAGGAACCCATCAGATGGTCTAAGGTTTTGCAGTATTTGGTTTACTTGAATGTATTAGCGCTATCTGGATACTGAAAGCAGAAAGCATTTGATTTGAACTCCTTTCTAATAGTTGAGCATTGAGTAAGATAGAGGGGGAGAGAGAGAGAGAGAGAGAGACTGATGACAAGGAATTTTGTTGCTAGAATTTGCTTAGAAGATAAGGCTACACAGGTTGGTATCCTAAAGCTTGGAGTTCAAGGATCAGCCAGGGCTATCAAGAATTGAATCTCAGGTCAGGTTGTGCCTCACAATCACAATTTAAATTTGAGAAGGTAGAAATCCCCCTTTTATCATTAAACCAAGTTAAAGTTTCTTATTCATTGATCTGTGCCTCACTCAGAAGCATAGTTGTATTAGACAAGCGTTTTAACTGAACTCATTCCTGGGCAATCTCTGCCAGGTGCAAGAAGCTTGCATCCAGTGTTTAAAAGCGTTAGATAGTCAAGTTTTACATGGTTAGGCAAAGCTGCAAAATCATGTTTGTAACAGTTAATATAAACAATTGAGCCGTGCTTAACGTTTATCAAATAATAATCATTTATTAGCTAATTTCAGTTTGTTTATTTTGTTGTATCTGATAATAATGTAATAATTTATGCTATCTATATCAAGCAGATTACATTCTCGACCTTTTCTATTGTGGACAGATTGCTACTTGTTAACTTTAACATGTGTCTTTAGCTTCGGCTGTACTTTCATCAGATACAGTAATGATGTGAGTGAGGATAGGTCGTGAATCATTTTCATGAATGAGGTAAGGTACCGAATCATTTTCAACAGAGCACTCCACCTGGTTCACCTTTTCAACATTATTTTGCAGTTGGCATTTGAAAAAGAGAGTTCTCCACAGTTGTGTCAGAGATAAGCTACCAGAATACCCATCAGAGAGGGACCCCATTAAAGAGAACCTTAATTTTTGTGGTAGAGAGGGATTTAGAGTAAGATATCAAGAGTGTCAAGGACCAAATTATGGCTTCAGGAAGGATTGTCATGCTGATCGAGTGATTTTGTATTTGGTTTCAATCACATCTTCGTTGAATCTTAACCAATGGTGATGAGATTAATACATAATCTATGATGCAATTATGGAAAGCGTGAATTAAATTGGAGTTTAGAATTATATTAAATGTGTCATTAACTTGAAGTTGAAATTATCAAAATCTATTTCCTAATGTACTATAGTCACAACATGTAGATGTCAATCTTTTCTTATATTTATTTCTTGCTTTGAAGTGTTCCGCAGGAAAAGGAGACCCCTCATTGCGTGTTAAGGTCATCATTCTCTACTAACAGTAAAGAGCAAACAATGCTTGTGGCTAAAGGATAAAGGCTTCAGCTGTTTGACACTCTTGGCCCATCAGATAATTAACTTTGGGCCTTTAGGTTTAAAAATAAGAGGCTGTAATGTTCTTGTCCTTTCAGTCCAATCAAGGATTGTTGGATTATTTTTGCACTTACATTCTATGTTCTTCCCGGGGTTCGTTCTACTCTATTGTTGTCTAGTAGCAGGTGTTTCTGTTTCTGCACTAACACTATCTCAGGATCTCTTACAAGTTCTTGTGTTACTATTTTGACATGCCTGACATTTCAACATTTCTTTTATGTTTTGCACTCATGTTATGTCATGGGAACAGATCACCTGGTATTCTGTTCCCATTTTATTTTATTAATTTTCAACCATCCAATAAGTGGCCTAAGAAATTTGAATGGTTGAAAATTGATAGAATAGAGTAGAACAAATTACATGATACAGGTGATCTAATTCTCACTTGTCAGGAACAGGTCACTTGTATCAGGTAATCTCTATTCTATTAATTTTCAACCATCCAATAAGTAGATCAGAGAGATTGGATGGCTGAAAATTAATCGAATAAAGTAGAACACATTACTTGATACAGGCGATCTCATCCTCTCATGTAAGAAATAGATCACCCATACTAGGTAGTCTATTCTATTAAGTTTTAATCATCCAATAAATGGGTCAAAAAAATTAGATGGTTAAAAATTGATAGAATAGAGTAGAACATATTACCTAATACAGGTGATCTAATCTCCTCGTGTTGGGAATATATCACTTGTACCACATAGTCTATTCCTATTATGTTCTATTAATTTTCAGCCATCCAATAAGTGGGTCAGATAGATTGGATGGTTAAAAATTTATGGAATATAGTAGAATAGATTACGTAATACAAGTGATATGATCCTTTCTTGTTGGGAATAGATCACCTGTTTCAAAGTCTGTTTCTATTTTGCTCCATTAATTTTCAATCATCCAATAAATAGACTCGAGAGAAATTGGATAGCTAAACATTGATGAAACAGAATGGGAAAGAGTAATCCTTGGACTGATTATAGCTAAACATTGATGAAACAGAATGGGAAAGAGTAATCCTTGGACTGATTACTCATGTCATACCCCACCTCACTATTTTTTGGGTCAAATCATATGTTTCTATTACCCTGTTTCTATAATGTTCCATGAGTATCTATCTATTCTTTTTTTATAGATCTCATTTACTGAATAGATGAATACTCATGAAACAAGATAGGATCAGAATAACAAAATAGATTATTATATGATCCTATTTCTCTCCAAAAATTCACATGGTTCTAATTAAGAATAAAATTATGGGAAAGAGCAACCCTTGGACCGGTGGTATCATGGGTGAGACTCTGATTTTTTAGGGTGTTGCTGCTTTTGGATAGGCTGAGAGTCTGGTTGATGGGATGGAGACTTATGGATCACCTCATCCTCACGAGGACAAGAAACAAAAAGATTTTTTCGCTGACTCAAGTTGTTGTGACAGGATAGGAATATAGAGTCAAACCACTGTCCGAGTACAAGAGCTACAAACTAAATGGGATTCGATCTTAGTCTTTCCATCATTCTCTGAAGAATCTGCAATTCTTACGGAACACAATAAATAAATATTAGCTACATGACTGGAAGTCAAGGGGTTATATTCTCACATTAATCTTAAAGAAAGAAAAATTAGAAAAAAGAAGGCTTTGCAATAAAGCTTATGGCTTTAGGCCTTAAAGGCATCACTTGGCTTTTAAATTTCCTTGGAAAAAGAACCTTGCTTTGGTGAAGAAGAAAAATAAAATTTAATAGATGGAGACTGCTTAAGAAGAGAAAGAGAACAAGAAAAGTTAAAATATTTCCCGCGAGAACGGCGCAAGGCAATTCTAGTACAATGGAAAGTGTTATGGTACATTTAATTTGAGTCTTTCATACGTTTGGCGTGAGACAGAAGTCACTAGAAAGTGGTTATTGAATGATGACGCTCAATATGTCATATCCCATATCGGTTAGTCACATTAAAAGACCATCCTTTATATGTTAGAATGGATGAACAGTAATCGTTCTTTCGGTGACATCTGATAAAATTGGAACAATGCCGAGAAAATTAGTGTTAGACCCTTCAATTTCGAAGCACTTCTTACTGACCTTCACGATGTGCCTTAGGAGGAAGGTTAGCTGGATAAGACGCATGAGGGAGGCATGTGAAAACATTAAGGCAAACATGAGTAAGTAGGATCAGACTTAGTATAAATTTTGGTAGAATCTCAGACCTTGTGAAGATTGACTCAACTCAGACTAAGGACTTAATGGACTAAAGACTTAGCCCATGCTTGGATGAATAGACCACGACTAGTGAACTTGTTATGAGAAGCATTGGATCAGGTCAGTGTGCTATATGGGCTTCAGCAAGATCATATTGTATCATCAACAGATAGGGATCGTGGGGAGATCTTGGATGATGTGGTGACAACTAAGAGTTAGAGTTGTAGTGGGACCTAATATCTGAAGATAGTAGAGATCTTCGAGGATAAGAGTGCTAGTTTCCTATTTATATGTAAACTCTATCCTTTTGTTGTTTTATAGATTTGATCTTATTAGTTAGAGTTCTATTTAGATGGGGGTGTCAGTCCACGTGATGTAATCTAATAGAGATAGGCGTGATCTTAGCAAGATCTTACGCATTCTAATTGTAACTTGGCTTCTAAGTTAGAGTGTCTATATATAACTCATTCGAGTTTTGCTCTCCTTATTCAGCCAGAGAGAGTATTACTTGTATTCTTTTGAGGGAAAGTAATATAAATGTTGGTTTTACCATATCTCTCTTGTTTTCTTGTTGCCTTTATTTTCTTATTGCTTCTGTATCATTATTTCTTCGAGTGTGTGAGAGGGTCGTTGAAGACTGAAGTCTTACTTAAAGTAGACCTAAGTGAGACTGTCGTGCAAAGGGTATTGACGATCAACTTCGGTGAAAGTTCAAGTCCTAAGGTGACCTTTGTATCAACTGATATCAGAGACAAATTTCGGGATGACAATAAGCAACTTAACAGAATGAGTGACTAGGGTGGAGGCACTCATTGGGTCAATTTCTTAAGGGAAGGAAGATGTCACATCTCACAATACTCGATTCGAGATGTTAGAGGCACGAATCTAACAGTTGCAACAACAGATGGCATATTTGTTGAAAGCACAAAAGGAGGCTCAGTTCGAGATCATTATGCTGAGACGCGCCATTGCAACGCTAGATGCCAATAGGGTTGAAAGCTCCATACCATAACTTTCATCTGTGAAGGTATGTGAACCTAGGGTATTCAAAGGCGTGCAGAACACTAAGATATTAGAGAATTTCTTGTAGGATATGGAGTAGTACTTTGTGGCTACTAGGGTATCCGATACTGAGAAGGTCAATATAACAGCTATGACTTAGATGGGGATGCCAAGCTTTAGTGGAGGACAAGGACCTCTATAGAGATCAGTGTGGGTAGAACTTCCATGGAAACTAGGATGCAAATGAAAAGGGAGCTCAAGGATCAGTTCTTTCTCATAAATACTTCTTGGCTAGCGAGAGATGCCTTGAAGAAGCTCAAGCAGGATGGATTGGTAAGAGACTATGTCAAATCATTTAGTTCTCTAATGTTGGATATTGAGAACAAGCTCTTCAATTTTCTATCCGAGTTACAACTATGGGCTCAAATAGAGTTATGGAGGCAAAACGTAAAGGATGTGGTTGGTGCAATCATGGTCGCTGATGCCTTGGTGGATTTTCGAATGGCGAAAAAATCTAAGGCGAGCTTCTCAAATTCTTCCAAAGGAAAAGGCCACGCCCAACAGGAAAAGACCGAGGGGAAAAATAAGAAAGACTCTAATAAGGGGGATTTCAAGGGCAAAGGTAAGTAGAAGGGTGGCCCTAAGAACGGGAGACGTCCTCAAAGAAGGGCAAGGTTGCTTGTTCCTTTTATGGCGGTCCACACT
This sequence comes from Erythroxylum reticulatum, assembly GCA_025504915.1. Classification (NCBI taxonomy): domain Eukaryota; kingdom Viridiplantae; phylum Streptophyta; class Magnoliopsida; order Malpighiales; family Erythroxylaceae; genus Erythroxylum; species Erythroxylum reticulatum. Next base: position 8,656,104 of record JANSVA010000003.1, read on the forward strand.
TTTCTAGAGAGTGCCCAAGAAAGAAGAAGTTGAATACCCTAATTGCCGAAGAAGATGGTGAATCTTTGAAAGATACGGCACTAAATCCGATCACCTTGCTTAATGTAGTTAGTAACGAGTCGGTTCCTTTTGATAAATTAATGTACGTAGGTGTACAGGTTGGGGAGAAAGATGTGATCACAACATTAGAGACGGGCGTGACCTATGGTTTCCTAACAGAAAAGATGATTCGGAAATTAGGCATAAGGGTGTCCAAGGCCCCAATGAAGATTAAAACCCCTGCGGAGAAGACATAAGCAGTTGCGGGAATTACTTACAGCGTTCCAGTCAGCATTAGAAGTTGGTGTTCCAAGATGAACTTCAATATCATACCATTGGAGGATTTCGAGATGATATTGGGGGTTGATTTCCTCAAATCGACAAAGGTGGTGCCGTATCCGAGTTTGAGAGGTATGATGTTAATGAACAATCAAAATTTCTTCTACGTGAATTGTTGTAGGTTCAATGGTGGAACAACAGATGCTACAACTTCTATATGACATGATTTAACCATGAGCATCGAGAAAAGGTTAAGAAAGACATAGAGACCTATCTCATTGCCATATGGGAAATCAGCGAAGACCACGTAGTAGAAGTCCCTGATGAGGTTGCAAGTTTGTTGAGAGTTTCGGGAGGTGATGTCTACAGAGTTGCCAAAAACTCTTCCCTCTCGTCGTGAGGTAGATCACAGGATCAAGCTAATTCTTAGAGCGATCCCACCTGCTCGTGCCCCATATAGGATGTCCCCGATGGAATTGGTGGTTTGAAAACAACTTGGTGATTTGTTAGAAGCAGGATTCATCTAGCTATCCAAAGCCCCATACCGTGCCCCGGTACTGTTTCAGAAGAAGCAAGACTATACACTTTGAATGTTTGTGGACTATCGAGCATTGAATAAAGTAACAATAAAAACAAGTATCTGGTACCTTTAATTAAGGATTTAGTGGACAGGTTGTCAAGGGCTAAGGTGTTCACTAAATTAGATTTTCGAAGTGGGTATTATCAAGTGCGGATAGCTAAGGGTGATGAGTGAAAAACAACCTGCGTAACTCAGTATGGATCCTATGAATTTGTAGTTATGCTGTTTGGATTAACTAACACTCTTACTACATTTTGCAACCTTATGAATGATGTGTTGTATAACTTCTTGGATGAGTTTATTGTGATCTATATAGACGACATCGTGGTGTATATCATTAACATGGCAGAACATATAGAACACTTGAGAAGGGTGTTTGAAAGACTAAAGCAGCACAAGCTTTACGTGAAGATGGAGAAGTGCGAGTTTGCCCAGTTGGAGATCAGATTCTTAAGTCACCTGGTGAGCAAAGGTCAAGTCAGGATGGATCTGAGAAAGGTGAAAGTGATAGTTGAGTGGCAGGCTCCCACAATAGTATGAGAATTGCGGAGTTTTCTCAACTTGGCGAACTACTATAGGAGGTCCATTGTGGGATACTTTAAGAAAGCGATGCTATTAACGGACATACTAAAGAATAAGCAAAAGTGGTGTTGGTCGCGTGCATGTGAGGAGGCATTTAAGAAACTTAAAGCCACTATCTCAACTGAACCTATGTTGAAGTTACTCATGTTTGATCTTCCATTTGAGGTACATACTAATACTTCGGACAAAGCCATCGGCGAAGTCCTTGTATAGGACGGTCATCTGGCAGCATTTGAGAGTCAAAAGCTCAATGGTGAAAAGCAGCATTACTCGACGCAAAAGAAGGAGATACTTGCAGTGGTGCATTGTCTTAAGACATGGAGAGTACATTTGCTGGGAACCAGGTTTGTTTTTTGAACGGATAATGTTGCTAACACGTTTTTCAAAACCCAAAAAGTTGTTTGCAAAACAAGCCAAGTGGCAGGAGTTTCTTGCTGAGTATGAATTTACGTGGGAGTATAAACCGAGGAGGCACAACAACATGACAGATGCCTTAAGTAGAAAGAATGTATTTGCGACCCTTTATTTAGTCATGAGGGTGGAGTCTAACCTATTGGAGCAAATTTAGGCGGCAACTTCATTAGACACCATGTACTGTAAGTTAATTTCTCAAGTCAAGGAAAGTGTTGTATGCAGGTTTTGGCTCGACGAAGATGGGCTTGGATGACTAAAAGTAGTCAAGTATATGTGCCAAGCTTTGGTGGATTGTGGAAACAATTGTTGAAGAAGACGCATGACTCGTAGTGGACTGGTCACCCAGGAGTCCAATGGATGCTAGCGCTCCTATCTCGTTTCTATTTTTAACCAAAGATGGAGAACAACGTGGAATGTTACGTCAAGACGTTCCTCGTTTGTTAGTTGGATAAGCTAGAGAGGAAGAAGGAAGCCAGTTTGCTACAGCCCTTATCCATCCCCGAGAGACCATAGATGTCGGTTTCAATGGATTTCATTATTAGTTTCCAAAGGTGAACAACGTGACATCAATCGTAGTGGTGGTTGACAGATTCTCCAAGTATGCGATCTTCGTACCAACTCTTGTGACTTATCCCTCGAATGTTACGGTCTAGTTGTTTTATAAGAACGTGGTTAAGTATTTCAGAGTTCCAGGGGATATTGTGAGCGACCGAGACACTAGATTTACGAGCCAATTCTGGACGTCCCTTTTTAATATGATGGGTTGCGATTTGAAGTTTTCAACGACAAATTACCCACAAACAAATGACCAAACAGAAAGAATCAATGGGTTGTTGGAGGAGTACCTACGACATTATGTAAGTGCAAGTCAACATAACTGGTTGAGTTTACTTGATACCGCACAGTTTTGCTATAACTTGCATAGATCTTTGGCTACGGAGAAAAGTCCCTTTAAGATTGTATTGGGACAACAGCTTCTCACACCACTAGTGATTGCTCAACAACAGGTGGCAAATGTCCTGCGGCGCATAAGTTTGCGATAGAGAAGCAATAATTATTGGATGAGGTGAGGGATAGTCTTCGAAAAACTTTTCGACAGATGAAGAAGCAAGTGGATCTTTAGAGGGGACTGTTAGAATTTGACATGCGAAATAAAGTTTTGTTGAAAATAATCTCACATATTTGGAAGAAGATCTCGAGTAAGCAAGTTCAAAGGGGTTTAGTTTCTAAGTACGATGGACCGTTTGAAGTGTTATACAAAGTGGAGAACGCGACATACAGATTGAAATTGCCTGAGCGGTTAAAGGTACACCCTACTTTTCATATTAGTTTTTTCAAGCCTTACTATGAGGATGCATTAGGTCTGAATAAGAGTCAAGTGAAGCGAGCTCCACCGGTTGTGAGGAAGTAGCTTAAGGATCAAGTGGAGAAGATCCTAGATCATTGAACAATGGGTCAACATAAAAAGAACTGACAGACCGAGTTCTTGATTCAATGGAAAGATAAACTTGCCGCAGAAGCTATGTGAGAGAAAGATACGACTTTGTGGCAATTCGAGGACCAAGTGAATGCCTACATTTAGACTAATCCGACCAGGGCGTCAAATCTATTTAGTGGGGGTGGTTTGTTCGACCTTTAAATTTCAGAGCACTTCTTAGCGACCTTCACGATGTGCCTTAGGAGGAAGGTTAGCTGGATTACACACACGAGGGAGGCATGCGAAAACACTAAGGCAAACATGAGCGAGTAGGATCGAACTTGGTACGAATTTTAGTAAAGTCTCAGACCTTGTGGAGATTGACTCGACCTAGGCTAAGAACTTGATGAACTAAGGACTTAGCCCATGCTCGAATGAATGGACCACAACTAGCAGACTTGCTGTGGGAAGCATTAGATCATATCAGTGTGTTATGTGGACTTCGGTAAAATCACATTGCATTATCAGCGGATAGAGATCATAAGGAGATCTTAGATGATGTGGAGACAACTAAGAGTTAAAGTTGCAGCGGGACTCATCATCTGAAGATAGTGGAGATCCTTAAGGATAAGAGTGCTAGTTTCCTATTTGAATATAAACTCTATCTTTCTGTTATCATGTAGATTCTATCTTATCAGTTAAAGTCCTGTTTAGATAGGGTTGTCATCCAATTGTTCCACGTGATGTAATTTGATAGAGATAAACATGATCTTAGCACAATCTTAGGTAGTTCAGTTTAAGTGAAAATCTGAATGTAACTTGGATTCCAAGTCAGAGTGCCTATATATAGCTCATTCGAGTTTTGCTATCCTCATTCAGTTAGAGAGAGTATTCCTTGTATTCTTTGAAAGAAAGTAATATAAAGGTTGGTTTTACCGTATCTATCTTGTTTCCTCATTGCCTTTATTTTCTTATTTCTTCCGTAGCATTGAGTGTGCGAGGTAAACACTTCAAGGGTTGTTGAAGGTTGAAGTCTTTCTTAAAGCAAACCTAAGTGAGACTGTCATGCAAGGGGTGTTAGCGATCAACTTCGATGAAAGTTCGAGTCCCAAGGTGACCTAGAATGGCCCCTGCGCTGTCTTTGCCTTCTTTTAGGTTATGTTTAATTTAGACTTTTATAATAAAAGGGAGTTTTGCATGGAATGTAATGCAATGTAATATTATTCCTTTATTTGAGAGGAGATTTTATAACGGAATGGAATGTAATATGATGAAAGAGGAGAGTTTCGTTTAAGGTTATGTTTAATTGGGAGTTTTATAATTGAATTTAATGTAATATTATTCTATCGTTTGAGAAGAGGTTTTATAATGAAATGAAATGTAATGAGATAAAAGATGAGGGTTTCTTATTACATCATATTCCATCCTTAATAGTAAAAATAAAAAACCTCCCATTTGGATTTAGAGGGTTTAGGATGAAATGTAAAATGATAAACAACTTTATATTATATTATACTATAAACTCTTCATCCAAATAACATTTTATTACATTACATTATAAACTCTTCCATTCATTCTAAACGTTAATTTTCTAATATTACATTCATTTACATTCCATTCTATTATAAACACTTTCATTTTATTTCATTTTATTTTATTTCTTTAAAAACTTTATATCTAACCAAACATAGCCTAATAGTCATTTAAAAACTACCTTCAACTCCTGTTTCAAATTGCCCGCCGTTTAATAATTAAATGTTCATCTAGTCCTTTTTACACTTTTGCCCACAAATTTCTTTTTGGCAGTTTCTACTTCATTCATTCATATAAGCTATGGATAAAATTTGTCTGCTTCCCTTATCTTCTCGCTTCATCTTCTGCCAAGATCTTCATCTTTCTATTATGCTCGAGAGGAACTCGCATTTAAAAGAAACAAACATGTCGCCAGTTCGGGCTGCTCAATCAAGTTACGTACGCACTCCACTGGCTTAGGATGAATCATGAATACTAATAAATAATAATTCACTAGAACATCACATCTAAACGCCTAAAGCCCACGAAAAAATTAATCGTGAAAAACATAATTTCCCATTGCTGTACCCATCGACCTCATACAATGTCATGACTGAGCTCCAGCATCCAAGTTTACTACGTATGAGTGATGAGACTCTAGTAAGATACACTTAACAGGAGGAAGTGGGAAAGTAATGAATGGTATAGACATGAAATTCAGCGTCTTTGTGATTGATCTGGTTAAGAGAGAAGGCTATAGGAGGGCATGTCTTCAATCTGTAGGACGTCATCCATTAGAAGTTCTCTTTCCACCTGAGCTCGCGTCGACTTCAGAACATCCTATACAAATGTAAACATTTGTCGGTAACATTTACGAAACATGTTGTACGGTAACAAACAACTAGCGAACTGAATTCTTCTTACGTTGAACTCCATGTACGTTGCATTTCTCTCTAGCCATTGCTTGTCCATGATCATAAAGGCCACGCAGTAGAGCAAATCAAATGCCCATTCATTTTCTGAAGATCATAACCTCTCAGTAACTTAGTATTCTAAGGCTTGGGGCTATACAAGTCTCTTTACGGCAAATAGTTGTAAGCAATTGCTCGCTCTTACCTGACAACATCTGTATGAACACTGATCTGACAAATGTCTTTGGTTTTGCTGCAGATAAAGGAGCTAACCAACATTATAAGAAGTACATTTAATAATCAGAACTAGACGTTGTCGAAAATAAGAAGACTCCTTAATACACCTGGGCCTCCTACGTGCAGGGTACTAAAGAGTCTTCATAGATTCCAGAGATTGAAACTTACTTCTTTATTCAAAATTGATTAAAGGAAAAGTTCACTTTATACTTACAGGCTTCAAGGTCAAGCATTTGCATGATCATGAATGTTACATTTACACCGGCAACAGCAAAAGGGTATTCCCAAGCAGATCGCTTGCCCCCCTGCTTTTTTAGTAATCGCTGGAATGATGTCTGCAAAAGTAAAAAGTATGATATATCAGAAAGAATATTAGATGTGAGAGATAAGTATTATTTAGTCTCTCTCAGCAACACCAAGGTTAGCAATCTTACCGAAAAGGTCTTGGCAAAGAACAACAGGTTCTCCAGAGAAATAAATCCAGCTCCTCTGTTCAGTAACAATATCCAATTGAATTTGACTAATTAGAGTCAATCGAAACCTGCCAGAGTAAAGAAGCTGCTGGCAGTAAAAAACAACCTGAAATCAGTAGATGGATCTTTTCCTTGCCATCCCATTTCTTTCCATTGATCGGAAATCAATGCATTAAGCTCACGATCAGGATAAGTGGCTGACCACAGTGCTCTCAAGGCTTCCTGTCAATATGAAAAATTTTCATTAACAATAAATGAAAAAGATTGATTTTGAAAGTTTGAAATTTAAGTGCTCAAAAGCATATTTGGTCATATGTAAATGGACTTGCAGAGATACCTGGTGATCTAGCCTGGAAGCATCAAATTGAATTTTCATTCGGTGCTTCAATCGTCTGAGTCTTTCTTCCTGCAAGTTTCGAAATCATAATTCACAATAATGTAGTTGAACATTCAATGATGGTAACAAGAGAAGGAAATATGAGGGTTTTCCAGCCCAATATAGATTTGCTTCTTCATCATCTTTAACAAAGCTAATTTAAGATAATGAAAATTTTTTCATCAACTTTGAACTGAATTTAAGCCAACCCCTACATCGTCCATATGTTATAATCATGGTTATCGTGTCAGGGGAGTAATGGATCATAAAATTTCATTGCACTAACGAATGAGAATGATCAAACAGAGAATGCATGCGCATAACTTAGTTTCCTTCCAAGTAGTCATTGGTCGACCAATCTAATTATCCGTCGCTTAGCTCAGCGCACAAACAAGCTAATAATCAGCTCAACATGTGTTTATTTGTTAAGAAATTTTATTCTGATAATGAAGTCTCTCACAATACATATTCACAAAGTGATTCAAACCGTTGACTGATGTAGAAAAAGCAACCGTAGTAACAAGAGTCTGAACCACAATTTTCGTATACCCAGCCTTTCTTCAATGCAGCGCAGGTTTTAGTCAAGACTTGCCTGTGATGGTGTCAAATTCATGTAAACCTGCTGATAAGTTCCCTTTCGCTGGAAGCACACACATGTGAGGCCCTTACCAATCCAAGTGGGAGTCCCACAAGTTGCATCCTCTGCACAGACCCAAACAGTTCTAGTGCTTAACAAGCATCCTAATAAAACTTCTTCATGATAAGCATCAGCAACAGTGAACTAACAGGGAAAAAACATGCCATAAAAGCAAGCCAAAAGTTTAGCCACCTGGTTGTGGTTCAACAACCACGCCAAAGCATTTCATGTCATCAATAAGATAAGAAATCAAGAAGTTGCTAAGTTCAGGTGGTCCAAATAACATCAGCCTATTCAAACTATTATTTCGCTAACAATGAGGCTAAAACCAAGAAGCAACTAGCGAATGGATGGAGTAGCTGTAGCTCTCTAGTAAAACGTTGAAAAGGCTATTAGTAGGTAGGGACCATGGACATGTAGGCTGGAGATAACACTCACGTGTCTAACGAGTAAGGCTCTAAACAATGCATTTACGCAAGCCAATATAAAATCTATATGCGTATAAAGTGAGACACCATAGAGTGGCATTATATTATTTCCTCTAGTTATTGTCATCTGCTTTTCACGACAGCCTTAGTACCTGATGCAGTGTGGTGACCGTCCTCACTCAACCCCACAGAAACAAAAGTAGGAAAGTGTGCGAGACGCGCTGAGCTGGAACTCTGGGACCACAGATCCTACCACATTCATAACTTATGGCGTCCATGTGAGAGCTTGATCTCATGGGATCGCACTCTTTGTATTTCTCTCGTGATGGGCTTGTATAAACACTTACTGGGATTGGGTTAGATCATGAAACGGAAAAGTAACTTTCCAACTGAAATGTGCTAAAGGCCCAAACTGGTTAGAGAAGGATTTAGTGTCACGTCGAAACTTCCACTTTGCGTTACACGCTTTCTGGTTTTGGAGTATTGACCGTACGGTAAGCTCAATCCAGACATGTGCAGTCCAATCAAGAACAGTCAATGAGGAATAAGACCGGCATTGACGCAGGTGGGTCCTCTAAAATAGGCTGAAAATGATTGAATTAAGCCGGCGTGCATCTTCCTCCACTCCTCATACCCCATTGCGGCAAATCCGGCATTATTAGAGATGGTAGTTCTAAGGAAGTGTTCCAATTCCTAGAATCAACACCAAGGTGACATTGCTACGTATATTTCTAAAGTAGTGCAATTTTGATTCAAGACAAAATGGGGAAAAAGCTGGAGACAAACATAAGCACGAGAAGCACAGACATTCAGACAAAGGAGGCGTCGACAAAATCTAGGTTTGGTGCACCTATGTCCGCCAGTACTTGGGAAACCGTTCCATGTTCTCGTAAAAACACGGATCTTTAACATAGGAAACAGATGAGAAGCAAGAAATTTAATCCCAAATGGCTTGATCTACGTAGAATTAAAAGGGTAGGTCATCAAACGAAAATCCAAACTTTATGATGCCAAGAAGCTGGCACCTAAACTTCTGGTGAAAAGATAACACGCAGTGATGCTAAAAGCAAAGCTTAGGAAGCCGGGCAGTTCAGGAATTGACCATAGGTAATATCGCCCTTAATAAGTGAGAAATGGACCGAAAATGGGCAATAGAATCAGGCATTGCGCAGAAACAAAGATATGAGGCAAAATTCTAAGGAAATTAGTGAGACTGTTAATTAACATTGAAACGAGGTTCATATTAGAGAGAAAGAAAGTGAGGTAACCTGAAGAAGCAGAACCAGGACCACATCTGTTGATGTATGTTGAAGAAGAGAGAGTGCGGTCTGTAACGCAGTTGCTCTGAGTCCTAACCACACTCATCTCATTAATCTTTTGTAGTACTGCTTCAGTCTGATAACTTGGAAAGGTCTCTTTGGTTTCAGGAGTGGAGAGAAAGATATGAGCAGGAGACAGAGTGAGAGAGTGGCTTTCTCCGAAGATTGTTGAAAAAGAGTAAACTGTTTAAGAATAACTGGTTCTTGACACGATTGCAAAATCTACACATAAACCAAGAGCATAAATACTTCTTAAGGAAAATCATAGTTTGGTGCCGAAAACTATTGTAGGCCAGGGCCGGCCAACGTTTCCTTCGCGAACTCCCCGAGTAGTTCCATGTTATCTTTTGCTTTATTTATTTTAGTGGGTTTAAAAAATGTAAAAGAATTATAAATTTTTAGTAAGCTTACTTATTTTTTAAAATATTTTAAATTATATAAAAATATCTTCTAATATTAAAATTGTTAATTATTATTATATAAATGACAAATTAGGCATCAATTGGAAAATATTACAATTTTAATTAAATTAATTTGATAAAAGCATAACACAAAATTATTTTAAAATTTTTTTTTTCATATGATATTTTAAGATAATTTAAAATAATAAAATATATATTTTTAGAATAAATGGAAGCAAAAAGAAAGTCAGTATTTTTATCCAAAAAAAAAAGGATTATGACATTCGATTTATATTGTAATTCACAAACTTTAGCCAATGAAAATGTCTTGTACATAAGTAATCTGCATATGTTTGAACGCTTTGTTTGCGGTTATATGGCAAGATATTCCAGTAAGGTTATATTTATTTTGAGCATGGACTAGATGGTTAACGAGTAATCAATTGATAATTAAATCGATCTAATTGAAGATGTATGGAATTGGAAGGATAATTGGTTTAACTAGTTCTTATTTTCACATCGCAAGATCTTCTGTTTTCAATTTTAATGTGCTCTCTATTTTGCTACAATCTCAGTAGTTCAATTTTTGTAGGTTCTATTTTATTGACTTGATAGATTTTTATGAAATAGAAGAACTGAGAACAGGTAATTTAGTACCTAATTTAACAACAACTTCTTATACAACAACGAAAAGAAGCTCATTAGCTTACAATTATAAAATAAATTAATTAAGTAATTTAACCTCTAAGAATTATTTTTAAAAAATCTTTAAATTTAGGATGATGTAGTGCGATATAATACCAATGTAGAATTCAATAAAATATTTATCAAATTTGATATAAGCTTATTAATTATCACTTTTATAAACTTAGGAACCACAATACACTTTTTATTAATTATTACTTAATTCGGTCTCACATTGTACTTGAAACAATTAGTAAAGTTGCTTTTTATGGTTATAAAATTACAGATTTAAGTTATAAAAACAATGGAAGATTGCATATATTGTGAATCTTATTAAGTTAGATTTTTTTTTTTTTGGACTTAACACATATGGTTCCTAATCATCTCCATCTTCCTATTTGGGCAACAATGCAAATTGTATTTGTATGAGATTGATTTAGTAGTAAGGCAGGATAGACTTGACTCGGATGTGGAAGGAGGGGGAAGCCGTTTATTTAGAGTTTTACTATATTTGTTACCAACGTTACAATTATAAGTTTAAAAAAAAATGTTGATGTCCATTCTAAATTAAACTATCCTTTGTATCTTTTCGAAACTCAACAACCCTATGTTGTTTTCGCAGGAGACAATCGGACAAGTCGTCCAAAAACAACCCTTAGAAACCACATGGCAATCCATGACAATTGTTTGCGCCTCCCAGTAACATCGTCGTTTTCTTTATAAAAAAGTTGTATGAAACAATTCGGTGACTTTTCAGATTAGATACTTCAGTATTTTGAGTCATTAATTTACTAATATGCAATGGTTAAAAAATTTAAAAACTTTAAATTGTTTAATTTTTTTATTCAATTTTTTACTTTTCAAGTTTAATTTATTTTAATAATTTTTATTATTAAAAACTGATTAATTTTTTAATTAATTGGTCAATTTTTATAAATTAAAGTTCTTATAAACTAAAATAAATTTATTAATTTTTATTTAACGATCTTTTTTTAATTAAATTTAAAATTCTTTAATAAGTAAAAATAATATCTTTCAATTATTTTTTATATTTGTAAATTTTATTTAATCTTCTTTCGATTATATGACAATTTAATACTAATTGAAATTTTTAAACTTAAACATTTTATGTTGTTAGATTAATTTGCGAGTTTTTAAAACATTATTAATAAATATACCCGACTTTTTATTTAATATTTATATAAAATAAAATTAAAAGGTTAACATATCATAGCAGACAACCCACATGAACTAGTGTAGAATACCAAATTGGGTGGGTTATCTTAGTTATCGCATTATCATCTTTTTCTACACGTTCTTGGTGAGAATGTGTGCAATAAGTGGTCAACTGCTCAAGTATGACTTTAATGTAATTTTTTTAGTGATAATGACATAAATCTAATGTTTTTTTAAAGATGATATTGTTGAACATCATCGCCAAATTGCAAGCTAGCTCATCTTCCTTTAGTATTTAGATCTATCAGTTGTACCGTTCCCATGGTAGCTCCATCTGCCTTTGGTTTTTGAGCTTTGAACATATATATATATATATATATATATATATATATGAAGCTAGAACTCTGGTAGTTAAGTTCCGAACTTCTGGTTACTGGTTTGACAAGTGGATACAACTGATTCAAGTCAGGGAGCTTGCGTTGAAACTGCAGTTGAGACGAATGATGATACTATTCAATCTCTTTATACCTTGTATTGGGAATTCTCTTGGCTTATGCCCTTGCACTTACTTTTGGTTGTACTTTTAATTGTATAAAATTTGTTTTATTCAATAAAAGACATTCTTTATCCTTGTGTATTTTAATTATTTAATCATTAATCATAAAGATAAAATCCCTGGAATTGGTATGTAATTAGAAATTATAATGTGATTATAATTATAAGATTCAAATTGCATTTTGTATTATTCCTAAATGTTCCTAGTCATAGTTTTATTAATATGGGTATTAATGAAATGGTTAGACTAGCATATATTTGTTTATTTCTTATGAAGAAAGTAATCGATCTCATAGATTAAAGTATGGAGATACTTAAACAAACATGTGAGTGCTTATTAGAGAGTAAGTTCACTGAACAGACCCTATTATGAGAATCGCAAATGAAACATTACTTGTGTATCTGTGGATTATCTCATTATGATGGTTGTATAATTGATCCTTAGACTTGAGATTACCAAAGTTAT
>JANSVA010000003.1:8668689-8686840 GCA_025504915.1 Erythroxylum reticulatum
ATATTAGGAACCTAATGGGTCACACATAAAAGGTCTATAAAGGAGAAAGTGAAATTTGTATTAAGTTGGACTTAATTAAAAAGTTTTAGAAACTTTAAGGGTCAATATGTGATATTTGATCTTATAATGATTTATTAATAATTATAATTAAAGTTTGACTTTAGTTGTAATTCTAATAAAATCCAAAGATATGAAAAATAATTTTTTCATATAAAAAGGGGAAAAATTAGAACAAATTGAAGCTAGCACTTCTTACAAGTTTTCCTCTCAAATTCGATTTGAGTTTTTCTCCGGAAAAGATCTGTGGATATCGTTAGAGGCCGAACGATTAAACGGCTTGTGGAATTAACAATTTCGAAGAAACAAAATATTGTATCGGGAAATCAAAAAAAGATTAGTTTAATTTTATCAATTTCTTGTTTTATATTTCGAATTTAATTCTGTTAAAGTTGATTATGTGGAAAAAAAATTAAATTCATTCCGTTGCCCTAGATTTGATCATGCGATTATTTTTCAACAAATTCTTTACAAAAGCAGAACTTAATCTTCTAAACTTTCAACTCTTAACCTCACTCCAGTTTGATTGAAATAGCAAATTTGAAGACATGAGTGCCATGTGACATGCATCTGGAAACGGGAAATAAGCCTAGAGACATATGACATGATGGAGGATGGACTGCTTTTCATTCTGAGATGCTTAGGACTTAAGAGGATGGGAAGAGCAATAATAATGGATGTCGCTCACGCTTCACCCTTGGGGTGGACGTTATGCACTTCCTTCTTTTTTTTTTTCATCATAACTATTATAATAAAGGCCAAAGCCATGTTAGCTGCTGTAGTCGGCGGTCTGCCGGTTAAACAAATCCAAATCCAAGTTTGTATGGTTCAAGCTTAAAAGCGTAGCTCTGAATCCGACGCCCATTGTATTCTTAATATATATATATATGTATGTGTGGGAATATGCCGGGTTTAATACACGACAAAGACGACTTTAATTGCCATATGTGGCGATTTTGGAATTAATTTCAAATATATTTGTTGTTTTCTTATGCGCAGCCACCTCAGATCCTGTACAACTTTGCTGGTTTCGCTAAACTTCGTACATTTTACAAGTTAATTATGTTACAATTAAAATACACCCCTACCTAGGAATCACACTCGAGTTAATGGATAATTATGTATAGAAAAAGAATATTATTATTATCTTTTCTGGCAGAGAATTTTCGTGCAGACTGCTGAGAGAGTGTAAACCCTGCCGTGTAAAGCAATTGAAAGTGTTGTGTTATTAGGCAAAAGTTTCTTGTACAGGTTCTAATACAGACTGGATGGACAGAGGGACACGAAGCACGAACCGTGTCATTGGTGTGTCCATATTTTCATTCCCGGAAAAAACCGTCACTTACACGGTTACACCCGTTGGAATCAGCGTGCATCCAAACTTGGGAGATCAATGTTAGTCTAAAACTTGCTGAGGAAACTTTCCAGTAGCCAAGTCCAATGCTCAAAAAGAGGAAGGTAGAATTCAGGTAGAAGACAAATTTCTCTTGCAAAATAACAGTATCGTATGGCACCGTTAACTTAATGCGGAAATCCCAGAAAAGGAAATCACAGTCCAATGGTAACATAATCCTACTACCATTTGGATGTTTTACAGCCTCGTCATTACATACTCAACAACCTCCCTTCTCTACCTTTCAATGTAATACATCAGTATCTATGAATCCCACCAAAAAGAGGGAAAAAAAAAAAGGAAAAGAAAAGAAATATATCAGAGCCAAAATTTCAATCTAATCACTATTTACCGCAGATAAAGCTCCAGATTGTCCTCGTCAAGAATGAATCTTCTTTGATATTTGTTAAATGATCTATAAAGTCCGATGCAAAAAAGGTGATGCCTGTAAGTACATCTGACTATACCTTCCAAAAAAGTTACTGTTACAAAATAGGAAGGATAGGACGATGATGACTGTACAGTCTTCTATACTTTTAAGCTTCATGATCATCTTCTCCGTTGCCACCAGTCTGGAATTTTCAATCTCCGACTCCTATGCACAGCAAGTTTGGCTGCCGGAAGTTTGTGCTTTACCTCCCTCCACAACAAGTTGACTGCATCATCTTTCTTAGGGGGGAACTGGAATTCAAAATGATGAGAAATGTTCTTAAGCTGCCTCCACATTTTGACCCATCTTTCTTTTGGGAATTGCCGGAGCTGATCAACCAAAAAACCAGGCTGTATTGCCTCTTCCATCGAGTAGAAAATAGAAAATTGGTAGTAGTCAATCTCATCCTCATAGGGGAGCTCAATTTTATCACTCACAATGACAGGAACACAGTGGCTTACAATAGCATCAAATAGCCGGCAAGATGATGGAGTGTCTCCTGCAGGATCTAAGCAGAACTTTGACGAACGCATCCCTTGCGTGGACTGGTAAATAAACAAAAAGAAATGTAAAAGCAACGAGATATGAGAAGAATATGGAAGAAATTATATTAGCAAACTAATCAACCGTCTAGGAAACTGATAATTTTGTTTACTGGATGTCCTGGTCCCATGACAACAGCACCTGTACAGTTGTATCCCTTCACCGATAAGGAGAAGAGTTTTCATATCACGACGGAAATGACATTCAATTTTGATGAGCAACTTCCTAGAGTTCAATTATATCATTTAACATCAAATTTTGTATGTTGAAAATGCATCCATCACAGAAGTTAATCAGAAACTGAACTGATGGAGTGAAAACTATGATTCTGCATGTCTTGTGCATGGTAATAATGAATTTGAATTGGCATAAACTAAACTCGGAAGGAAAAATACTAGTTCCATTCTCCAAATAAATCAAGAAATGGAAAGTGCAAAGATGTTTTATAGGAAAGGTCCTTGATATGCGGTGACATTACTGTTTCAACAAATTTCTTTTAATGCAATTACATACTGTTTCAATTGTTTCTGTTGTAGCTGTGCTCCTCTCATAGCGAACATCATCATAACCAGCTAAAATCTTTTCCAATTTAATACGGACTTTGCCTTGCTGAAACATGAGGATTGTTAGCATCACTTCAACATCCAAATGAAAAATAAAAAAAAGTGTGGACATCTCATATTGACATACATCTTTCCTGATTGTATTTCCCCGGAAGAAAAGAAGTGTGGTGCGAGACTGAAATGGGTCTTGAAGATCATCATCTATAAAAGAATCCACAACATGTACATAAGGGGCCACCACGTCCTTACTAAGAGTTGACATAGTTTTAGGATAACGACCAAAATCTGCAACAATAAGAATAGATGCATTCACTTGTTGCCGCAGAAATCTAAAAGCATTTGGATGTGTCATAGGAATCACATGATCTCTGCCGCCAGTCCTTTGCCAATACTTGGACTTTTGCAGGAATTCCAATAGATCAGCCTGAAAGCAAAAGTATCTCCCAGTCAAACATAGGTGAAGATGCAGAAGTTCAGGCCATAAATACCCTCAAAAAAAGACAACATAAAAAGCATGATTTGAGAACGTAGATGCTAATTTGGCAAAAATGAGCATTCATCACAATCTTGCTATGAAGAAACAAATAAAAATTTCAATTTACAAGAAAGGGTTTCAAAAGACAAGTTATTCAGAATCAAATTAAAAATGCTGACAGACAAAAAGGTTATTTGTAGGTGACATCCATTACCCATTATAACTGTAGGCACAACAAACCAAGCCTGCTAGCTAGTGAAAGTCATGCGTATATCATCAAAATATCTGTTAATATGAGAGCTCAATGCAAAAGAGAATGCATGTTGAGTCTTTGAAACAGTTCGAATCATTTTGATAATAATAAGTTTGATCTCTAACAGATGATTAGCAGATGAATTGCAATTGCTTAAAGAAGTTCCGTGTTTTACTTCGTAGCATTGTGGTGTAGTGCCTCAATTCATTCTATTAAACAATACGGGGCCAGAAAAAGCATATTATTTAACCATTGCAGAAACTGCAAAATCGTCACCACCAAGTTCAACGGTTCACAAAACAATTTGACTTTGTTTTAGCATTCATGTACATAGCTTGTATCGACTCACGAAACTCTAATCGTGTCAATCTGTAACACGTCTATTTATTCTAAAGCCCTGATTATTCGCACTCATGAAACAGAGTTGACTGCTCTAGCAGAGAGCTAGATACGAACTTTCAATTTATTAGTGTAGATTCTAAAATTTAACCAATAGAATAAATTGAAACATTGACCAATCCTCTATTGAGCTAATTCCCAATATTTGCCATCTTCCTACGAGTTTGCAAAGTAATGAGCTCTAAGAAGATTTTAAAAAGCGCCAAATGTTAACTTTCCTCAGGGACTAAATCTCTAAGCTTCAAATTCAAAATTCTACAAACCAACCACAAACGAAACCACACCACTGCCAAATCTAATAAGCAGCACGATTACACTACCTGCAATTGGCGATCTTTCAACGTCTCCGGATCCGTCATTGTATGCCCATGCGTATTGAAGCTCAACGAAGAGAAAAACGGCACGTAGAACGCATCAGCTATCTCCGGATCCAAAACCCTAACCGCTTCTCTATCCTCTCCACCGCCATGATCCAAAAGAGAAGCCATTAACCAGTATTCGACACTGTGCTGTTTTCTCAGTCCCGAATTTTTGCCCCAACGGGGTAAATTCTCAGCAGTTACCGGTTCATCGTCCCTGGCCTTGTGGTCCATCATTCCAACGTTGAATCTCCGAGGAAGATCGTACATGTAAACCTTCAGAGGCGGTATGGTTTCGCATACCCTCGCCGGTACCAGCGACAGTGACTGTGACGGAAAGAAGTAGGGTCTAATATCAGCGGTGCCGATGAAGATACCGTAGGTGATTAAAAGAAGAAGGACGAATACAAGGGAGAGGATCACTTTCCCGTACATGTTGGAACGTTACGATCTTCTGTTCTTTTTGTTCTCTCTCTGCTGCTTTTAGCTTGCAGCGTCTCCTTAGGCGCAACGCAACCGATAAAGTGACATAAAATGGAAATTTATTAATTCGGTGGCTTGTCTATTTAAAACTGGACGGCCGATCTCCATCAGAATTTATATGCTATATGCAGGTATAGGAAAACCATCTGCCTTCCGATGAATTAAGTGGGACCACCGATCATCTGTGATTTAGTCCGTGACGTTAATTAATTATCTCAATTAATTTTCTTTAAACGTAGAACTTCTCTCCTCTGTAAAATCTCCATTTCACACGACTTTCTCGACCCCTCGTGTGAAATCACTAATTATGTACATTACTGTAATCATTTCTTGTATTATTCGGCCATACGGTTGGTTTTCTTATCTTTCTAGTTGCACCGTTCACTAGCTTTGGGGTTGTAACGTGCAATAGTTACTTTTGCTAACCGCCATTGCTCTTTCGTTGGTACGGAAAACTCATTAACTTGACAGACACTCAATACACTTACTGATCTACTTTAGCATCTTGAATATGGAATTCCATCTTATTAAACAATCAAAAACCAACTTTTTAGTACATGAAATATATGGTTGTTTTGCAATTTCCTCAAAAAATTTTAATTCATTATGGTGTTGCGATCCAATATACTATATACTATTATGAATCCTCTATCCCATCTTCTATGGCCTTCACACCATAGTTCCGTATCTAATTTACTATATGCACGAAATATAAATAATTACCCATCCATTAGTACTATATAAAGGTAAGATTGTTTATTATCAAATTTCTCTAAATTTTATTTTATTGCAAAACTTTAGACTGAGTTTAATGATGACTCATCTAGTAAGCTCTTAACTTATAACTTAGTCTTAATTTTTTCAATCATAACACTATTTGTGCCTTAGAAAGTTATGATTAAGAGCTTCGTCAATCTATTAAGCAATTAATCAATATAGTAGTTAAACTCTCCCATGTATGTACGTCTATGCCATAATATAAATAACCCTACCATTTAATGACATAACCAAGTATAAATTAATAAACAAATAATAAAATATAAAAAGACTATTATTTACCTCGTGAATGAATTGCATAAAGTCCATTCATTATTAAGGTAATACACTGTTATCACTCTATAACATTTCTTTTAATTGTAGATCGTCTGCCTATTTGACGTACTAGCAACTCGTACATAATTAACCAACAACATCTTTAATGTCCAAATTTTCTCTTGTTCATATATCTTGAAGATGCCTTTCTTGATGGTATAATGAGTTGGCATCTTAAATGTGTATTGAAATAAGATTAGCAAAACATAATTCACACTAAATCCACACTCATTCATAGAGGAGAGACCAAAAAGAAAAAGCAAAGATGTATTGTCACACTTACAATTATTTCAGAAGCAACAATAGACATTACCAAGATTTTTGCACGAGCAAACAACTATTTCACATTTTAATAAGAACGATAGAGATGAGAGATGCAGTATTAGTAAGGTGAGGTAAGCTATAGGCGTCAATGATAAAACAATGTCATATTGTTATATAACGAAAATAACGTTGTTTTATATGTTGATGAGGTTTATACTTCAGGTTGCAGAACCCGAACTTGATTTGGACATTGGAATATTCCGCCGGCAAACTTCACCCAAAGCCCAAAGAGATTAGTCTTACTTTTTGACCCAAAAGCCCAACTCAACTAACCTTCCTCCGCCACGTCTTACTCGTGGCAATTCGCAAATGGACAAAGAAAGAACAAAGCTTTCGCACAAGGAACGAAGTTTCATGTATCCAAGAGTTGGTGACAAAGAGTAGCATCTTCTTCCTTTCCTTCAAATTCTCATTCCCTCCATTTGTAATTTATTACGTGAGCACAACTGCAAAGTCTTAGACTCACCTAACAGTCTGACTTATCTTATTGTTTTAGTTCGTATCTGCAAAGAAACAGATATCCCGAAAATGGTTTACAGGATTAGCGCCAGAGATGCGGCCGGATTCAAGTTCATGTTCTTTTTAACGATTATGTATGGTCTCCTGGCGGCGTTAACCTATTTTGTAATACACATCAAGTTCGTTAAGCCTCTTGGCATCGACGCTCCTGTTGATCGTTTCTCCGAGGCAAGAGCAGTCGAACATGTCCGTGTGTTGACCGAAGATGGCCGTCAAGTGCGTTTTCTATGTAACATCAGTATGCATGTTCATATTTTTACACTTGTTCGTGCTGTTCGTGCCCGTTTCTTTTATGCACTTGTTAATTATATCAAGAATTGCTTTAAGTTTCTTTATGTTACTTTTTTTTTTCGGTTTGTTTTGTTGTTGGTTTCAGAAATTGATTCTTGATGCTCTCTTTCGATATAATTGGATGAAAGTTGTCAGTTAGTTTCTGATTATTGGATATGCTGAAGATGACAAAGACGTTATAAACTTATAATTCGTACTTGGGTGTTTATATGTTTCACTGCTGATGCTGTGATATTTATTAGTTATACTGGTAGAAGTGGACTTATAATGATCGGGTAGTTAGTAAAAGGTGTGGATGATTGACAGGAAGGGCGTCCCGGATTAAAAAAGGCTGCTTTGTATATTAAATCACAATTGGAAAATATAAAGGAGAGAGCTGGACCGGACATCAGGTTGGCATGAGCTTTAGGTCTTTCCATTCGAGTACACAGTTTATATGCATTGGTACTAGAAAAGATCATGTGATTTATGGGAGTAATTAGCCGGTTTAATTTACAGGATTGAGATTGAAGAGAATTATGTTAATGGCTCCTTCAATATGATGTTTTTAGGCCACAGCATTTCTCTGGGGTACAGAAATCATGTGAATATTGTTATGAGGTATGTTCATTAATCAGCATGAGATGCCATTTCCTTTCAAGCTTCTAATTTGCTTTGTTGATGCTTGTACAGTATGTCAATCATCCAGGAAAGGACTGGGATTGTTTTTATGAACCTATTGCTTACTTTAAACATTAGCATAGTTGCATGCTATGGTTTTTATGATTTACCTGAAATTAGTGAATAAAGATAAACAATTCTTCTTAAGTACTTCATTCCTAATAAAATGGAACCACTTGGGGGTTTTGATCAGCAACTTAAGGCCTTTTGATGTAACATTTTAACAGTTCTTGGAAAAGGAAAACTTCATGTATATGTGGAGGATAGCATTCAGAACATTTCCTTATCAAAGCTGGTGAAATTCAATATTATGAGATGAAGGACTTTATAAACTCTATTCTGATGATCAATGATTAATTACCTACTGGGAAGTGTCATTCAGTGCTAAATTCCACTTACTGTAGGATATCTTCAGCAGATTCACGTGAAATTGATCCATCAGTCTTGATTAATGCACATTTTGATAGTCCACCTGGTTCTCCGGGAGCTGGTGATTGCGGTTCTTGTGTTGGTGAGCATCTTACATGTGACTATCTACTGGCATTTCATCTCAGCCATATTTAGCTTAATTATTTCTGGACATTGTTGTCCTTTTACCATTTTGAAGCATCGTTGCTGGAAGTAGCGAGAGTTATGGTAGACTCTAAATGGATACCTCCTAAGCCAGTTATCTTCCTTTTTAATGGTGCTGAAGAACTTTTTATGCTGGTATGAAATCTTTCACACTTGTGTTAAACCAAAATAGAATTTAACTTTTTATGCCAGTATCAATCCTTTTTAAATTCAACAGTGTGCTTCATTGTTAGGAACTTTGCAAGAAAAATAGTGATAAGACACCCTCTTAAGCTCTTGGAATGAAGCTAACCTGTATTTTTGCTAGTTCACGATGTTACACATGATGTACGATGACAATTAGATCTTTCAATAGCTGGTAGAACTTTTAGTTCTTTTGGGGCTTTCTTTTTATAAACTTTAATTGTGTTTTCCATCAAAACGGTATGTGGCCATTTTTTGTCATTCAGAGCAAATATGTTTTAACTAATCTTAAGATTTGTTTGATTTTTTAGGGCACACATGGTTTTATGACAACACACAGATGGCGTCATTCAATTGGTGCTTCTATAAATGTTGAAGCATCTGGGACAGGAGGTCCTGGTATGATATGAACCAAGATTGGTATTATAGTATGCAAATTTTGGGAAATCTGCAACCACGCTGATTTTGTAAATTGGACAAATTGGAGTTTACTTATATAAATTTATGCATGTAAACATTTGTGTGGAGTGCTTGATATCTTCCTTTTCAATCGCTGGCTATGAAAACATGAGAAATAATGAATTATGTAATTATAGATACTATCCAATTCTTTCTTAATTTTACAATAATGTTAGCATTTTTAACTTTTCAAGTTAATATTATGCTTGACAGATTTAGTTTGTCAATCTGGACCTGGCATATGGCCATCTCTCATCTACGCTCAATCTGCAATTTATCCAATGGCAAGTAGCGCGGCTCAGGTATTTTCTTTTGGTTCCTTTTTGATTTGATTATCTTAATTTCATAAATCGAATTCAATTTGATATCGGGAAGGTTAGTATTGCTACTCACATATGGAGATGAACTAAGTTACTTATGTTCTGAAGTGGAGAAATTTTATTTTGTTTCTCCTATTTGTGTATTTTACTCTCACCCCTTCCCATTATTTTGGTCTTCTTAATACTAATTTCTGCTAAAAGTTCTTGTTCTTCCGTAAGCTAAGTAATGACTGTTTTATTTTTGTCGTGTAGGATGTCTTTCCTCTTATCCCTGGTGATACAGATTTCAGAATATTTTCCCAAGAT
Organism: Erythroxylum reticulatum; assembly: GCA_025504915.1. NCBI lineage: Eukaryota > Viridiplantae > Streptophyta > Magnoliopsida > Malpighiales > Erythroxylaceae > Erythroxylum > Erythroxylum reticulatum. The sequence continues at coordinate 8,678,372 of JANSVA010000003.1, forward strand.
TTTGAACATATCCCAAGCCTGGACATTATCTTTCTTCTTGGTGGTTATTATTACCATACATCATTCGATACTGTGGACAAACTACTGTATGCATTACATTTCCTGTTTTGATACAGATGTGCTTAATCGCATATTTTAGCACTTTATTCTTCAGCATCTCTTCTGATTAAGTTCCTTGAACCAGACCCGGAAGCATGCAGGCACGGGGAGAAAATTTGTTCAATGTACTTAAAGCCTTTGCAAAGTCATCTGAGCTACGAAATGCACAAGATAGAAAAACTCTTGAAGCATCTGCCAACAATATGACGGATGACCAGGCTGTTTTCTTTGATTACTTAGGGCAGTTCATGGTATGCCTTAAAACTTCATTACTTAGTGCAGTTCATGGTGTGCTTTAAAACCTGACATCTATGTCTTAAAATGGTATTTGAACTTTCTCAAGAGCCTCTCCCAATAGTTTAAGCTTTTTAGTTGAATGACTTCTTAACAAGGTACTCAAAATCTTATTTGACTATGTAGTCTTCAGCTCAAGTTGGCTTATCCTTATTTCTAATTAATTTGTAATTTATTGTATTTGCACATATTGTATGTGAAGGAGCATGTTAAAATGGTACCTGAACCATTTCCTGGGTCTCACCCATCAGGTTGAATTGTTTCCTGACATCTATGCAATTTACTTCTGGACTTTGTATTGTAGAGGATTATGCCAAAGACTATGTAATTATATTAACCATGATTATCCCTTATTTCATGATAAAAATGTTTCAGGTTTTCTATCCAAGAAGTGTAGCAGTGATACTTCACAGCAGTCCTATAGGCATCTTTCTCCTCATGCCATTCCTCCTGCGTTTTCTGCATTATGGGTTGCGTAGCTCAATTGTGACCTTCTATGATTTTGTCAAAGGTGTAGGGTTTGTGCTACTTTATGTGAAATGGTTCCTTTGACTGTCTCTCATTCTGGCATTACTTTTGGTTCGCTCTTTGTCATAAACTTTTTCTATACATTCTTAAATTGCATTTTCAGGAATGCTATTGCACACTGCTGGGGTAATACTGAGTATTATTATTCCGGTTGCTTTTTCTATTGTGAGATTGCTGTTCTCTAATCATGCCATGAACTGGTAAGTTAAGTTTCTTCTTCTCCATCTCCTTGTTTAAGCTTACCCTTATAAATGAATGTTTGTTGGTTTTCGTTCCTTGGGCATGTCATGGCAGAAGGAAAAGTCATGGTAAGGCATAGAACTATTGGTGGTGGTGGAGGATTCAAACTGTGTGGATCATCGGTGAAATACTTTGGATAAATAGAATGATTGGAAAGATTTCCTAGTTCCTGGTTGAAAAGCGTGTTGAACTTCCTCAAATTTATTCAGTTCCACACCTTATGTGTGGCTGAAATTGTACTTGATGAAGATTTGAGATTTGAATCATATATAATTTTGACACTTTTCATTGACATGTGAAATGCAGGTTTGCTCATCCACACTTGGCGTTCGTAATGTTCATCCCTGGCTCACTTATTGGCTTGTTGACTCCAACAGTTTTATATAATCATTTTCCCCTCACACAAAATATTTCAGTTATCAAGAAATCAAAGGAGGTACTTAGCAGAAATTCAAAGCTATTTTGTAGTCAATTTACTTTTTATTAAAGTATATGCATAGGGTGAGTCCTGATTGCTCTTCTAGTCTTTTCTTTTGTTTGGATACCTTAGTAAATGATGCTTGCCATTTGTCTACAATAATATGAACTTATGAGCCTCTTTGTTACGGGGATCGAATCTAATAAGCTAGCAATCTGTCAGGCACTTTCTGATGAAGCAAGGTTTTGGGGCGCATTTGGATTCTATGCTTGCATTACTTTGGTACATATAGCACTCTCTATTCTTGCTGTATGAGAAGTTAATGGGAATTCTTGGGTTCAAAAGTTTCTTGGGTTTGCAGTGGCTAACTTTCAGTAGAGCAGGTGTTTGTTGTTGCTGGTCTGAGTGGAGGATTTTTGACCTTCTATGTGTCAGCTTTTATGCTTCTTGCATGGACCTTCTTTTGCCTGACTGTCAAATTATATGATCGTCAATCACTCTGGTAGTACCTTCATTATTTTAACATTCAACTTCCTTGTTTGAATCTTTGCTGATGTAATTTCTTATTCTTTGCATAACAAAATTGTACAAATCCTTTTGGATTAAAGCTGGTTTCTTGTTCTAATGAAAATTTACTGTGTCATTTTCATTCTCTAACTGAATTGTATTTTGCTATATGTTGAAGTCTTAATCCAGAAAAAAGTCGGAAGATGCTGGTAAAATTATTGATTTTGGTGCTAACTTTTCTTTCAGGTCAACCTTTTTTTATGTGATACCTCTGGTTCCGTGCCTTGCATACACGACTGATTTTGGTGGTTTTCTTGTCCAATTTTTGATTGAGAAGATGGGAATGATGGGTGCTGTTCCACCCCCCTATGGTTAGCTTTACTGAACTTTTTCTTTCTGTTTCACTATTTTGGTAATATTTTGAATAAGTTCCCACTTCTTGTTTCATACGATTATTTGTGTAATTTGTAAATTAATTTTCTTTTGCCCAACTCTTAGAATCATCAAGTAATATATCCAAAGTCAGCGTGATAATTATGAGTGTGATTATACTGAAAATTGCTTAGTATAAGATCTCTTCTCAATTTATATTGGATGCTGCTATCTCGGAAACTTTGCTCTTCCATGCATATTGATTATCTAGTAATCATTACGAACTGATTACAAAGTAGCTGTAGGATATTGTACCTGAGATAAGCAAATGGTTTCTATTATGTTGTCTATCATTCTTTCAAATGTTCAAGTTGTATTATAAGTTTTTTTTCCATCTTATTGAAGTGTATTTGATGATGGATCCAATTATGTTTCCCCCATCCACACTTATCAGGGCTATAAACAATTGATCTTAAGAAGCGGCATGGGGTTCAGTGGTAGCATCCCCAGCTCCCCAACATACATTAGGCTGGGGGTTCAAGTTCTGCTGGGCTTGTGCATCTTGTGTTAAGAGTCCAATGTAATAAACAAAAATACTGATCTTGTGCTCAAGGATAATACATGAGATTTCTATACAATTATCCATACCTTTTAGAATAAATTGCAATCATGATGTTACAACTTCATTTCTGGGAGTGTAGAATGTTTGTTCACAGAATGACCTGCTGATGGATTTGCTGTGAATCATGATTGGTTATTGCGTTTGTTTTCAGGATATTTTATTGCTGATGCTGTAATAGCTGCAACAGTTGGAGCTGTAACTGGTTGGTGTGTTGGTCCTCTAATACCTATTGGTGGTCGATGGATGGCTAGGTCATCCATCTTGAAGTTCCTGTTGCATGTTACTGTGCTTGCTATGGCTCTCTCGTCACAATTTTTTCCGTATAGTACATTGGCACCCAAGAGAGTGATTTTTCAGCATACATTTGTTACTGCAGGTATGAACGAAAGACAAGAATAATTCACTATATGAGCAGCTCTAGAACATTGATGCTCTAGAATATGTCAGCGATTCAAAGAATGGGAGCAATTTGATTTACCAAACATGGTGCTTCTTGATTATTTTGCATGCCTCCCTTTTTGATTCTACCGTCCTTTGTTTCCTGGTATTGACAGGTGCAAACGAAATTGTGGAATCCAGCTATGATTTTTCTGTAGTAGATTCCAACTCTTTGCTTTTTCTTTTCAAACATGCACCTGAAGTTGCAAAGGAATTGCACATCAGTTCAGAGTTTTCTTTTGAAACTGCAAATGTATCTCTGCGCCAGGATTGGATGGTATGAGACTTTCAGGTTTCTATCTAGTCTTCACCTAGTGGAAAATCACTAGAGGGATCTAACACTTATTGAATTATCAATGCACAAAACAAGTCCTAAATGTCATGTTCACCTTGTTAAGTTTACATATAAGATAAACTGTTCATTCTTGTCTTGTAATTTATAGGGTTAGTTTTCTTGTTATCTCTATCTCGTGAACATACTATATTCTGTTAATATCTAACAATAGATGTTTTCATATATTTTAACTTCACTTATTTCTCTAAATTCTTTGGTCACTAAACCTTTTTCTTATGACTAAACTAACCTTTGGTCTGTATCCACAAATCTTTCATTTATTATTTTTGTTCTTGAAAGTGCATACATTAGAACTTCACAGTTGAAACAAATGGATAATGTTATTTCTTAGAACCTTCTTGGACTTGTCCTAGTTATTGATATTGGCCTTTTGAAGGGGTGGAGCTTACGTTAGGTTTACATGCATGTGGCATTCGGTATTCTTCAGGCCCAGCAATTGCATCTACTGTCACTTCTTGTACTTCATTTGTATCAGTGTCCGACCAGTTAAATCAGAGATGAGAATTTTCATTTCTGCCACTTCTTAATTATTTTATAGGGAACATTTCCATTATCTCACTTGTTCTCAAGAAGTTTGAAGTTCCCAGCAAATAATGATGATACTTTGAAGCGATATAGAGTTGTTCCCCAGCTGGTTAACTACAAGTCTCATACATTGTCTGATGATGGTAGGAGCCGAAGAGTTCACTTGGAACTTACCCTGGGGTGAGTGACATTAAATGTTTATCCTAATGAAATTATTGTATGTACTGTCCTTTTGAGATGAATAATTTGTTTGGAGATTTAGACATGGGCATGAACCAGTTAAATGTTCATGTCAAGCAAGAAGTTGTTGAATGCAGGATTCAGATTGGCGTTTCTAGCTCAACTTGTTAGTTGCCTGATGTACGCATTAGTTATGGTTTACCGACTTGGGCATCAAAATCTTCGAATAATACACCAGAACCATATCGTCAACAACTTAAAAGTATTTCTGCAGGATAAACGCAATGCCCATGTAGTTTTATTAAAAGTGAAATCCATTGATCTCGATACATGCCATGAATTGAGCACGCCCATGTAACTTGGGAACCCTATCTATAGAAAGTGAACATAGCATTGCCGTGTGTAGCTCCATCACATGAGTAAAATATCCTTCCTGATTCTGCATTTTTCTACAACATGATGGCCCTAGAGCTTTAAGCAACATGACTTTTCAGTGACTTGGAGGAAGTTTGGGTTGCTGTTCTTAACATTACTGGACCCTTATCGAGCTGGTCATTTGCAGACAACAAACTTACAGGTATAAGGATTTTGGATTAATTTTTGTTTGCAATCAAAATCTTACACCCGTTGCATAATATAATTTTTATGAAATTTCTACAGACCCTGAAAGAATTGATGGTGGTCCACCATCATACATCTGTAGACTTAGTGGAAACAGCCATGAAAAATGGACCTTCTGGCTAGAGGTAACGTTCTGTCCCCTGCAGTACATGTGTGCCCTTTTTTTCCTGCATGCATGAGTACCCTGGATTGTTTGTCGAACTCTTTTGCTACATTAAGCTGGTATGCAAAAGCCATCGTGTAGTCCCAGTGAAGCATTTGTACTGACCCACTGGTAGCTGCCTGCTACCTTGACAACTTCTGTATATGTTAGTGACGTTTAGAGCCTACTTCATTGGGGTGCAGGCCACCGGCTCGGGTGATTTAAGAGTAGACGTTGCTGTGATAGACCAAAATTTGGCTGATGACGCCAAGCGTTTAAAGGGACTTTTCCCTGACTGGGTGGACGCCAATGCATACTCCAGTTATTTGTCCAATTACAGATTTTAGATCCATGCCAGACAGCTCCTTATTCCTGAAAGATGGAGTACTCAAATTACTTCTAAACTCAGTACTACACTACCTCATCCAAATTGAAAGTGGCAAAAGACAAACTTCTCGAAACTCTCTCTGTAATTTGCAATGTCTTCATTGGTGAACTTTTATGGTGAAGTTGCTCCTGAAGTAAAATTACATATTTCTTGTCCCCGAGAATGACATCATTTCCCTCTTGAGAGTTGGGGTGTATAGTTTTCAAATTGTCTTGCACCTCCGATTAAGTATTCTCTTTAACTGAATTGAACTGTTTCTTTATCGAAATTTTAATCCGTAACCCTTAAAAATTATAACGCTTCTACTGATTGAACATGTCCATCATCTTAAATGCTACCCTACTCGGTAGAACTTCAAGTTCAAAGATCCGAAAGGACAATAACTGAAATTTACCAAGGAGTGTTTGGTTAAGTCTTTTTTTTTAGTTTTTCATTGTTGTTTTTGTAAAAAATAAAACAGTCCTCCGAAACTTTGTTCGGTTGAAGTTATTTTCATTTTTCATTGTTAAATATAAAAAATGACAACAATTTTTTGAAAATGTAAAAAAGACATTATTTTTAAAATAGGCTTTTATATTTCATGAAAACGAGCTTCTGATTGTAGTATCATTTTCATGGTCCTCTCAATCTCAGCGTCTTCTGTGTATTCTGCCTTCTGCAATTTCCAAGTTTGTTTTCTTATCTGCTTGTGTTTGTTTTCTAAGTCATCGCTTGATTTGCTATTGTTGATATTTGTGTCGAAACTATAGTAACATGCAGATGTTACTGTAGCATAATTAAAATTAATCATTAATTTGTCAACACTGATTTGTTCCACGAGTTCTCACTAGACAGTACTCAGGGATAGCTTTAGAACTACAACGGTGATAGGTTCTTCATTGTTGATCCACCCATACTTGGTCATGAATAGGTTAGCAAAATAGTTTGGTGGGTACTCAGAAGGACAATCGTTCCATGCATGATTACCCTCGTTTAAGTCCCTCACCACTCGCAGAAACAACTGTCACTACTAAAAAATAAGAACTAGCGTTGAAAAATTACTGAGAGAAGCGAAATTATTACAAATTACCGATAAAAAATCAAATTTTCTTGATAACATTGATGGGAAAAATTTTGTTTCACGGCGGTAGTAATATCCGTCGATAAATATGGAGGGAATCATCTCAGTAAAATTTGAGATGAACTTTAGCGATGGTATAAAATGTCCGTCGATAAAAAAGACGCAAATTGTTGGCGGATAAAATTTTGAGTTTATTGATGAAAATTTGTCTGTCGGTAAATTTCATCAATAAATTTTCAAGATAAACATAATGTTAGTGATAGAAGGGACAAAACGTGATTTTGATTGTAATGTTGTGATGAATTTCTGATGCATATAAATTATTTGATAAAATGTCTGTCCTTTGAAAAAATAATTTCAGTTCTTTATTTTCAGTTCTTTTTTAATATGAATTTTATAATTTTAGTTTTTTATTTCTCCCTGATAAAATGTAGGGTTAAAGGATATTGCTTTTTTTATCTTTTGTTGACTTGAATGATGGATAAAATAGCAAAAAAAAGGGGAATGTGTTATATTCAATATAAGAAAGTATTTTGTCACATGCTTTTTTCTATTTTCTTCAGTTTTATATTCAAAAGATCAAAATTTTTAACCTTTAAAGCACGAAGATATCATAAATCTTGTGGTATTTGCCATTTGCATACTTTACTGATCCAAATATAATGATTATCTACAACCCAAAAGACAATACAGTTGTCATGTACTTGACCTTTAATGTGGTAACTCATGTATAAAATCAGTCACGCATATACTTTTGAAAACTTGTACAAAAGAGAACGATGTGTCTTTTAGGCTTGTGCATGATTGGCTTGAAATATGGAAATTGAGTTGGTGGGAATGGAAGTAAGCTGGCCTCATCTTTTTGTTTTGGTTTATGGAAAAAAGTACCCTCTTCAAGTACTTGAAATGTTTAATTCTCCAAAAGTACCCTCTTCAAGTACTTGAAATGTTTAATTCTATTAAGATGAAGATGGATTTGCACACATGTTTATTACTTATAAATGCATGGTTGACAAGCTTGGACTCATGGGCAATTAGAGACATAGAGTGTATGCTTACAAAATGAGGACGACTGTTGATAGAACTTTAATGGAGACAGTAAATATTGAAGTAATGACAAGTTATGGAAAGAAAGAAAAAGTTTAAAAAGTTACTAACATGTTTGAGAGAATGGACTTCTATAATTGTGAACCATTTGTATGATCATATAATGTCGTTACAAATATATTGGTCTGGTATGACTACTTCAATCAAGCCCATAAACTTTATTTGAGAATGAAAGATAAAGGTGTTACTCATAGTATCTACACTTCTACAATTAGGATAAAGTCATTTTGTAAGAAAAAACGACATAGTCTTGCCTTGAGGCTATTTAATAATATGCTTTGTTAGGGGTGTGAGTATAATATAATTTCATATTGTATAGTAATTAGTGGGCCTTTGAAGATAATCATCAAAATTAGGAACTCTTACTGGTCTAAGAATTAGAATAATTTATTAATCAATAGTGAAACTAAATATAGTAGACCCTTAGGGAAACCTGACCTAAATCTAGCTAATTCATAGTTTGGAATATTCTTGATTATTTGTTTGCATTAGTATGTAGATTGTTACTTTATTTTATTTATCCAATCATCTATAAATGTTGATATATCTTGCTAAGTTTATAGATAGTGGGTA
>JANSVA010000003.1:8686940-8697016 GCA_025504915.1 Erythroxylum reticulatum
AGTGGCTTTGTTCAACTTCCTATAATCCATACAAACCCTCCATCCAGTGATTGTCCTAGTGGAAATAGTCTCATTGTCATCATCTTTAACTACAGTGAATCCACCTCTTTTAGGAACAACTTAAGTAGAACTAACCTATGAACTATCAGAAATTGGGTAAATGATTCCAGCTTTAAGCCACTTCTGAATTTCATTCCTGGCCATTTGCTTCATTGTTAGGTTTAATCTTCTTTGGGGTTCAATGCTAGGCGTGAATGACTCCTCCATAAGAATTTTATGCATTATAGTAGAAGGGCTAATTTCCTTAATGTTTGAAATTGACCAACCTAATGCATTTTTTAACTCCCTTAACACCCTAAGTAATTTTTCTTCTTCTAAAGGAGTCAATGAGGATGAAATAATGACAGGAAAAGTTTGATTAGCACCTAAGAATGTATATTTTAAATTTTTAGGCAAAGGTTTCAAATCAATCAATGGGTGTATATCTTTCACATCACCAATGACATCAGCATTAGTTACACAAAACAACGACTCGATTTGATAAAAAATTATCAAGCATTCAAAAGAATCCAATAGCATCATAAAACAAGCATCATCATCATCCATAGCATTTTTTCTAACCATACCTTACAAACATGTCAATAATGAGTCTTTAGGTATAAAGGAAGGAAAAGAAGTTACCACACAAGATGATATGATATCCACTTGGGTGCAAGTTGGTGAATCACTTGGATGTTTGAGTGATCTAATATGTTAAACCTCACCTTCTCGCCATTTATATACAAGGTTAGTTCCCTTCGTTGCACATCAATCACTACACCTCCAGTAGCTAAGAATGGTCTCCCAAGTATGATTAGGATCTCCTTATCTTCTTCCATGTGAAGCACCACAAAGCTTATAGGGAGAATAAATTTGTCAATATGAATAAGAATGTCTTCTACAATACCTCAAGGATAAGTGAGAGAACGGTTAGCTAGTTGGAGACAAATTGTCGATGACTTAACTTCTCCTAATCCCAGCTTTTGGAAGATGAAAAAAGGCATGAGATTTATGCTTGCCCCAAATTGCAAAGCACTTTACCAAAATACATGTTGCCAATCTCACATGGAATCGTAAAGCTTCTCGGATCTTTCAATGTGGTAACTTTCTTTGCAAGACTGCACTACACTCATCGGTTATCAATACCATCTTATAGTCTTCAAATCTCCTCTTTTTGGTAACAATGTCCTTGATGAATTTTGCATAATTTGGTACTTGCTCAATAGCTTCAATCAAGGGAATGTTGATTTTAAGTTTCTTAAAGAGTTCAACGAATTTTGTGAATTGATCATTGATTTTCTTCCGCTGAAATCTTTGAGGATATGGCAGCTGGGGATTATTTTTGTTTGCAGTTCCCCTTCCAATTTCTTCTCTGAGTTAACTTCCTTCTCAACTTGTGTAGGTGCCCTGGCTTCTTCACAAGTATTTTTTCCTTCGTTCTGGTTGGATTTAGTGAAGCTCTATTCTTTAGGTTTCACTTCTTCCAATTCTTTTCCACTTCGAAGAATGATGACCCTATAATGCTCTGTGGAGTTAGTTTCAGTATTACTTCAAAATGTCATCTGATTCAAATTCCTAACAGCATTTGCAAGTTGTCCCAATTGAAATTCCAAACCCTTCACTAAAGTCCCCATACTGGTTATTTGCATCTTTAGCTCATCCATCTCCTTCTCATTCTTGTGGAAACGATTCCTTGTCTCAGTTACAAAAGTGCCAATCATTTCTTCCAAGGAAAGTTTCCATTCCACCGGTGGTGGTCCGTATCCAGGTGGGTGGGGCATGTTCTTTTGAATACCATATTAATATTGCTCCTTAGAGTTGTAGCCTTGACTATATTGATTTCCTATATGATGAGACTTAAATCCCAAGTTCCTTTCATTAACAAACTAGGCTTGTTCCACCCCTCATCATTAGTGTAGAATGAATGACTAGTAACTGCCACCTGCTCATTCTATCTTTCTTTTGACATGAATTTTGAAAATTGATGGGATGGGCCTGCCAATTGAGCAGATAACTGAGTTACTTGGTCCACTTCTAAAATTCCTCTTTTTCCATTAGTTTGCTTAGAGGGCCACTGTTAGCTGTTCAAAGCCATATCTTCCAGCAATGCACATGCTTCTTGTGATGTTTTTCTCATCAGAGTACCACCTGCTGCGGCATCCACAATAGTTCAAGTCTAGCCATTCAACCCATTGTAGAACATTTCCATTTGTACCCACTCTTGATATCCGTGATGTGGACATTTTCTCAAAAAGTCTTTTTACCTTTCCCATGCTTTATGTAATAGTTCCAAGTTATGTTGTCTAAATGTACTGATCTCTGCTCTTAACTTCGCAGCTTTACAAAGTGGAAAAAATTTAATCAAGAACTACTGTGCCACCTTTTGCCAAGTTCGCATTCTATTAGCAAAAATTGAATGAAGCCAATTCTTTGCTTTGTCCCAAAGAGAAAATGGGAACAAAGTAAGCCTAATGTCATCTTGCGTTGCCCCTTCAATCTTGATAGTGTCATATAATTCCTAGAAGCTTGCAGGATGATCATTTGGATCCTCTATTGGTGCTCCTCCAAATTGATTTGTCTGAACCAAATTAATGAGTCCAAGTGAAATATGAAAATTTTGAGGATGTTGGTGCAATTTTTCTTGTCCATTTCCGTTTTCTCCTTTTCCATTTCCTTTGGTCAAATTAGATACACTGAGTTTGGCCTCTAACTGAGCTAATCTTTGAGCCATTTCATCCCTCTCTCTTTGAATTCTCTAAAGTTCTTCTGCTTGATTTTCCATTTTCTTTTTCCATCGAATTAACTTATTGTTCTTTCTAACTCTGGGTCAAACTGTCTTTCTTGCCCTTCAGTGGTTTGGGGCATACAATTCTTTTACACACAAGCTACGTAAGAAATAAAAAATGTAAAAAGAAAAAGAAACAAATAAGTTAATCTAAGGATAAAAAGAAAACAAACAAGTAAATATCAAACTAGTTATAGAAGCAAACATTCAAACATTCATCCCCGACAACAGTGCCAAAAACTTGTTCATAAACTGCAAACGCATGGTTGTCGGAGTGAGTAATAAATCGGTAAGAACCGAGTCATGTCCATAGGGATTATGAGAAAGTTCAATTCTAAGCTAGCTAACGATATTTGAAATTAGGTTGGGTGAAATTTTGGAAAATTAAAAGCAATGTAAAGAATAATTAAAAACTTAAAGGAATTTCGAAGCAACTACCTAATTTAATGCAACCAAAATAACTATGAATATGAAAAATTTATGTAACAACTAATTTCAGAAAAAAAGTGCAACAATTAACTAATTAAAAGTATTACTTCAATGGGGGAATGACTTTCTCTTAGGGAATGATATTTTTGCTAACCTTAAAATTGAATTAGCTATCCTCCACAAATGAAATATCATAACCTTGTAAGTGAATTTTAAGAGTAACAATCCCCTTCTCCTAAAGGTGAATTAATCTATCCACTTTAAACATTACTTAGCAATCCTTTAATTAAGTTTTTCCTAGAGTTTCTTAAGTTCCAATCCCAACCTTCTATTTTCACCTCCTAGGTTTCTTTGGTTTCCTAACTCATAAGAAAATCCTAGTTGAAATTCCTTCAATCTTATAGCAAAAACTTCCTTTTTCCAAAGGTAAATTTCTACCAAGCCAACTTCCAATAATCGAAAGGAAGCATGATTAAATCCAAGGAAAATCAACAAGCATATGAATATTTAGTCATGAATTCTAGCAATGGTCAATGTCAAGGGCATCACAAAAATATCAAATCCCTAAGAGAAATTAAAGTTCTAGCTATAAATCATTAAGCTAAGAAATCCAAAAATATAAATGATATATAAATTCATAAGGAATCAAATATAAATGAAGAATAAAGAACCAAATCTGCAGTAGAATAAAATGTTATCCCCTCTCCTTGTGTGGCTGCCTTGTTATTCAATAAGGGGCTACTGCACGATGAATGAGTGAGACAGGCTTCGTGTCTTGTACATGGAAGTGAGGGCTGTTGTTGGTGATGTAAAGGCTAATGAATAGAGGCCATATTGTTGATGCTAGTGAATGGTGTGGAGTGATGTGAGGCTAGTTGTGATTCGGTGAGTGAATGCTTGAAGAGTGGAGAGACTTTTAGTTGGAGGTCACGCAAGGAAAGGATAGTAGCTACGTGTTTTTTTTTTTGGTAAACGGAGGGTTGTGTGTATGAGTTGGAACTTGGAAGAGGCTCTTGTGTGTGGAAGTGTGGCTTGCATGAAGACAACTTGTGTTGTGGAAGTTGGAATTGAATTATAAAGGCTTAAATTTTTGTGGAAGACTACAGAGGAGTCAAAAGAAAAAAATAGTCCAAATGGGGGTTGTGTTGAAATAAAAAATCAAGGTTGTGTTGGTGGGTGATAGTATGTGTTAGGCTACTATATGTGCATGGAATGGAGTGTAGAGGCTATTTTTAATGAGTGACGCATGGAGAGTTGCTTTTGCAAGTGTGGGTGGAGAGTGCTGTGTTGATAAAAAATGCTTCCCATTGATGTTGTGTGGCTTTCTTAGTTTTCATGAATGGAGGCTACATATTGATAAATTGATGGAGAGTTGCGTTGATGGAGGGTGTGTCTCTATGCTGAAGTGGGCCTGTGTGCTTTAGTGGAGTGATGGAAGTAGCTGCTACATGTGCCTGAAATAATTAAATGTGGTAGGTCTTTGGTGGGGGCTGTGAGGATGCTTCTTTGGAGACCTTCTATGTGAGTTGTTGTGCGTGGAGTGGAGTCTTCAAAGCTGTCGATTAGAATGGGAGTTATGGAGCGTAGGATAAATTTTCAAAACAACTCCAATTTTTCAAGGTCAATTTTGACAGTACATAAAAAATAAACGATAACGATTTAGGATCTCAAATTTTATTAGTATCTTTGTCTTTGAGTTAACTTTAATATGAGAGTTGAATCACTGAATTTCACCATTTGAGTCAAAATTTGTGATTGAAACATCTTCGAAAGTTTATTCTAGCGATCCAGAATCTGACGTAACTTTTGGAAATTTATTTCTCCTAAATTCCAACTCAGAAAAATCTGCAATTGGTCCCATTCAATGAGTCGAAATTTTAAGTATGAAATTTCAGAATTTTTGGCTAAACCAATCTCGAGATAAAAATCCTACAATGACTAAAGGTCAAGTCTGCTAGAAACCCAAAAATAATGTAATTCGAGTCTATTTGTTTCATTTATACATTTTATGTCAACGAACTTCGAATAATGCTAAAACATGATGAACATAAAATGAACGTAAATGACTCTGAATTAAGTCCTAAAGATATATGAAAATATGAGTTTATCAACGAGATTATATGTTTGAGACTAATAAATGTTGAAACTTATAAAATGTCATCAATTCTTTGCTTAACAAAGGGAAATTTTGGTAATTCATTGTGGAAAGTACTAACTCTAAGACCAACGATGGAAACAAAGCCTAACCTCATCCCCATTAATTCTGAAGTCAATGAGCTTAATATGAGATGATTAGACTTCGAACCAAGTTTGAGAATTTTTGAAAAAATGATATTCTTTCTTCTCATCTCTATCGCTAGTGCCTTTCTAGCTTGCCCAATATTGCTTGCTCCAGTTTACCACCTTAACCTGCATCACTTGTTATGCGAATGTCCCCTATAGTTAAAAATTATCATTTTAATTACTACTTGCTCCTTGCTCTTAGCTATAGATATCATTGCTATTTATTGCGTAGTTTTTTGCATGATTGCTTAATTTGTTTTGTTATTTCATTATGGGTTACTATGTTTAATTCTAGTTATTATGGGTTTGTTACCTAACTCTTTATCTCTTGAATCTTGATTATTGATGCACATGCAATTTCCTTAAAGGATTTGAACAAATAATAATTGATTTGGAAATGAAAAGAGGTTAGAGGGGTTGATGATGAGTTACTGACTCATTAGTGTGGAAAGTTTAAGTTGAGTCAACTTAGTGGGGATTAATGAGTTTGATCTTTGAGCGAGCTTTATTCTATCTAAAATCCAATCAAACTCAGGTTTAGGTAATATGAATCAAGCCTGCTCGAGCTTTAGGTCAAGCTTGGATTCTTTATAAGCGGTTTTGGATTAGGTTTGAACAATTCGAAACCTATGTTGTAGGAAATATTACTCTCCTAATAAAGCTAAAGATGAAACCCAAATAAACTTCCATGTTTGTGGAGTTATATATAGTGGACATACCTTTTACTTATAATGTCATTTTGGGAAGACCATCTGTATGCTCTCACAAAGTTATTTTATTTCCCTATTAGTAATAATTTTTTCAACTAGTAATAGGATAGCTAAGGTATATAGAGATATGAAGGTGACAAGACAATTTCATCTCATATCCTAAAATTTGATGGGAGTTCTAACATCCATGAGATCAATTATTGAGAATTGAGAATTGAGAAAAGGTTGTGAGAGAGATTATATAGTTGACTATGGCATATTTTCTGGTGGAAAGGATAGATAATATATGTTGACATTGAAAAGGTATTTATGGAGATACTATTAAAGGAGTATTTAAATATCTTTTCCTGACAACTTAAAGAGATAGGAGAATCATTCTTCAGGTAACAGTCTATAAATAAACATCATTCTATGCTTTAGATATGTTAGGAAAAAGAAACGAACCTTCCCCTTAGAAAGGCAACATATTGTAAAGGAAGAGGTAGACAAGTTATTATAGACAATCTTTATTAAGAAGGTCTAAAACCTTCAGTGACTTACAATTGAGGAGATGGTAAAGAAGAAAAGAGATAAATGAGATGTTTGTGGACTTTAATGATGTTAATAACACATATCAAAAGACTAGTTATCCCTTACCTAAGATTGTCTACTTAGTGGATGCAGTAGCAAATCATGAATGGTTAAACTTCAAGGATATATTTTAGGTACAACTAAAATATGTATGAGGCATATGTGGAGAAGATATCATTTATAACAAAAAATGACACCTACTTCTACTAGTTAATGTCATTTGGGCTAAAAAATATAGTGCCAGCTTACTAAAAGTTAGTAAATAAGGTGTTCAATCTAATGTTGGATAAGACTACAAAATGTACATACATATCATGATAATCAAAACCAAAGGTAAAGGGAACCATATTGCATATATGAGAGATTATTTTAAAACTGTTCAAATATTTAGGATTAAGTTAAACTCTCAGAAGTACATCTTTGGGATGTCAAGGAAAGTTTATCGAGTTTATAATAACTTAATGGTGCATACGGATTACCCTTGAGAAACTAAAGGTGACTTAGGCAATGAAACATTCATCCTTGGTTAACAACATTGCATAGACTAATGGGAATGATAATGAGTCCATTCAATTCCTATCCAAATAAGTTGATCATTACATGCCCTTCTTTCTTATTATATAAGTACATAACTTTAGTTAGAGTTTAATGTCAACAAGTCTTTAAGCAACAAAAGACTTACTTACTGCAACCTTTGTTTTTATCTAGCCCTTATTTAAGAGAACATTTATTCCTTTACTTAGTCATCTTAGATTGGACATTTCAGTTTTAATAAGAGAATAGTAGAACCAATAAAACTAGTGAACTATATTAGAAAGATCCTCCATATAGTAAAGAAAAGGCATATAAAGTTGGAAAAGATAGCTATGGCTCCTGTTGTTTTTGTAAGAAAGATCATATCATACTTTCAAATTCATATGGCTAAGGTGTTCATATACATGCCTCTATGATCAACCTTATAAACCAAGCTCCTTGTGTTGACTTATTACATGGTTTGTATAATTAATGCATATGACACTTGATATATGCCTAAAATGGCTCTAAAGTCACAAGTGATCATAGATTTTTTATCGAGTGCATAGGTAGACCAATAGAGCAAGTAGAGGACTACGATCCTTGAGAACATAGGTTATATAAATTGATAGGTTTTGTAGTACTAAAGGTGATAATGTGTCTTTCAACTTATAAATCAAATATGCATATAAGCATAATTTTAAGGATTTAAACAGTGAGTCAAAGAATAAGGAGTTGTTATGTGAAATGAGATTCAATTCTTACTTATAGTTGAAGGTTCTATAGATGTGTTCAAACTCCCAAATTATGGTGAAATAACTAATGTGAACTTTCAAAATGAAAGAGGAGTCTATATAGAGGTATAAAGCAATGCATAACAAGAAAAGTAGGAATTAACTATGGAAAATTACTGACGGAAATGAAACCATTGCAAATTACCAATTGGAAATCAATTTTTGTTAGTAAAATTGACGAGAAAAATTGTGTTTAGTAGTGGTAGTAATATCCATTGGTAAATATAGAGGGAAATCATCTAGGAAAAATTTCGGATAGATTTTAGCAACGGTATAAAATGCCTATAGGTAAAGAAGGCAGGAATTGTTGGTAGAATAAAAAAGTTTTCAGTTTACCAACAGAAATTATCCATCGGTAAATTTTCAAAGTAAACATCGTCTTTTGCTTCGGCTTAAGCATTTTAAAGTAAACCAAAACAACGTCGTTTGGTTTAACACTAAACGACGTCATTTTCTTTTATATTTAACTCACTCAAAAGCTCCTCCTCCCCTAACCTGCGTCTTCTTCTTTGTCTACTTCGTCTCTCCTCTCATGCGATTTTCTTCTCTTTAGTTTCTCTGTTGTGGACTCCTCTTCTGCTTATTAACCCTTTTTTTCTCTGGCCACTATCATTATGTCCTTCGGTGGAGGTATTTTTGCAGTCAATGTCATCTATTTTTTTGTATATTAGATGAAAGTTAATTTGGGTATTTGATTACTTTTGTTTATTTGTGTATTATATGATTGCAAAACAATTTTAAGGTATAAATGTTAGTGATGGAAGGGACAAGACGTGATTTTGATTGTGATGTTAGGATAAATTTCTGATACATGTAAGGAGTTTGATAAAATGTCTGTTCTTTGAAAAAATGATTTTAGTTCTTTTTAGAATGAATTTCATAAATTTTCCTTTTATAATGATCTATAGTTGGTCTAATTATAAGGCTATTAGTTTATTTGTCTAATTTACTTATTTCATAACTTTTTATTACCATTGGTCAGGATTTCATTTGGTTTAAAGTTACTCCATATTACTTCTGTCATGAAATACCAAAAGTACCCTCTTCAACCACTTGAAAAGTTTAATTCTATTAAAGATGAAGATGGATTTGCATACACGTTTATTACTTATAAATGCATGGTTGACAAGCTTAGATTCATGGGTAGTTAGAGATATAGAGTGTACGCTTATAAAAATGAGGATGATTGTTGATAGAACTTTAATGGAGACAGTAAATATTAAAGAAATGACTAGTTATGGAAAGAAAGAAAAGGTTTAAGAAGTTACTAACGTGTTTAAGAGAATGGACTTTTATAATTGTGAATCATTTGTATGATCTTATAATGTCGTTATGAATATATTTTTCAGGTACGACTACTTCAATCAAGCCTATAAACTTTATTTGAGAACGAAAGACCAAGGTGCTACTCGTAGTTTCTATACTTCTACAGTTAGGATGAAGTCATTTTGTAAGAAGAAATGACCTTGTCTTGCCTTAAGACTCGTTAATAATATGCTTTGTTAGGGGTGTGAGTGTAATGCAATTGCATATTGTACAGTAATTAGTGAGTCCTCCAAAGATAACTGTCAAAATTAGGAACTCTTACTAGTCCAAAAACTATAATAATTTCTTAATCAATAGTGAAACTAAATATAGTAGAGCCTTAGGGGAACTTGAGCTAAATCTAGCTCATTCATAGTTTGGTATATTCTTGATTATTTCTTTGCATTAGTATTAGATTGTTACTTTATTTTATGTATCCAATCATCTATACATTTTAATATATCTTGCTAAGTTTATAGATAGTGGGTAGTTAATTAAGAATCCTCATGGGATTGATTGATTTGTACTTGCATTGTTAGCTACAACTATATTATGCACTTATGGTAAACATAATTAAAACAAACAATTAAGTAATGTAGAATGCATCATTGACTTTTTGACTTATAATGAGTGTTCCATTTTAGAAAA
>JANSVA010000003.1:8697116-8716820 GCA_025504915.1 Erythroxylum reticulatum
GTCGTTACAAATATATTGGTCTGGTATGACTACTTCAATTAAGCCCATAAACTTTATTTGAGAATGAAAGATAAAGGTGCTACTCGTAGTATCTACACTTCTACAGTTAGGATAAAGTCATTTTGTAAGAAAAAATGACATTGTCTTGCCTTGAGGCTGTTTAATAATATGCTTTATCAGGGGTGTGAGTATAATGTAATTGCATATTGTATAGTAATTAGTGGGTCCTTTGAAGATAATCATCAAAATTAGGAACTCTTACTAGTTTAAGATTTAGAATAATTTATTAATCAATAGTGAAACTAAATATAGTAGAGCCTTAGGGAAACCTGACCTAAATCTAGCTAATTCATAGTTTGGAATATTCTTGATTATGTATTTGCATTATTATTTAGATTGTTACTTTATTTTATTTGTCCAATCTTCTATAAATGTTGATATATCTTGCTAAGTTTATAGATAGTGGGTAGTTAATCAAGAATCGTTATGGGTTGATATGTAATTGGATTATTAGCTACAACTACATTATGCACTTGTGGTAAAAACAATTAAAACAAACAATTAAGTAATGTAGAATGCATCATTGACTTTTTGACTCATAACAAGTGTTCCATTTTAGAAAACCTATCTAGAATTACAAATATTGAATCCTTACCATTTCTAGAACTAAATAAACCTAAAGAAAAATCCATTAACAAATCGACCTATCTATAGGGTTGCACTTGAGATTTAGCTTGTTTTATAGGTAACATATCTTTCATATATTCTCTTTATATTTGTAGATTCTTTTTGAATTTAAAGTTTTGTATGCAACGATAAATTTAAGATTTATTTTTCGTGTGTTAAATTAGCATAATTTATTATTCTAAACTTATTATTCGTATTAGAAGCACTATTTACATTCCATTTAAAATTAACCTAATCGTTTTCATTTGTTTTCAGTTCTTTATTACGTCACTAGAGGAATTATATACTCACATTCACTCAATTAAAGGAAAGGAATATTTTATTAATTTTCATCATTCCCTTTCTAACTTATAGAAAAAGGGGCTTCTTTTGTTCAAGTAATGTCATTAATTCACTCATTTTAGATTGTTGGCTTCGCTTCAGATTTTAAATAACCATTGTGGAATGTGGATAGTTCTACTATTGAATTTCCTATTTTGGTTTAGTCAGACTTGGAGAAAAAAGCACTTGTTCTTGGATGTTATTATTTGTTCGTTCTTCAAGTTTGTTTTTGTTCTTGTTCTAAAAGAAAAGGAACTATAAAGCCTTAATCTAAGAATAAAAGTTTGGGGATTGATTGTAGAATAGGGATGGTGTTAAGTACCTAATCATGCTTATCTAATCACCTAGGCTTAGGACAAAATTTTCAAATTTAGGAAAAGATTCAAAGAAGCAAGGTAAGATTGGTAGGATTAAAATGTCAGACAATTTGCTATACCTTTGATAACATAAATTGTGTAATTTAATTTATTATTACATAATTGATTAATTGCTGATGAAAGACTAATTTTATAAAGGTTTAAAGAGTATTTAAATTATTAGGTAATTTTGGTTATTATAATTGATAATAATTTTTTGTTAATTATATATATTTAAAATTTTGATATATAAATAATAAAGAGAATTCACACTATTTTTTGTTTTTGAATAATTTATCCTTCTTTTTACGAAATATTCTTTTTCGTAAGCCCTACATTGTGTTTAAGAGCGTTGCTCATCTTTCTTTGTAGTTTGGAGTTGTCCATCCATCCATTTAAGTCATCAAACTCATGTCTACCATATATATTTGCTTTAATAATATGATTCTAATGTGTTTGAGTTTTGTGTGAATGCAAATGAGGTCTTAATTTTGTGCTGTTGTTTAGAATATTCTTATAATCATCATTGATGAATTTTTATGTTATTCTTTAATAGTTTAAGTATTTATTGTATGTGGAATGAGTTTGAGATCTTATGGATGATTTGAGACATAACTAAGTTCTTAGACGATATATAGGCTGGACACTTATGATGCAAACTTAGGATGGTATATAGATTGGAAACCCCTGATGCAGCTCTTGTGAGGCTTATCGGTGAAAATTTTCATGAGCCTAGGAGTCACAACAGAAAAATAAAGTTTGTCGATAAAATCTATTCGATTTACTAACGAATAACTAATAACCGTTGAAATATTGTCATTAACTTACTGCCGACGGACAAATCAACCGACCGAAGCAATCTTTTCATCGCTAAACTTACCGATAACATAGAATAACCGTCGGTATACTCACTGACGGTAACATAAAATGTCCATCGGTAAATTTGTGACTGACATACTGTGGTTCGTCGCAAATTATTACCTACGATCGTTTCTCCAACGCTTTCGTTCGTTAGTAAATTTTATCGTTAACTTAACTTACCGACGGAATGTGTAGGTTTTCTTTCGGTAATTTTTATCACTAAACTTCATTTTTCTTGTAGTGTGTTGCATTTAAAGGCTGCACCGAAGCTTATCATCCAATTCCTATCTCCCTTCTTCAACCTCTTTTGAGTATGGGTGGATCAACCTCTTTTAAGAACGATACAGAAAAGAAAGTTCAAGGGATTCCGTTGCTCCAAGAAAAACTGGAACATAAACTATCAAACCAAACTTCGAAAGAGTTGGGAGTAGAACAACAAAAAGAAAAAAAAACAGTTTATATGAAACTTCAAAGTTTAACCCACCACTTAAAACTTACATTTGTTGAAACATATGAAACTTCAAGTTTAACCCACCACTTAAAACTTACATTTGTTGAAACATAAAATCTAAGAACGTAGAACAAACGTTTTTTTAGCATCCAAAGAATTTTCTTTCCTCTGTTATATCATTTACTTGTACGTCATTGACAAGAACTCAGTTTCCCAAGATTACACAACAATATGTTAACACGCAGAGGCTACTAATAACAGAACTTCTGTATTATTTTCCCTCTTGTTTCACCACCTCAATGCACTCGATGAACAAAATAGGAAACCTAGAAGAAAATGATGGAAAAAAAAAGTTCTACACTGAAGCTTATTATTTAACATGTTTTTATTTTTAATTTTTATTACAAATTACAAATTAAAAATTTCAGTTTTCAACTAAACAAACTTTTTCTAAAGGAAAAAAAAAAGATCAAAAATAGAAAATAAAATTTAAAAATAAAAAATGAAGTAGAATAAATGGGCCCTAAATAAAATTAAAATTCCTTATACTGAGACTCCTCTCGGGTAAAAGGAGGGCTTCAGGACGTGAATCAGAGCCCAAATATGAACACTCTTACGGCCCATCGATGATTAGGGTTTTATCAGTCAATGAAACTATATAAACCGCACAAATAAGCTTTGCCCTACTTCTCAGCTCGAGGGAACTTTAGTCCCTTCTCTAATAACTTCACCGAGATAAAGAGGACCAGCTCTTGCCGCCACCATGGTTATACATCCCCTCTTCTCTATTGTGTTTCCATGTTATCATTTTCTGTTTCGCTAATGCAATCATTATTCGTTGGTTTCTTTCTTCAGGTGAAGTACTCCAGAGAGCCCGACAATCACACCAAATGTGAGCCCCGTTTTATTCTTTTTCTTTTTAGTGTTTTTCTATGGTCATTGGAGCTATCATACAATCTTAGTTTGTATTTCGTTGAGTACATTTTAATAGTATTTATATTGTTATTCTGCAGCTTGCAAGGCTAGGGGATCTGACCTCAGGGTTCATTTCAAGGTAGAGCGATCTGATTTGTCTCGGCCCCTATATATGCGTTGCATCTTTCTGCGTGTTTCTGTTCCTGGGAGTTCTTATTCGCTTGTAGGTGGTGGTTTGGTTGGTCTAATTTTGTGTGGGTTGGCATAATCTGAAGGCAAAAGAACCGGTTTCTGATGCCCATGTGAACAGGATCTTGAAGAAAAGTCAGTTTTAACTATCTTGGGTGAATTTTTGTTTTTTTCGGTTTGGTGGTTGAAGTTTCAATAAATGTTGAGACATTGGTTCATCTAGTGATTATAATTTGGATGCCATGTTAATGTGTGTCTTAGTTGAAGTAAGTTTAGACCTTTATTTGCCTTAGATTGTAATGGTGATTTCATTTCTCCGAATCTGTTGTGACTACCCTTTTAGATTGTGGCCTAAAAATAGGCTTACTATATTGCTTTCTCATCTATTACTTTGGATTTGATTTTTGGTTGCGTCTGGTTTTCTGCTTCTCTTGGTGGATCATTGCAAAATGGGAATAGTTCAATGTTGAAAATCCTTCACTATCCCGTTTTCTGAACTTCTTTTTCTCTGTGCCTGATGAATATGCTGGTCCTAGTTGTTTAGCAGGCATTAGTTGCCTCCTCTGAATAGGGCACTAGGGAAATTAGTTCCTCCCTTGTTGGGTGAACCTGTGTAGTTATTGGTGACATTGGGGTTAGTAAATGGTGGGACATTTACAGATTTGTTGTCTCTTTTTTCTCAATTTTGTTGTTCTATGTTTCTGTGCACAATGTCTGTTCTCTAGTTCTAAAAATAGGCTACTATATTCTTTTCTCATCTACTATGTTAAATTGTTGTGCCTAGTATTTGGTTCTGCTTCATTTGGTGGATCATGGCAAAATGAGAGGACTTCAATGTTCAATATCCTTTACTGTCTGTTTTTTTTCTGGACTCTCTTTCTCTATACCTGATGAATAAGCAGGCCCTAGTTGTTTAGTTGGCATTAGTTGCCTCCTGTGAACAGGGCACTCGTCAACTTCAGGGAAATTAGTTCCTCCGTTATTGGGTGAACCTGTGTAGTTACTGGTGACTTTAGGTTCAGTAAATGGTGGGACATTTGCTTCTGTGACATCATCTTTTTTTCTCAATGTTTTAGTTGTATGTTTCTATGTATGTTGACTGTTGCTTAATGTTCTGTCTTCTGACATTTAAGACTGCAAGGAGCCTTATTTTTACAGCTGAAATGCTATGTAACTGTTAACATTGGATCTAATTCTTGAAGCCTATGAAGAGAGCATGCCTGAAATAACCATCATTCAGCTGGTAGTAGCTTGATGTGCTAGCTGATATTTTCTTCAACATTTCTCAACAAATTCTTTTTCTATTGCATTCAGAACACAAGGGAGACAGCTTTTGCCATAAGGAAATTGCCTTTAGGGAAGGCCAAGAGATATTTAGAAGATGTTTTGGTTCACAAGCAAGCTATACCCTTCCGTCGTTTCTGTGGTGGAGTTGGTCGTACTGCTCAGGCTAAAAACAGACACTCAAATGGGCAAGGACGGTGGCCTGTTAAATCTGCAAAGTTCATTCTTGATTTGTTGAAGAATGCTGAAAGCAATGCTGAGGTATGTCTAGCTTCAAAATCTGTTTAGACTTTATCATTTCTGTTTCGTGACGATAATTGTTGATTTTCCAGGTCAAGGGTTTGGACGTTGATGCTCTCTACATCTCGCACATCCAGGTGAATCAGGCTCAGAAGCAAAGACGCCGTACCTATAGGGCTCATGGACGAATCAATCGTATGCTTCCTTTCAATTCACTAGTTTCATTTGTTTTTAAAGTTAGAATTTATTATCGTGTCAACTGAAGAGGGCTGTTGTTTCTTTGGCAGCTTATATGTCCAGCCCTTGCCATATTGAGTTGATTTTGTCCGAAAAGGAAGAGCCAGTTAAGAAAGAGGTAATTTACTTTCAAGTGAGTAAATGAGTTGAAAGGTACATCGCCCAATCTCTAACTCCACTTTATTTTTCAGCCTGAAACCCAGCTGGCAACTAGCAAATCCAAGAAGTCCCAACTTCATAGTGCCTCCTCTTGAGATTGCAAGCATATTTCTTAAGGAGTGCCCCAAATATCTGTATTGTTTCCATTTAGAGGGGATTTTTGTTTGCATCTACTATAGAATGAGCTGTTTTTCAGATGAATTGAGAAACTTGTTTGATAATTTTCAACATTTTTTAGTTTATTTTCCAATGAGATTTTGCTTGGACTTAATGCTAATGAACCGATAGAACAAAACTATTGGTCTATAGTGTTTAAGTATTATTTTCAGCATGTTAAGTGTAATTTACGAGTAAGGTATTGAACTAAAATCTTTCCTATGGGCACCTGCTGTCGATTCCAGATTTGATGCGTGTGGTCGATGGATTCTCTACCTGCATTATTTGGTAAATTCATTAGCAGAATCTCTCCACAGCTATATTATAAATGATAAATTGGTGATCTGCAGCTTATTTTGCTGTTCTGTGAATTTGGTGTCTGATAGCCCATCAAGTTGTGGAGAAGTTTTTAAGTTATTACATACCTTATTTACCTCCCAAGCTAGGAGTCCTTGAAAAAGGCTTCCGAATTCAGCTTTATGACGATGCATGTTTCAATAGGACGGGAGAAGTTTAACCAGCCTCATTTTTTCAATTACACAACCTGTAAGATTTTAAATCAAAATTGTTCGCAAGTCAGTTGAAAGATTATCCAATTTGTGAGGTTTGTCCGCGAAGAATTGCGCCTCACTTTTGTAAGGCTTAATGACAACAAAATTTTCAAACTCGATGGATTGACTACATTAAAATTTTAAAAAATAAATATCATAATTTTTAGTCTTACGGTTTGGTATAAATTTTTTTTAAAGATTTTTTCTTTTAGGGAAATTATCAAGATAAATCACAAAATGAGGCGAGGGAAGCATGTCCTCAACATATCTTTTAAAAAGATAAAGTGGCACCTGATGGGTGTAGAATTAAAATAAGTGACCCTAAAGTCAAAATGATTTGCATAGTTAGCTAGTCAATTGGTGCATTTGTTGTTCTATCGATAGATATGACGACGAACAACAGTCTAGTTCCTAGTAAACAGTTCATGGATGTCTTGAATTATAGAATTGAGAGATTTGGATCAACTGGTTGCTGAAGAAAGCATAATGTTCACTGCTGTGGAATCCACTTCAAGTTCGATCCGGCGATACCTCAGGTTTCATGCAAGTGTGAGCCTAGTGAAAACTTCCCAGAGTTCCGCCGACGTTGGGGAATACCATGCAAGATTTTGTGTGAAGCCTCCAAGCTACTTTTACGCACTATCTCGGATAAGGCCACCGGCTGTGGCTGTGGCTGTGGATGAGGTGCATTTACTCGCTCCATCAATGTTGAGTTTCATCCACCCCGTTTGAGGTTTACACCAACCAATAAATTGCTATTGATGAGGGTGAGTACCGATATCCGCTCGACTTCGCCATTCAGCTGCCTTGTGTATCAAGCTTGCATAAGACAAGATGAAATAATTAGGAGAGGAAGATCAAGTAAAATGTTCATCGAATAAGGTCATATTCCGCCATGTCCATAAGAATTAACAAATAGTTCCAAATAGGATCGTCCAGTCATGCCTTTGTGCTCGTCGATGATGTTGGAGATTTCTTAAGAGCCACTCTTGATCTGGCATAACGAAAAAATCGTGGGGAAGGACGTGGGAAGGGAAAGTATGCCAAACTTGGCAGGCTTTGACGCAATCTTTGATTACATGGATTGAGGATTCAGCTAGTCTATAATGAAAGCAAGAACCGTCTGTGGTGATATGCCGGCAGACTCAATGGTGATTAGTGAGAAATCGATCGTGAGCAAGGAACCAGAGGAAGGATCGAATGTGTTGGGGTCCCTGCCATTGCTAGATTTCCTTCCAAACCCTATGTATCGAGGCAACATCTTTGTCTATGATTATAGAGTATGTGGAAGCTACTGTGAATTCTCCAGTGTCGGATTTATCCCATATTAGCTTATTTTGTCCTAGGTAAGGCTTTGGGGGGAACATTCCGGCTATTGCCCTGCAGATTGAGGTCGGAAGATACAATTGAATAGCGTCCCACTGCCAATTACCGTTGGCGTCCACTAATTGATGCACTTGGAGGTGGAGAGTGGAATACGGGATTGGGGATGTAGCATGGTTGAGTAGGGGTCCTAAACCTGCAATCCATGGGTTGATCCAGAAGCGGGTACGAGTACCATCGCCTATCATCCATTGTAGGCCCTAGAGAACGAGGTGCCAAATCGCTTTTAAACTCTCCAATATCATTGACCCACCTTTATCTTCTAAGGCAGTAGGGATATTACTAAGATCAAAGTTGTATTTAGCATAGAGGATTTGAACCCATAAAGCATAGGGCTTGGTAATCAGAGTCCATCTTAATTTCACTAAAATAACGTCATTGGTTTCACGAATTTTCCAAATGTCAAGACCCTCAGTTCTTTCAGTTGGCAGACTTCCTCCCAATTAACTAGGTCGATGCTCTTTTTGTCGTTTGACTCCCCCCATAAAAATTAGAGCATCAGTTTCTCCAATTCATCACAGAGACTTCGAGGCAACTGGATCGTCTGCATTGTATAACTGAGGAGTGCCTCTATAACTGATTGGGTCAACGTGATGCGTCCGATCAAAGCCAAGAGGTTGGTTGTCCAGCTAGATAGGCGTTGTTGCACCTTATCAAGGATGTATTGATAAGTTCTTTTGCTGGCTCGTTCGTGCAGTAAGGGTACACCAAGATATCAGCCTAGATCATTTGTTTGTTTGAACTGCAGAGCTCTGCTTAACGACTTTGTTATTGAGCACGGAACATTTTTAGAATAGAAGCACCTAGATTTATCTTGGCTAACTCGTTGTCCGGAGGGATCACAGAAAGAGGTAAGAGTCTCCCGGATAATAGTCACTTGGTCCAGAGAGGCTTCGGCAAAGAGGACGAGATCATCTGCAAAAAACAGATGAGTAAGAGGTAGTCCAGTTCTGCTTAGTTTGATCGGTTCCCATCTTCCTTGTGTCACTGCTTGGGTGATAGAGTGGCCCAGTCATTCTATACACAGGACAAAGATGTAAGGTGAAAGAGGGTCATCCTAGCGTATATCTTTGGAGAGTCTAAAGGTGTCGCTGAGTTCTCAATTCCAGTTTACTTGAATAGGGGCCATGGAAATGCATTATATGATGATTTTAAGCAGACACGCTGGAATTCCGACATCGATTAGGGTGTCCTGAATGAAATCCCAAGACAACCTATCATAGGCTTTTTTCAGGTCCACTTTTAGAGTCATTAGCCCTTTTGAACCCGATTTCCTTCTCATGGTATGTATGACTTCTTAGGTGATGATGATGTTATCCGTGATCAAGCGCCCTGGGACGAAACTGCCTTAGGTCGGAGCTACCAGATCATCGAGGTAAGGTTTAAGCCTATTAACAATAATCTTAGTAATGGCTTTATAGAGCACTGAACATAGTGCAATAGGCCTAAATTGCTTAATCGAAGTGGGAGACGGAATCTTAGGGATAAGAATCATGATGGTTCGGTTGAGCTCAGGTTCCCAAATGTCAAGACGAAAAATGTGCTGGATGAAGAGAGTCAGGGAGGGGCCTATAGTATTCCATTGGGATTGGTAGAAGAGAGAAGTGAAGCCATCAAACCCGGGAGTATTGTGAGGATTAATGTCGTTAAAAGCAATCTTGACTTCATCTGGACTGATGGGCCGCTCCAAATCAGCGGGAGCATGTTGCGGGAGGATAGGAAAGTGACTATGAAACTGCAGGGCTGTATGTGGTTGGCTGTCGGTCGTATACAACTCTACGAGAAATTGACGCGCTAATCTTCTGAAGCTCGGTGTATCCGAAATGGTATGCCCATTAGCATCTTTCAAAGAATTAATCCTCGCTTGCCGATATCAAGATCTAGTGAGGGCATGGTAATACTTAGTATTCTTGTCGCCCTGTCCTAGCCATTTGCTTCAAGATTGCTGGTGCCAATAAAGTTCCTCCTAGTAAAGTACCCGCTCCAACTCCGTCCATAGATACTCCTCAAGATCCCGGAGGAAGGTTGAGTCGGAGTCTTCTAGATGTTGTTGGATACCTTTGAGGCGTGCCATGAGCCTCTTTTTTCTATAGAAGATGTTACCAAAAGTGGTACGGTTCCAACTCTGAAGTTGTTCGGAGAAACTCCGGATCGAGCCACTAAAGTCAAAACTGTTGGGTTTCCAATGCTCCGTAGCAAAGGGACCAAAACTATTGTGGGTTAGCCAGGCCGATTGAAACCTAAAAGGCCTAATTGTCGGAGTAAAAGAAACGTTATTGTTAAAAGTGATGAGGAGAAGCCAATGGTCGGATTTTAGAAAAGGCAGATGGGTCACGGTTGTGTTGTGGACAACGGAGTGTCAAACATTAGAACAGAAGGCCCAGTCTAATCTTGCAAGCATGTTGCCTCATCTCCAAGTAAATCTTGGCCCTAAAAATCCAAGATCATGAAGATTTCAACTGTGTACACAGTCTCGAAACGACAAATTGACGGTAGTTTGGAGTTGAGATCTCCCACGTTTATCTGTAGTCTCCAACTTGGCATTGAAATCGCCGCCCAGCAGCCAAGGTTTAGAGGTGATCCTAGCAATTTGCCACAAATACTTCCATAGGAAATGCTGTAACAAGTACGTTAGGCTGGCATAGATGGCAATAAAATCAAATGACAACTGGTTCCAGTCAATACGGGCATGAACGAATGAACGGTGAGCAATCAAGATGCGAACCGCTATTTTAGATTTCTAGAGTAGCTAGATTCCTCCCGAATATCCTTCGGCTTCCACCCAATAAGAATGGGTAAATCCTAAACCCTTAATGACTTTCAGTGCTCGAACCCACTTATACGTGACTCCACCAAGACGAGTAATCAGGGTTGATGGATGCAAATATAGTTATTGATAATCGGCTTGAAGGTCCTACCTCCAGCCTCTTGATAGTTCTATATTATAATCGACATAAAACGGGTTGAGAGGAAGGTCTATTCTGCGGGAGAGTTGACTGTCGTGTCAGTCAATTCTTGAAACTGTGTTGTCAAGGGATCCTGTAGGGTCTTCGCCATTTGGGTATCAAATGCTGTATTAAGTTTCTGTGCTACAGCTGAGTCTGGATTCGGGTTAGGTGGTCTTGGTGGGGAAATGGTATGTCCGGTATTGGTCGAGGTCGAGGCTGAATAAAGGCCAACATCATTTGGATCTTCTTTTATAGCCCTGTAGCCCAAGTCCTCGTGGGAGGGCAGATTAATGGACTGGTCTTGAAATATCACCTCAGCATGGGAAGGGATCGAGAGGGCCACGTGAGTTGTTATTGGGCTGGGGGCTCTTGCAGGGTGGGCTGAGAACACGTCATGGGGTCATGCGGTCAGGTTAGGTCAGTAGGCTGCGTGAGAGGAGGCCTGGTGGGGTTGTGGGTTGGGGTGGTTAGGCAGGCCCGTAGTCCTGCGCTGGAGTGGGCGAGGTGTTGCCGTTTTAAAGCTGGGATTAAACGGCCGAGTTTTCTCGTTAGACGCCGCATGCCTCGATCTGTTGTCACCATTTGGTATCTAATTTAGGGATTGGTTCCTAACGTTACGATGCAACATAGTGTCAATCGCTTGGGGTTGGTGTCGTTCAGCAACCGTTGGGGGAGGAGTAGAGACCAATGTCTCTAAATCTGACAGGATTGAGTATCGCGAGCCTTACAAGCCTATGGTGGAGGATTTGGGGTAACGGTCATGTCAGTTTGCCGGTGGGGTGGGTGGCGTCCGACGAGATCTCCTCTGGACTTGCATCCATTCCCCGAATGTTGCTTGGTTGTCGCTCTTGGTTGATGATTCGCCGCGGCTGGAAGGGAGTGTGGGCAGTGTCTGGTCGTCGGTGGAAAGGGCAGAAGTAGAGTTCGTGGTCGAGCGAGTTGGGCAAGACAAAGCTCCATGGTCGACCATCCCATAGCATAGGCAGATTTGAGGTAGACCTTCATAGGCCACCTTTATAATTTCTCCGTCCAGCTCGACGATGGATCTAAGGGGTGAGCTGAGGTCGACGTCCACCACAACCTGCGCGAATTTGCCCTGGTAAGTTTATTGAGTATTGCTGTCAATCTTTACCGTCCATCCGACTAGATTGCCAAGTGCAGTGAGGATCGAGGGATGGTACCGAGCAACGGATAATTCAGAGAATCTCACCCAAGCAACCATATGTGTGATTTTACTTGTAGAAGGGTGAAACTCTGGGTACCACGGTTGGACCGAAAGTGTATGGCCAGACATGATCCATGGCCCCTGTGTAAGCGTCTTAATATAGTCTTCCTTGTCCAAGAAGTTGATAAGGTAAAATTCGTTGTCAAGATCAACTATTTTCATGGGCCCTATGGGTTTCCACATTGTAATCAATTTGGCTTTGAGCATGGCAAATCTAATTTTGCGTCCTAATAGTTTGATTAATACTGCGTTTGCCCAAGCCTTATCTAATTTTCCTTTTAATGTGTTGGAGAGTTCAATCCCCATACCAAATGTTCCTTGTATTATCAAGATATCGCCTTCGGATGTTTCAATGGGTTCCTCCTTTGACCAATCCAAATCTCTTACGCCCATGCCAGAATCAGGTTGTCCGGTAACCATCGCACTGTAGCTAGGTGGAATGTTCAGTATATCAGGTGCTGGAGGGGGAGGATCTTCCTCTCTTTCTCTTATGCGTACTTTTTTTGCTGTCTGTCCGTCGTGTTCAGCTGGGTTGAAATTGTTTAGGGTGGTCGTGTGTCTCAAAATCTTTTAGCTAACAATGTCTTTCAATGACTGTTCTTAGAGATGCGTAATTAGAGAGAGGCTTTGGCTTGCAAAAGATTTTTCTTTCACCTTGTTCAAATATTTGGGAAGTCTAACCGAATATACAGGCAATTGATACAGTATTAAAAAGTATTTATTTTTATTTTTTTAATTTACTGTATAATTTTTTTTTTAATTTTCCATTTAATTATAAAGTTTTCAAATATAAGATTATTAATTTTAAAAGTTGATACTAAGTTATTACTTATTATTGAACTCAATTTCTTGAGCATATGATTAAGATTGAGAGAGTTCTCAAAGTTAAAAAGAAAATTATATGTTATTTATGTTCTTAGTTCACGTTTATGAGTCTTCGATATTGAATTTGTAGTCAATCTTACTACAAAGTTAAACACATGATAAGAAATAGATTTGTTAGGTATAAGTAGTTAATCTTATTTTATGTTAATATTTTGTATGTGATGATCAAGAGAGATTTAAGCTTGACATAAGTGGAAATAATACAAGGTTAGATAATTGAGATGATCCTTCTATGCCATGCTGGTTAAATCAACAAAATAAAAATCATAAAGTTCTATTCTAGGATATATATATCCTTTGATTATAAATTAGATGAAACTTGTAAAACTTTTTAAATTGAAGAATAACCAAATCAACCTTTGATGAAGGAAGATGATAGTATTGAATTGTTAAATTTATAAATATGATGTATTGAGTGTACTAACAATTCATAAAATGATGATTCTTATATTTTATTAGATGTACTAGTGAATTTATGTAATATTATCCTATGTATTAAATGAAATATCAACTTAAAATTTTGAAAAGATCAAATTGTTTAGATTTAATTTGAACATAAATGTTAAGAACGCTAAAGCACTTCAATGAGATTTATATTGTGAGATATAAATTTTTTGGTTATCTACAAGGAGTGAGATTTTGTAGTGGATACCTCCATAACTAAATTCTATAATATTATAGATTCGTATAAGGAGGAAAATATAATAAGAGATATCGTATGATGCAATATTTATTTCTTTTATAGCTAAATTTAGTACAATGATTTACCTTTAATAGTTTCAATTAAATCAATTAAAAAGATTTTATATTCGATATTGAAATGGTAAGACTTTGAAAGAGGCAAAATTAATGGTTTTAAGATGTGATACTTAGTTGAAACATATAGTATCCAATAAGTTTATAATTAAATTGGATAATCTAAAGTTATAATATATCTAAAAAGGTCGGATATAATCTTACATATCTCATTAAATAAATTGTACACTTGTAGAATAATGGTTATCAAGATAATTAGTGCAAATAAGGTAAAGTCTAAATAATTTAAATTTCACGACAATTCATCCAATCATAAATAGTGCCTTGTTGATACATTTTATGTATAGTTGAAAGGTTACAAAATGTTGAAAGATTCAATTTTTTTATAAATTCAAAGAGTTTGTTTTAGAAATGATTGTGAATCTATCGTATGCTTATAAGAAAGTTAGTGGAAGCATAGTTATCCTTTTCAGTGAGAGTATTTAGAGATATACTACTTATAGGGAACAATGAATTCATATTTTTAACTATTGAATCAATGATTGTTCAAGAACAACTTTTATTGCACCTAAAAAAAAGGTAGCAACTTAATTATAAGAATGAGATTATAGAGGTAGGTATGAAAGTTGTTTATTTATTATAGTCCAAGTACATAAATAATGTACTAAAAGTGCTTAGTATTTAAGATATCTTATACTTGTAAAGTATTAAAGATATTCATTATTTTATGTATGAGTTGCTATTTAAGTTCAAGGTTATAACAATATTAACTTAATATTAATTAAAATTTATTTTACTTCGAATAATAATATATTGAGATTAGAAATGTTTTAATGTGGCATTGATTGCTAATTAAGTCGTAATATACTTTTCATTTAATAGAAATGACTATTTAGGTCAATAAGTTCTTTAAACAACTTAGTATAGTTTCTTGCATTGTTCAACTAATAATGTATTACGAAACATTAGAGCCATTGGATATGCAAAAGAATCTACGATCTCATTAAAGATAAGTATGTATTTTAGTAGTTTCCTATTTATGAGAATAATTAATATAAAAGTTGTAAGATTTATTCAAGCACCCATTATAGAAAATCTTATGGAATTTTCTTATTAATCCATTGTCGCAGAAGTAGTATGATCGTCATATGGTGGTATAAGATACTTAAACGATTGACTTGGAACAAAAGAGATATTATTAGTTTATGCCCTACAGCCATTCAGTTGGTTATAGTTTAGTGACATAATCATCTAAAGACAAATTTTATCTTATACATATTTAGATGTATATGATAAAGTTTATAAGGTAAATATACATTGGAAATGAATTTATAATGAAATCATAATTATGAGATTCATATTATATTTATTTATGATTCCTAAATTGTTCATAATCATTCTTCTATTAAGAGTGGACATTAATAGAACAGAAAAAGACTTGTCAACGTTACGTTTTTCCTTGTGAGGGAAGTAGTTGATCTTACAGACTAAAGTATAAAGATATTTAAACAAGCGTGTGTTGTTAGAGAAAAAGTTCAATGAATTAACCCTATATAAGAATTTATTTGGAGGATTACTTATATATCTACAAAAATTCTCATTATAGTAATTGTATAAGTGATTATTTGACTTAAGATTTCTAAAATATCTCTTATAGGGATTACTATGTTTTAATACTACTTATGGTTTATTTTGGCCAATGGTAGCTCAATCAATAGTTATTGGATGTGACATGAACTATGTGAAAGTAGTTAATTGATCAATATGTGATTCATTTACCCTAAAATGACTAGGGAGATTCCTCTACTGTTCTTAATTAGTATTGATACGAAAACCCCTTGGCTAAGGTGGAATAATATTTTCTAAAATAATTTACAAATATTATTAACAAAATTAATTGCTAATGATGAAGAATTAACATGATTTGACTAAACAAAGTAGATATTATTTCTATACTTTATAAATACTAAGAATATTATAATGAAATAATTGAATTATACCCAGAAATGTTTCTCACAACTATTTTAATATTCCTAAATATGTGAAAAGACATGATGCGTTGCTGTGTACCAATCTTGATCTGTGAATATAAATTCTTTAATTAAATAATTTAATTTATATAATCATAAATATGATTTAGGGTTGTAATTTATATCCATTTTCAACATATTTATAAACCTAATGTGTCACGGGTAAAAATCAGGTTAAAGAGAGACAAGATGTTTTAATTAAGTTGGACTTGACTGTAAAGTTTGAGAAATTTTATGATTAAATATGAAATATTTAATACATAAGGATAAACGTAAAATTCTATATCTTATTTAGGCAAAATTGATATTTAATTAGAATTAATTGTAATTCTAATTAAAGTTTAATTGAAATTATAATTTTATTTCAAATAAATTACTAAAATATTCATAACATGATATAATAAACTTAAGTTCCAAGGGACCTAACCCTCTTTATGTTTTGTGTTATATTTTGAGTTAATCATATTGAAAATTTTAATTGATCTTAACTTTTAAAAAATAATATGAAAAAGTTTCATATTTATTTTGCTGCATACGAGATTAGATCTCGTTCTAATTTGTCAATTTTTTATTCATTATTATTTCTAAAATCTTGACTATGATGTTGAATATATCTAATTTAACTACTTTTAGCATGTCATTTACAAGAACATTACCTTTAATTTTAAATTAATAAATATATTAAGGCATCAAATCTAAATCAATCGTTATATTTTCGCATTTATCCACAATAATTCTTTTATAACAATCACAACAATTTAGTATCCATAACTTATATTTTCAACTTCAATATTTTATTTTTTTCTTTTAACTTGTTTATTTTTTCAATAGCCTGAGGATAATATCGATCCTTTCGTGGTTCAAAAATATGGAATCACGTCTAGTCTATTTTCACGAGGTATAATTAGAAATTTCTTACAAATTTTGTGTTGGTAGGATAGACATATATTTTTTCTATTACTATGAAATTGAAAATTCATAAATGAAATAGTTAAAAACTAAATAAGTAACGGTGAGTTATCATTAGCCTTTTTTTAATCAAATTTCTTTATAAAACAATTTTTAAATTCTAAAATCTACAACCTCTACTTTGAATTGAAAATCTTCAAAATGTTCAATAAACTCAAAAGAATCTAATACAATCATCAACCTTGCTTCTAAAAATTTTCAAAAAATTTAACATTTGTAAATTAGTTATTCCATTATATTATGAGAAATGAGTAAAAGATATATACCTCTCACGTAGATTAAGTTTTTAAAAAAACTATGATTTTTAAGAATATCAAAAAAATTTAATTTTTAGTCTAACTTAAAAATCTTCGCTTAGATTTTACTTAAATAAAAAAGTACACAACACATATAATATGAACATTAAATATAAATTATTCAAATATTACTAATATAGTAACCAAATTTGCTCTTAAATATGATCCAAACTATTAAATTTAACATAAAATAAAAATTTAAGATTATTATAATAAATTATTAATTTGAGTTAGATTTAATTAATTCTTTTTTAATTTAAAAGCTGAATTAAATCGTCATTTAAATAATATTTTCTTCGTAAAAAAATGATGTTCCTAGCTCGGGCATTTCATTATTATTATTTAACTAAATTCTAAAAGAAATCTTTTAAAAAACAAAAAAATCAAAAAGTTTAAAAATCAGAAAATTTTTTTAAAAAAAATTAACTACAAAAGTTCTTTTTTGTCTTTTACCTTATAAATAATTGAGGGTGAGAACAAAGGGCAACTGGAATGGGCTTTAGATTTAGACCCTCCCCGTAAGCAAAATTCAAAAAGACACATTTCTATGTGGTCTTTTTGAGTTCAGATTTGCTATCAAAATTTGTTGTGCCTAATTTTGTTAAATGTTGAAAACGACATCGTTTTAGTCAATAAATATGAGTTTAGAGATTATTAACCTGTTTAATGATCAAATCGACATCGTTCTAAACATTAAACAAGATTGGCCCGAGATCTCACTCAAAAGTTTTACCTAAGAACGAAAATCATTATCCTAACTATCTATTTGGGTATATTATTCACGCTTCACGGGCCCTTTCTAAATTCATTTTGGAAATCTCTTCGAGTTGGCTACTTTTTTCTTCACATTCTAGTAAACGCCATTTTCAAAAAACCAAAAATTCTAGTAAATGCCCCATCTCAGCTCACTCTCACCTAAAGCATATATTATTCCGCCCCGTTTAATACCCTCCACCCTTACTTTCGATTCGGTCGTCATTTCAGTAACTTCGGTCATTCCTGCACACTCTCTGTAAGACGCTTCTGTCTCTTCCTTTCTCTCAAATCAATTGGGTTTGATAATGATTCAGGTTCTTAAATAACTTTATTTCCATTTATCATTTTGACGTACCATTCTTTCTCCAGTATACACTTTCGGATCCCTAATTTCTATCGTCTCGAAGTTATAAATTAGGACATAATTGATCTGGGTATCTGAAATTCAGTCCTTGTTGAGTGTTACAGTTTTATGATTTTCCGTCCAATTTCTTTATCGTAGATGGATTGGCAAGGACAGAAGCTAGCAGAGCAACTGATGCAAATTCTGCTTTTAGCATTTGCGGTGGTGGCCTTCGCAGCGGGCTATGTAATGGGGTCTTTTCAGTTGATGATTCTGATATACGCTGGTGGTGTGGTTCTGACTACTTTGATTACAGTCCCCAATTGGCCTTGGTTCAATCGCCACCCTCTCCAGTGGTTGGACCCTAGTGAAGCTGAGAAGCACCCCAAACCGCAGCAACATGTGACTTCTAAAAAGAAATCTGCTAAGAAATAGGTGGAATTTCATTTTAATTTCTCTATAGGTCTCGGTTGGGACTTGGATTTGATGTTTCCTATGTTGAATTGATGTCACAGCGAACTTGTTTCTCATAATTTAGAATGCTTAAACTGTCTGGAAAGATTTTGCTCTTCGGAATGATGATAATTCACTTTAATTGTTGCTGATGGCTTCAGTTTTTTCTTCTACTTTTGTGCCTTATTTTGTTATTGGTCTACCCCAATCCAACATTTTAAATTGTGGATTGTGAATTACATTGTAATTACTGTGCATTGCATTGCATCCATTGACGGTGTGATCCGCAACCTGCAATTGCGGTTATGATTTGCAATTTAAAACCTTGATCTACTCCTAGTGTTGTTGGGGAGATCTGCATAAATTGGAATCACAATTTTAGTATTGATATATCCATTATGTTGAGTGAAAAGTGTTGGTGGTGAGATCTGCATGATTACAATTGCAGGTGGTTATTGATATAGCTATTATATTAAGTGAAAGGTGTAGACAGTTATGTTTATTGTAATAGGGTAGAACAAGCTAGAAGTTAGGGTTACTGATTCTGAGATTGGCTTCTTTACAGCAGAACATGGTAGAAACTTGGGTAAGAAAATTGAGTTCCACGGAGATATTCAAATTGTCAAAAGATTTTATTACATTCAACTTATAGTTAGTTAGAAAGACAGCGCAATGAAAGAAGATGATAGGCACGCACGCCAACACAGTGCTCACACCTCTGTTATATATTATTATAAAAGTACAGAGTTTGTTACATGACAAAGGGGTAGACCAGTTGTAACCATACACGGGTAAGGTAATGATACAATATGTACAGAAGAATATGTACGGAAGGAATATTAAAACGTAAAGGATACTACAACATAAATTAATCCTCTGTTCTAACATTCCCCCTCAAACAAGATGGTGTTGAGACCAGTTCGAGTTTGGTGCGGTGTTGAGTAAATAGAGAATTAGTTAACGCCTTGGTGAAGCAATCTGCTACTTGATGAGATGAAGGTATATAGTGAATATTGATAAAACTCGAAAGGATCAGATCACGAATAAAATGAATGTCGATCTCTATATGTTTACTGCATGCATGCTAAATTGGATTGGAAGCAAGGGCACGAGCACTTAAATTATCACACCATATCATAGATGATTGTTGTAAGAGTAAACCAAGTTCCGACAATATTGCAGTAAAGTCACTCCTTCTCCGCCAAGATCCTTTGAATCAGCAACCCAGACCTGAACTATTTTTTAAAATTTCA
>JANSVA010000003.1:8730344-8744271 GCA_025504915.1 Erythroxylum reticulatum
AAGTCTAATATAAAGCTTTTATTGCAACTGCCTCTTAATTTCTTTAGCTTTGATAATTACTCCAAGGTATGGGCATCCTCATTCTTCTCTTTACACAGTGATAAGAATGAATGTCATTTTGTCGTATCATCTATTTGAGGGTACCAAAAATGGGCATCGTCCTCTCTATTTGCTTTCATAATCAACTTGTAGATATTTTCACTAGAAGTCATTCACCTCGACGTTTTCATGGTCATATTCATAAAACTTCGATTGACTTATTGTTCCTCATCTTCAATTTGAGGAGGAATGTCAATACATGAGCTACAATATAATATATGTACATGAGCTGTAATATGTAAGCTGACAAAATGTCAAATCAAAAACAGCCTTTAGCCTTATATCATATATTAGGTTATGATATACACAAAAGATTATTCCTTCGTCTATTACCAGAATGTGTGCTCATAAATCACGCATTTAAGATAAAATATTTAAAGGATTAAAGATTTAGAATTAATTAACAAAGTAACGCTTATAGATTTTACCATATCTCGATTTTTGTCTAATTATTATTTTTAAAATTAAGGCAAATTACAACTCTCATTACCGCAATTTGAACACTCGTTAAATTAGATATTAAAATAGACAAAGTATATAAACAACTATTTTCTCTTCAACATGACTCGATCGCCACTTTAATTTGATATTAAAACAGAAACAATATATAAAGCACTATTTTCATCTATGCTAGATAGATGACAATGGTTATCAACAACAATTGTATAGAAGATAGCGTTTAAAGTTGAAGTCAATGCAAGGGGAATGTGTGTGGGGAATGGGATCTATTGATTATGGATGCACGAAACCACCCTCTTTGTAGTGTGGATAGACGTTGAATGGCCGGGGACGCTGAGTCGATGCCTCTTAAAAGAAATCAGCTTTTCTTACGGTGTAATATTTGCTAATGTTATCGCTAGAGTGGATGCTGAAAGAAACATTATCTAGATAAGGTTTTCCCCTTAGCTTTCGTTATCCTCTACTTGCTCCGTTAAAAAAGGCGTCCATGACGATGAGACGTTTCAAAATATTTAATATGTTTCTCGATTATCAAGTTCGATGTTCTGGCCCATGGAAAATAGGATGTTTGCTCCGCGAAGAAAGTGAAATAAAATGTGTGATAAATTATCACGTAATTTTAATCTAAATAATAATTTTTTATTTTTATTTTCTATGTGAATTATTGAAAACAACCCCTAATTAGGGATAATATTACATATTACCCAAACTTTTTAGATCCTACGTGTTAACAAAATTTTTACGAATCTATTATTGTTATTCACTTATTGTGTTAATGTTAGATATTTTCTTATAAAAATGGACAACAATTAATTATATTTTATTAATTTTTTAATAATTTATCGGTTAAATTACGTAATTTATCTAGATAAAAATAATAAAGCAACTCAATAAAAATTTAGATTAATAGTTGAAATTTCGGAAAAAATAGACATCAGTCAATGTCAACCGAATCCATATCAAATTTATAATGAGAAAATTCGATATAAAAACTATATATATATAAATTAAAGTTTCATGTAATTATTTAAGTAATTCGTAAATGTAAAGTTATTCTTGACTCTTTTAAAGATTCACGTTTTAAGAAAGCAATAAAAAGACGTTGATCACGTTTCGTTAAGTAAATCTCGTAAAGATATTGATGAATTCATACTTATTTTGGCTTCGAAAAACTTCTCCAAATATTGTAGAATTGAAATCTGATTTTTTTTTCATTTAAGACTTAGTTTATAAAGAATTTCTTACTAAAGACTCAATTCAAAAGGCTCAGAAACGTTAGTCTGCATGAAGTTAGCAGTGAGACAACATTTGTTTCTTTTTTTAAGAAAACGGTTATACTTTATGTGTAAATTTGAGGCACGCGAACCCAGAAATGTTTAAACTAGCCACGTCTTTATCTAGGCTAACTAGACTTCTCATTTTCCGGGGTTATATACTAACTAGAGTTATCCGATTCATCGAAAGGCAATGTTGTGTTTAGGTAGCACGGCACTTGATCCAAATTTCATATCTCATCTGTAATCTACTTGGATTATACTTTCCATTACACGGATAAGCAAATCCATTACATGATTATGGTTCTTAAATACCGGGGAGAAAACAGGGATTTTCAAGATGTTTCTAAAATATTTATAAAATAGGTTGACACTGAGTAAATAAATGCTAATATTATTTAATTTGAACTTATTAATTTACTAAACAATATATCACGTTAGATTATTTTAATAATTAGTAGTGAACTATTTGATTGATTCTAATAAAATTGGTTCAATGCGATGGTTATTGAATTTAAAGAAATTATAGTTGAAAGATATTTTAAATTCCTCCTATCTGTGGTTGCAAAAAGATAAAACAATGAATTAGGAAAAAAAACATTATATTATTCTTGATCATAATGATT
This sequence comes from Erythroxylum reticulatum, assembly GCA_025504915.1. NCBI lineage: Eukaryota > Viridiplantae > Streptophyta > Magnoliopsida > Malpighiales > Erythroxylaceae > Erythroxylum > Erythroxylum reticulatum. The sequence continues at coordinate 8,732,803 of JANSVA010000003.1, forward strand.
CAAAAACTTGTATGATTCACTGATTCAATCTTAAATTATCTAATTTTTTAATTTAGATTTTAACTTTTTTGTTTGATTTATTTTATTAATTCGTATTGTTAAAAGTGCTAACTTATTAATTAATAAGTCAATTCTTACAAATTAATAAATTCTTATAAATTAAAATAAACCAATTACTTTTCTTTTAACAATCTTTTTTAATTAAACTTTAGCTTCTTGATGGATAAAGATAATTTCTTTCAATTAAATTTTAACAATTTTAATTTTATTCAATTTTTAGCATGACAGTCTAATTTAGATAGAATCTTTTTAACCTTAAACTTTTGGCCTAGTTTTAAAATATTACTTGATCATCAAAAAAATCTAAAAAGTAGAAAAGAAAAAGAGAAAAATTCATAAGAAAAAAACTCTAATTTATTACTATTAAAGATATAAAAATAATCATAAATTAAGGTGACCTTGTATTAATATTATTGTTTATATAGAAATAGAACATGTAGGTTCGTATGATTTAGAACTGAATATTTTTTATTTTTTCAATTAGTATATGATTGTAGAAATTGATTAACACATTTAACTATTAACAATATTTTAAAAATTGGACCGGGTATTCATCCAAAAATAGTTAAATATCTATTTATCTATTTAGAATCAAATAAAACTTTTATATTTTCTGAAAGGGAACTACTGAATGTTACTAGATTAGTAAAATACTAAAGCATGTGAAAAGAAACTAGTAAAGTGTTGTCTATTATTGTTTATGGGAAAACATGACGAAAACATCGTTGTTAATGTTTTAAACTCTTTCAGACGATTCCAGGAAATGGCTTATCATTATGAACAATTTATCTTATATGTTCATTGAAAGAAAAGGGCAACATTTGGAATGCACCGCACTCATGGCTTGGCTTGCCCTGGCTTTTGCAATTTCTCCGAGTCCATTGTCATACGTCTCCTCAAAACTAACTCTCCGATTCCATTGTCATACGTCTTTTCAAAACTAACATTTCGGTATTGTAAAGCATGTGAAGCATCGAAGTTAGATTTTATTTTAGAAAAGAACGATGGAACTTGAAAAAGAAAATCTAAACGTTAGTCTCACATTATGGATTCCACTTAAGCTCTAAAGGATTAGGCATTTTTTTCAAACACCCCACCAAACCATGCATTTCTTGCCACATTTATGAGTTTTGAATACTAAAGCCTACTGTTACATTTATGCTTTCTTTGTATCTTGTGAATGTGGTTAGTCGATTATGGTATATGATAATAAAAATATGAGCAAATAGATGATGCCAATTCCGTATTAGATGCTTTTGGTTTACCTCTCAAAAGGAATTAGTTCACGGTTTCGTATTTAAAACTTACCAAATTAAATGTCTATTGCATGAAAAGTTTGTTAGTTAATAAAAAGGCCTAGTTTGAAAATAATTTTATGCATTTATAATTGTTTATGCATACATGATACGATATTTGAGACATATGTACACAATATATAATACCTCGTACACTTTAATAAAATAATATAATTGAAAGGCGAAATCACACGCTTATGGACATGGATAAGAGTATGTTATGACACTATATTTTTATTATTGTGGATGTATACATTATTTGCTTAACAAGGTTCTTAGTAAGACAATTCTATAAACTCCTTATAAATTATGAACAGGAAGAAAATATAGTTTGAGATACCTTTACATTTGGGATTGCTCAGCAAAAGTAAGGTCTTATAATCCACTTAAGAAGAAGCTTAATAGGGATGATAATGGTATGAGCCTAGGCCCAACTTGAGTCCGGCCTAGTTTTTATTTTTTAACCAAAAAGCAAAATGACATTGCTTTTTGTTACCCATCGAGTCTCGGGCTGTTTCGAACTCGGACAACCCTAATTCGAGTCGAAATTCCTATCAATGGGTCAGACACAGGTCAGTCTGCCATCCTTAAAGCTTAATGTTGAGACCATTAGTGATAACTTCATCAACTATCTCAAAAAGTCAAACGAGTGTATGTTTTACTGTCTTAACCACAATACAAGAATAATTAAGTTTGGTAATGCTTATTTAATTGAGAATAGCCAATTTAGTAGGAGTTGGGAACTACAAAAGGTGGCTGTTCAAGAGATTCAATTGGAAACTCTACACGTAGAATTTCTACTCATGTTCTTGATCCATTTGTTGTATTACAGTCACACAACATATTGGAGCAATAAATTAGTATTTAAAACCCACAATAAGAACATGTAGATAATGAACTACCTAATGATATACAATTCATAAATGAGCAAGCGGTAGACGAACCACCGGAAATATCATTATGCAAATTTGTGAGGGAGAAAATACCAACTATTTTAGATGACTATGCAGTTTACCAACTTAAACATAAATGCAATATAAGTATTGATGATGATCTAGTCTCATTCAAACAAGCTATAGAATCTACAAATTTTGAAAAATGATTCAATGTTGTAAAAGATGAGTTTAAATCAATGGATGACAATAAAGTCAACGAGTTAGTTGAGTTGCCTAAAGGTTCAAAGCTAGTCAGTTGTAAATGAGTCTTCAAGACTAAATGAGACTAGAAGAGTTCTCGATCTTATTGAAAAAGAAAAACTTAGCATGTAAGTTAAAGAAGTCGACATATAGACTTAAATATACTTCTCGACAATGGTATCTTAAGTTTAATAATATCATTGTACAAGGTCGATCCTGAACAAAGGTAAAAATGGCCTTAACTTAAGGCCCACGCTTATAGGAGCCTACTAATTATAAGTTATTTTACAACATAAGAGTTTTTCACTTAAGCGAAATATGTTTAAAAAGAGTTGTTATTTTTTAAATATTTAAAAAAATTTATTTAGGAAGCAAACATCAATCTCATTTTGGAAAAAAAAAACTTGGTTGGCCTTCATACATACGAAAACTTCTTACTGGGAGGTAAAATAGTGGTGGAATTGAGCACTTCAAAATGAAATTACTCCTGCTAAATAATAAGATTCACATTTTCTAATTAAATTTCAATAAGAGAAGGACATAAATTCAAGAATTTCGCCTTGGCCTTGCCTTCATCAATATAATTCCTATTTAGGTACCAAACTCATATCATTTATTCTATCAAGCCTCATTTTATTTTATTTATTACTTTAAATTTTAGATTTTTTAAATAGCTCTTTTGATCTGAAGACTAGGTACAAATTTTAAATTTGATCATGAGTACAATAGCTTTTAAATCTCAAGTTTTTTATTTTTAAATTGAAACTCATTAAAATTTGGGTATAATTTATTTATCTTTTATTTCTTATTTCAACTGCAGTTTATCCAGATAAATTTAAATTTGTCAATTTGATTATATATTATTTTTTCAATTGCAATTTTAGGCATAATTTTGATTGAAATTGAAGCTTATTCAGGTAATTTTTCTGTCTTTTAATTTGCATATATCATACTTGATAATTTTATCCCTTATTTCCTTCTTCAATTGCAATTTATCTGTCTTTCATTTATTAAGTCATAATTAGCATTTTCTGATTTAACAGTTTGACTGATTTTGTATATGTAAATTTGACTTTGTAAATTATTGATGAAATCTAATTTCAACATTTCTATAATGTGAATATTGTTGTTAATCTTTAATTTTTTTTGGTGAAAAGTGGATGATGTTTAGTTTTTGATATTTTAGAATTACTTGAAAAGTCGAAAGCAAATTTTGAGTATGATAAACTTTTATCATAAACGTTTACTCTTTGTTTTTCATTTTTAATATGTTGGCTCTTTATTTTTTTTCTTTATTGTAGATATATAATATCATTGATATATCTTTGTGAAAAAAGGTTGAGTTATTGTTGTTTTATTGTGTCTACCTATTTCTTCCAGTTCCAGACATATGTTTTTGTTTTTTTTCTAGTTCAATTGTGTTATAATTATTTTATATAATGTTTCCTAAAAAGTATTTATTTTGAAGTGAAAAAAGAAAACGAGTAGAATAGTTAATATCTTTAAAAAGAGTTATTGATAAATTTGTTAAAAGAGCGACTCTTCTAGTGAAAATTATGAGAAATTATGTGAAGATAATCTGGAACAACCTAATGAAAATTTAAGTGATGAGATTTGTAGTCATGAGAATGTTAACAATTTGAGTAAGTATAGAAATATATAAATTTCATGCAATTAAAAAACTTTAAGGATAGACGAGCAACAAATCTCTTTATTAATTTATGATCTTATAAATTGAGATGATCTTGACAATAAAATAAAGAACATTTTAATTGAAAAAGGACTATAATAGAATTGAATCTTATATTTTCTTTAGACAATACATATTTGTATATTATAGATTCCTTAGAGCCCTTCTTTTTACTTTATCTTGGGCCTAGAAAACGTTAAGAACGACCCTGCCATCACGTCATATGGTTTTGTAAAAAATACCATTAATCAGTGTATCTGCTTAAAGATCAATAGGAGCAAGTTCATTATTTTAGTATTGACGATATTTTTCATACCGCTAATGATGTTGGCTTATTACATGTAAAGAAGTTTTTCTCTAATAACTTCAAATTGAAAGATATGAGTAAGGCATCCCAGGTCATAGAAATAGAAATATTCCAACTATTAGGATTATCTCTGAAAGGCTATATCAATAAAGTGTCAGAGAGATTCTAAATGAAAAAATGCTCTATATAAATAGTTCCAATTTAAAAAAGGGAAAAGTTTAATGAAATGCAATGTCTTAAGAACAATTTGGAATGAAAGTTAATGGAATTTATTTCTTAAACATCAATAGCTGGGAGCTTAATGTATACTCAAATATGCACTTGATTAGATATCAATTCTAAGTCAAGATCCTAAAATGCATTCGTGCGATTCTTCTAGCCAAAGTGGTTGAAGCTTAACTCTCCCTGTCTGTGCAAACCAGTTGGCACCTCTATAGTGTTTAACGCTCCTCTTGTAAACCTAAGCAAGTCCACTATTTCTAGTCTCTGTATAGTTTAATACTTAGATAGGAAAACCTTTGTAACTTGATGATTTGTGTACCCTTGCAATTTTGCAATAGCTTGGCTATTGATAGTCTAATCTATTATTTACTTTTTTAAAAAATTTAAGTCAAAAAGTCAATTAACCCTAATACACAAGGCTATCTATTTTGTAAGGGTATGAGGGAGGGATAGTAATTGTATACAACCTTCCCTTTGTACTTTTATGAAGAGGCTATTTCTGTTACTTAAATCTATGACCTTTTGGTCACAAAGGAGTAACTTTAACAATAGGTATCAATGCTATTGTTGGAATGTTAAGCTGATATCAAATTAATGCTGAAATGGACCATTGGAGAGTTATAAAGAAAGTCCTTATGCATTTATAAGGCGCCAAGGATTACATGATCACACATAAAAGGTCATATCACTTTGAAAGTAGTTGAATACTTAGATTCATACCATATTGAATATGTGAACTCGAAAAAATCCTCATTCAATTACACGTTCTTATTAACTAGAGGAGTAGTTTCATAGAAAAGTATAGAGTAATTCGTTGTTGCTACTTCTACTATAGAGGTTGAATTTATTACATGCTTTGAGAACATTATTCTTGCATTATAGTTGTGAAATTTTATCCTAGAGCTTGGTATTGTTGACAATATAACTAGGCTATTTAATGTGATAATTCGTAATTGTTTTCTTCTCTAAAAATAACAAGTGCTCAAAGGATGCAAAACTTATGAATTTGAACTTATGGATATTATGAACAAGTCCTTGTTAGCATGATGGTATGACATGTATATAAACATATGGTTGACTTGCTCATATTGTTGTGACATTTTTTAATTCAATTAAAGTTATGTTTTTACTGGTTCACTTGTACCCTGATTATATTGTAAACATATTTTGGTTTGTTGTGACAAGAGGTTGTTTCTTTTAAAAAGACAAATAAAATAAATGATTATAATGTTCCTAAAATTAAGTTATTATGAGTTGGTTTAAATATGTGATGCATGGAAGGAAATACATTATTTAATGACTTTTAACTGTTATGATCTCTTTATTTCAATTAAGGTAAAAATGATGACTTGATATATTCCATATATGTATTGTTCTTGAATCACCAAATCGTAACATTAATCAAGTGGGAGATAATTAAATTATTTTTAGTAATGGCCAAAATAATTTGTTGCACTGCTTCTAAAGAAAGTGAGTTCAATGTAATGGTCGATGAGATTAAGAAAATTAGAGTTAACTAGTGGTTACAAAAGAAAATTACAAAAAGCTAGAAAAAAAATAACGTATTATTCTTCACCGTTAAAAAGTCTAAAACGTGAAAAGAAGATAAGAATTACTATTAACATTAATATTTATATAGAAATAGAACATGTGTTAATATGTATATATATACACAAATAATAAAATTCTAATAAAGAATTAGACTTGACATATGGTCCAGTCTAATAAGGCGGTAGTCCAGCAAGTGAGGTGAATTCGCTTCAAACATATCAACCTACTTATATTAAAGATGATGATTTTTACTGATATGCCAAAAGCTATTGTCATGCGTTTATCTTTACGGTACCAATAACCATCTTAGAATAAGTTAAGGGGGCCGGACGAATAACCATATCTTTTTCTGACAACCATGGCTACCTTTCTGCAACTTTGATCTAAATTCGATCGTGATAGGTCAGATTTTTGGTATTCGTTCCAAAGGTGATAAAGATAAGGATTTCTCCTTGCAAGTTGCAACTAAGCATATTAATTGGTTCTCTGACCTTTAGGATCTAAACCAGTGGAGTACAAGAGATTTTATTTTTATATGAGTCATTTTGGATATATTTTTATCCATACGTCTCATTTATTGGTTGGATAAAAACAATGAGATCGAAATAGAACAGAATTAACGAAACAGAGGATATATTCCGCCAAATCCTGCTGCCCGCCGTCAACTTCGACAAGACTAAACGCTAGACTGGGCTCCACCAATTCTGTGGGCGTCCTCATAATTGAGATAAGAAGTAAAAGACTTCGGCTCCCAATCCAAATAGTTGCTTCTTTGAATCGAGGTAAGAAAAAGGTTTGTAATTTATTTAAAATTTTAAAAATAATTATTAATTAAAAGCGAGTTGATATTAAATTTATTAAATTAAATTATTTATAATATTGAATAATTTATTTTATATACGTTAAAATAATTATTAAAAAAGAAAGACTTCAACCACTATGCCACGGAGATTAAGAACAACAAATAGAGATGGGTGTGTATTCTGACCACAACTTGTCTCAATGCAAAACCAAAACGTCCATGGTAGTGTGGATGTGCCCACAAGAGTGGCGGACACGGACCTTCCTCCATTCCAACAACAGTGGTGAAATAAGAATCAGTACAAATTCCCACGTCACCGGATTATTCTTCCACCACACACGTCGCTCGCCGCTGAAAAATTCCCATCTTTGGCTCTGCAACACTCTTATGTACCGCAGTTCCAGATAGAGAACTTCAGGAAATTGACTGTTTGATTGAGTACAACAAAAACTCCTCTGTGGTTCATGATGTGCGCAGCAAAACCTGATATCTCCTGTCAAAATCATCCAATAAGGTTTCTCTCCGTCTCTTTGCACTAGCTTCAACACTTGTTCGGTTATGTAAACCCTATCATGTCCACAATAATTAGCAAGTTAAATTTGGAGCCAAACAAAAATTAGATTCAAATAATTGTTAAGCGACTCGAATTCTTAGAACTTGAGAAATTTAAGTAATTGAGGCTTGCAAAAATTCTATGAATTAATATAAGCTACTATTTAAAGATTCTTGAAAAATCTCTAAGAATAACTTAGCTTGAGCCATTCGGGGAAAAGCAGATTCCTGTAGCAAGACATCGACGAGTCTTCGATTCTGCTTCATTTAATATGAAATGATGGTCCTCGGTCTACGACTTTGAAATAATTAATATTCCGCGGTTGTGACCATTGATTTTGCCGAATCTGAAAATTAGAATAGGTCAGGCATCTAGCTTCCGACTTTTCAGCATTAAACTTATTCGAATCGTCACTTCAACAATAACATTACAGTAAACATAGATGAAAAGGGTGGTTTGGAACTTCTAAAGTGAAGGCTATTCTTCTTAGACAGTACCAAACCGGCTGTTACATATTTGATATTACGAGCAGCCTTATAATACTTTCAAATGTTAAACAACCAATAACATTTCATCTAGCATTGTTTATTATATTTGAACAAACATTTTAAGAATGCGCATGACGTTAGGATGCTAGTTTTCACGGAAATACTATTATTATTTTGCTTTTATTTGTCGGATAGTTTAGTTATATGTTTCTAACGCATCACTTGTCAAATATTAAATTTCAAAAACATTTAATAAAACTTCATATGATATTATTTATTAGGTCCTTACTACACCTTTGGCCCATCGAGAGTTGAATGGGCGAGTTTTAATTAAAATGTCGAAAAATAAATCCCACCAACTAACAAATTTTGTAATCATATTCTTAAATTCCATAGATTTCATCGTCAACAACAGATTTTTGCTGAAATGTAGTGTTTAAAAGGATTTAATAACATGCATTCTTATTTTTAAATAATAGAGAGATTGTTAATTATTTTGAAGAGACCCATATATATTGTAAGTTAATAAAAATATAACATATCAATAAATACAATTTATAATATAATACTCATAAAACATGAAAAAGTAACTATACAAGATAAAAAGTGTAAATAAATACACAAATTAGATAAAAAGAAATAAGTATAAAAATAAATTATAAAAATCATTGCAATAATGTAAATAGACTAACTACAAAATTACTTAATTTAAATAACTAAAAGAAAAGTACCAAACAAAATGTTAAGGTCTTATATAAATTAAGAAAAAAAGTTTAGAAGATTTAAGAAAGTAATAAATATCTCTTTACATGAAATCTTTTATTTATATTATAGTGCGTCAAAGTTTTATATTACAAATCATATTATTAGTGGATTCTAATAAAGTCATTTTTTTTAATTGTAAATTTTATCAGGGTTCAAAAAAATTATTAAATTTCAAAATCTGTGCTTTTTAATTTTAAATTTAATAAATCACTTATCAAACCTTTTGAAAATTTAAACTTGACACTTTCCGGGAACGGTATATTTTGTCGTATAAACTTCTTTTACTGATTAAAGTGCACGAGTCACCTGAAATTGAGAGAAACAGATATTCTGTTTTAATTAATCCGGTTATATATATATATATATATATGAGAATGAGATCCGTAAAAATATGTGGTTAAAATTGACTGAAAAATAACACAGATCTGGTGTTGCAGACGAGGGAGACTACTCAAGAAGATCGTAAAATGACAGGTAGTATTCGACAGGAACGAGAATGAAGTTAGAAAGTCATTTTCGGACACACTGATTGTCATGTGTCTGTTATCTCAAAGGCCTAGTACCACGTCATGTTGATCAATAGACTTAATCGGACGACCCAGAGCTTGCCTACAGGATAAGAGCATTCCTGTGCTGGAACCACGTAAGTATATCCCATTTATTTATGTAAAAGAAAAAAGACGAAAAGACAAAAAGGGACAGAAACAACACATGCCAACTCTTCATATATGGAGTACAGCAAGTAGTAGTCTTTCTCATCGCTTGCCTTTTCCAGTCAGTAGAAAATATCAGACCGACGTGTTCGATCTCCGTTTCATTTTATCTTGAAATTGATGCTTTTGATTTTCTTTACTTGTGTCGGTATATATATATATAGCATATGCTCTACCATCCTTAAGACAAGAAGACCAAAATTGTCTAATTACTTTTCTACCATCTCTAACGGACTTTAGTGCATAGTTCCTATTTTACAGGTAACCTTTCTCTCTCCCTGTCTTCGTAAGATCTATGCAAGAAATATGCTTGTAAGGTCTTAAAATTAGATCTACTTGCATTACCAGTTCGGTGATGGTCAGTTTTGATTCCTTTGTTTTCGTGCACGTTCGTTTATCAGATTCATCTTATCCAGTTATTTTTTTATTTTTTGATTGTGGACGTTTGCCTTTGTGATTGTAAGTTTTGGTCATGGATTGTTTCTGTGTGAGCTTTTTCATTTCTTTTGTTTCCATTGAATTTGCGTTAATGAAAACAGTTTAATTGAAGGAGCTTTACTTAAATTTGTTGCTTTTTATTTTGGGTTCCGTTTAACATATTTCAATGCATTAGATGAAAAAGACCTGGCTTTTCTTGTCCTGGTTTTGATTTTCTTATGATACGAGTCGTGAATCTTCTTGCAGTATATGGTAAACTATTTGCCGATTTTCTGAGATTCTGATTTCCAGCTTCGGTTTTGTGGGTTTTGGATCTGATTCTTCTTTCTCTTTTGTTTACAAGGGGCTCCAATTTGCCTGTAGTTTAGTTTAGTTTTCTCTCACGATTTTGGTGATTCTTCAGAATTCGCAATGATTATTTCGAGACCGCTTACTTTTATTTCGGGGAAGAGGGTTGTGGTTGTTTGGAATTGTACAGACAACGACATCCACTCTTTTGCTTGTATGTGAATATGCGGTTGGTACGCTCGATAGGTTAATTGTGCTTAAAGTTGTTAGATTTTAATTAGGTGCATTTTTTTAAGTTTAATCTGTTGATGATTATTCTGGTGCTAGCTTCTATTTTACTTTGTTTATTTACCTTTCAATCGAAGTAACATGCTGTTTAAGTGTTTATACCTTGGCAAATACAACAAACTTGAACATAGTTGCCCCTGTAATAGTCATTCTTTTTGTCCCACACACTCTTGTCATAGTTTTATCCGCTGATCAGTGGAACGGAGTAAAATCTGATCGACGTCTGGAGGCTTTTACTTTTTGTCCCATTTCCCTTCCGTGAATTCGTTCTTATGCATGCAGTTAGGTGTTAATCGAGATGGAAGTCACCGGAGGCTGACACGTGTTGATTTATACGGGCTTGATTGGTACTAGCTTTTGGTTTCCATAGCTTCTCTGGTGCTATTCTGTTGAGTATCTAAGATTTTGCTCTTGTATTAATATGTGTTCTGAACATACAGGTATTCAGGAAATGTGCGGCGGAAGATACAACTTCATAGGTGTGGAGTATAATCTGACTGAAAGAACCTTTTTGAAGGATAAGCCTACTGGTATGGAATATGAATCGGACTGGACAACACACAAAAAATCCTCGGAATTTGCTGCTCAAGTGATTCGAAGTGCAACATCTTTTATGCCTTGGTCTCTTAAAATCCCCATAGCTGATGGTTATCATGAATTTCTTTAGTCAAAGATTTGTCATTTGAAAGTATCGGTTCATTCTAGGGAGCTACAGATAATCACTTTCACAACCCATTTAAGTCTCTCTAGTTCTATATGATGCCTAGTGTCGTGGGTGGAAAGAAGAGACTCCTTGAAGCAAACTTGTCTCTCTCCACCTTGGTCACTCAAGACAAGTCAACTGATTCAAAGAGCAATGCTCAATTGATTTCT
>JANSVA010000003.1:8744371-8756854 GCA_025504915.1 Erythroxylum reticulatum
CCTTAGGTTGTATGAAATTACCATTATACCCTCCAAACTTTCCTAAATTTGCAATTAAGCCCAAAATTTGGGAATCAACAAAACTTTTATTTTCATTTGGCCCCCAAATTTTTGAAAATTATAATTAAGCCCCTTAACTTTATAAAATTACGAATTGGTCCTCCAAGAATTGAAAAATTACTTTAAAGTCCTTTAACTTTTGACAATTTGCAAATAACTCCTTACGTACATCAACTTTTCCAATTAAACTTTCTAAATGTACAATAAGTCTATAAATCATGTCTAATCACCTCTAAGGCATTAGATCACATTTAATTTAACCACCATGGTCATATCCATCCAATGGACTCAATTTTACACACTTAAAAGCTCATATGTCAGCAATCTCCAAGATTTCGTATACCGATGAACTCTAAGTTCCAAGTAAAGGCACATAACATTATATATCACTGGCATACGCAGCAAATGGATTCAATTACATCTTTGAATTCATATAAAACCATGTTTATATGAATATATAGTAGTATCTCTAAATAGAAAATAACATAAAAGGGCTCAGAAAGTCCAGTGTTACAATAGGCATGGTTTAAGATATGATTATGTCTCTAGTTATGTTACCCTTAAGAAATTCTCTCTACCACATGGTCTACCTTCAAGTCACATATAAAATTGTGTTTCATCTTCAAGTGGTCATAGAAGGATACAGGCTAGTATGTAACCATATTTTAGGGCATGTTTAGCCAATAATTATTTTTCTTCATGTTTTTTACCTAAAACCTTCTCCAATTCTTGATAAAGCTCATCTCAATAAAACATCTTGACAATTACCTATGAGTTTAACATAAATTGAGTAAACCAAGGTAATTTAAACATATAATTACCTGCGAGTTTAACATCAGTTGATTAAACCAAGGTAATTTAAACATATAAAAGAAGATTTTTTTTGATCAATTGAAGCTTTATAGAACTCCTTAGGATGAACGAATTTCAAACTTTTCAATCTTTGTCATAACTTTTATAATTTGAGCTTGAAAGTAGTGTTTAACATACTTCACATATATCAATAAATCTTTGATAGCAAATGGTCAATTCAAAACTTTGTTATTAATAAATAAGGTCCTAACATTTCTCCAATTGTACAAAGCAACAAATATCCAAAGATTATATTATAAGTTGCAGTGTTGTGTGTAAAATTTTACCTTTTTAGTCACCCTCTAAGGATTCACTTATGTCATTAATAAATTAATATTTCTCTCTTCATTGACATGGTCTCCCCAAAATTTAATTCAAGGCATTAACATAGGCTTTAATTGTTAGTCTTATAAACCCATTCTTTTTGGAGCACTATAAGATAAAATATCAATCGAGCTATTATTGTCTATCAATAATAGCCAACTTTGTAGTTGGCTATTATTGTTTTCACCACTATAGCATCTTCATTTGAGTTTTATAGGTTTACTCTTTTCTCACCATCAAGTAGTATCTAGTTTGGGTGCCTCCTTTATAGGCCTTTGACTATCACAATTTTCATCCTAATAATTAAGGTACTTTGTCTCATAATTTCTTGACTATGAGAGCATTCTCATATTGTAAGCATTTCGTTTCGAAGATAGGCGATCTTCTTTCATCAAATTCGCCTATTTTACATTTATATAAAAATTATTTCTTTTGACCTTTGTGCAGTAACCGCTCACTGCCCTTTTTAAGTTAATTAAGTCCTCTTTTTCATCGCCATAACCTTGTTAGAACTTGTGAATTTCTTTGTATTTCTTTTACTTAGTGGCATTTTTCCGGCACTTTTTGTAGTCCTTCAATATAATTGAGACCAAAATTTAAAAATATATGTTCAATGTAAGTTGTTACTCTGTCTTATTAAGTAATGGAAAAAAAACAAACCTTAGGGAAAAAAACTAAAAAAGATCTTAACAAGGAAAATTGAGTTTAGGGTTCAATCAAATTGTAAAATAGAAATGATGTTTGGATCTTTATTTTATTTACCTAAATGAATACCTATGAAACAATTTTTTGTAAAATTGGAAAATTTTAAAAGGAAAATAAAATTGATATAAGGTGAATGATAGAAGGTTAATTAGCAAATAAAATATGTGGTTGAATGCTTAAAACATTATGGTCCTATTCAGGGATTAAAATAGGGCATTTGAGTTAATATTTAGGTTAAATTCAATGGACCCTTATGTGATTTGACATATTATCAACGTATACTTTGCCTTTTAAAAATTATCAATAACCCTCTTATAGTTTTAGTTTTAAAGCACACATACCCCCCAACCCCCCATGTGATGATTAACTTCCATTAAAAATCCTAAATTTTTGTTACATGATAGTATATGTGGCACTATACATGTTTTATCGAAAGTTGACAGTAGGGGGACAAGTGCTATAAAAGCGAAACTATAAGGAGTTATTAATAGTTTTTAGAAGTCAGGGGGTACAGGGATAATATGCTAAACCATAAGGGATCTAATGAATTTAACCCTAATATTTAAAACTTAAAATAAGACTTAGAACATGTGGATGAAAGCCTAAAAGTTTATGGTTTGATCTAGGTTTAAAATGGAATCCCTAAAAATGTCTAGCCTGTTTCATAAGATTCTAAGTGCATTAACTTTAAATTTGATTTGAAAAAAGGGTAAATATTTTTACCAAATTAACCCAATGGGTGTAAAGTTCCAAACTCTAACGAAGTATAAAAGTCAAAACAATTTAACTTAATACGTTTATCGGTCCAACTAAATTCGATTCTTAATTCACTTTTTTAATTTAATTTGTACTTTAAAAGAAGAAAAAGGATTTTGAAAAAAAATTATTAAGTCTATTATTTGGTTCACTCTCACTATTTTGATGCATACCTCTTATTGAACAAAACATTCAAAATTCTTACAAATAAATAACATATATTCTTTAATTGATTTTGTTTTGGGCTTTAGGTGTGGAACACTTGATCAAAGCTTGTTATCCAATTTAAATTTGAAAAGTAACACTTAGGTCGTATCCCAAGTGATTATTTTTCCTAATATGCAATCTAAAATAATGTGATTTAAATAACTAAGCCTAAATGGAAGCATGATCAAATCTTTACATTTTAAAATCATATAAACAAACATTACAATTATGCCTAAATGTTTTATATTTTTGATTATCTTAAAAGGTATGACCCACCTTCCTGTAGCAAAGAAAAAAAGCCAAAAACAAGATTATGGACCTATATATCATAAAAAAAATAGGCTTGAAGTTATTTTTTAAAAAGGAACTAACCTATAAAAACATAGGAAAACAAAGAAAATACATTATATATATATATAGGCAAAAGGGTCACTTTTGATCCTAGGTTTTGCATCAATTGACAGGTTTGACTTTAACATTTCAAGGTTCACAATTATAACCCTAACATTTGGAAAACATTAAAGTTTAACCCCACCTTAATAGAAAATTCAAACCATTCTATTAAGTGTTAGTCAGCATTGCCCTGACATTTGGAAAATATTTTTTATTGAAAAGACTGGGCCCTTGTGCCACAGTAGTGATTACGTGGCAAGTGAGACCCAGATTTTAATTAAATTAAAGAAAATATTTATTTTATTATTAAGTATGGGACCCACCATTTATAATAAACGTTAAACAAACCTTAACTCACCATTTTATTAAGCAGAGGGATTAGATTATAGGTAAATAAAACAATATCTCTTTCATCGTTTTGTTTATCCTTTCTGTGAAATCCCTTTGCCCCTCCCTCATTTCTCTGACCCTCCCTTATTCCTTTGACCCTCCCTCATCGTATTCTATATGAGCATTTGGAATCGTTCACCTTTTAGAATCCATCAACATTTGGAATCCTTTACCTTCTCATATCCCTCTCATTCATTGCTATCATTATAAGATAAGGAGGAACTGGATTGGGATCGAATCCCCTGCAAGCATTGTCGTATAACATTTTCTCTCATAGGTGAGTGTTCATGTTATTTGGTTTAACATTATATGGATATGACATGTTTTGTATGTTGGGTGGGTTCTATTGTGTGCACCATCTTGATATTGAGCATTTTGACTGGTATAGCCTTTGAGTAGTTCGTGGGTGATGATTACATACCTTTACTGATAGTGACATTATTCTCACTGTATACATTATCCCCAATCATCCCCAATCATATTATAAATGTCGTATTAATTTTGTTAAGCATATTCGTTATCTATATGAATTCCAAGATTACTTACTAGAAGATATCATATATCTATTTTATACTCAATCCATCAATAGGAGTATAATTTTGAAGCTTGAATCATTAATTATGAAGTAGTATGAATTTGGTCCTATTTATACTTTTAATTTGTAGGAAGTATCTTACTTTATACATCATGATCTAGTGTTGAGCAGTAACATTAAGTAGTATGATCAAGTTTGTTTGAGTCAGGAGTTTGAGGTACTTATAATTGTGATTTTGTTTGTTTAATAAATGAGGTTATACTTACAGGTGAGCCACCTAGTATATACTTGCGTAGGAAACAATTTTATGTAATAATGTAATTTTGCATTTTCTATGTTTGCTTATATAATGCAGGCATAAGCTTTATGATAGTTTCATATGTAAAGCAAACATGTCTGAAGATGCCTGTTACTTTATAATCATATATATTGAGGCTGCATTTCTTCTCATTGAAACACCTTTTTTTCATATATTTTGGCTTCACCTTTAATTTTATCTTCTTTTGCATATCACATCCAAAATGTGTTAAAAAAGGTTTTACCAGTAAATTAGGATTATAGTGAATTATGTCTGTTAGATTTTCCATCTTGTGTTACAATGATTGTTCTTGTGTATAATGTTGTATGTCTATGTGATAAAGATGCATATGCCTTATTACTGTTGTTCACCATTTGATAATGAGGTGTGTTCCCACGAGAAGATATATTGTGGCTTTACTTCATGTTCTCTGATACCTTTAGGTGTAAATTTGGAATTACTATGCACTTTTAAGTTGTTGTTGGTTACCCTTCGGCCTCACCAGTAAATTGTTCATATGGAAGGTAGGTTTCTAGGAATAGAGGACAACTTTGATTATATTGTAGTTTTTGTGAGTTTAGGAATTTTTGTTAGAAGTCTTTCTTTCTTTTTATGGAAAACATCACATCTAGATTTCTTGTCTGACGGTGTAATATTTTAAGATAGAAAAATCATGTAATAGTGTAATACATAGTTGAGATCTTGTAAATTTGCAATCTTTCATAAGGTGAAAATTTTGATGTCTTCATATAGTTATGTTTAATGGTTTATTTCAAATATAGCTTTTGAAGAGATAAAGAAATCAGTCCATCATCCCTAGGATAAGTTGAAAGTCTCCCAATGAATTTGCATTTCTCATAAACTCACTACAAAAAGTAACCAAGTAAAAACCCTCTTGTTCCACTTGTTTTAACATAATTTACATCACAACTGAAATACATTCAATTTGAAAAACTCTCTCATAATTTGAAAAACTCTGTCATGATTAAGATAGGTTTGTATTGAACCTCTTTGATATAGGCATTAAAATAGTTGGAGTGGTTATTGGTAAACATATGACACTTTATTGTCAAATTATATATATGTTTACATGACATAGTCAGTAGAATGAATTTTACTCAACCATATATTATCTTATTATTATCTTTTAAATATGTAAATGGAATCATTATCATCACTAATACAACAGTGAGTTCAAATTCAAGAAATGTCGTTTCCTATTATAGGCTAAAGGCCCCATTGAGGAATTTATGGAGTGATCATAATCCTAGTCGAAGATTTTTATGGATGCCCCAATTATTTGGTGAGAATTTATTTTTATTTGATTAATGAAGTTGAATGTTAAGCTTTGTTTAAGGTATTTTTTATTGAAATTGAATGTTTTAGGATGGGAGATGCAAGTTTTTCAAATGGTGTGATGAAGAGTTTAGTGAGAGAGTTATTTAAGTGAATTACCAATGTCAAAGAAAGAGGTTCAAAGAAGCATAATAAAGTAGTTTGAAGAAAAAATGAATCTTTTGAAGGAGGACATACATTTATTGAGAAAATAGAAAAAACAAATTAAAGGTATGTTAATGAACATTATAATTGTAATAGGATTAGTTATGGTTGTATTTCTTTTTATTTGTAATTATGTTAGGAGGATATTGTGATGAATTTCAATAATATAATGGTTGATATTAATTTCAAGTATATTATGAAAATTTTGATTTTGTATATAACTAATACACAATGGGTATGTTGTATAATAACTCATAATGAATAACAAAATTTGTATGTGTATTATGTAACTTAATTGCAATCTACTATATATAACCAATATACAATGGATAAGTTGTAGTATAACAACTCGTAATGAATATCCTATATATGAATAAGAAAATTGGTATATGAATTATGTAATGAAGGGAAAAAAAAAGTACTATATATGACCAATATGTAATGAATAATTTACTCATTGCATATGTTGTCAAATATGGAAAAAAAGGCAATGTAAGAGAGGTTGTGGAACAAAGCATATTTATTAACAAAAATATTTATATTGAATGTAAACAACACAAACATTTATATGTATACATCACAAATACGTATATATTGTATGTATATTGCTTCATTTATACTTTACTATGTAAGATTAGGTTATAATGATGAAGTTAATAAGGTTCTCCTTTTACTCGCTTCAACTTGTAAATACTGTGAAGTAATATTGGAACGTCCTCTGAATCGTAAACCCTTTGGTTGAAATGATAATTGAAATATGTGTGGGTCAACATCTCTAAACTAGTTTATATTGGCATTTGCAGGTATACCAACCTACAAAATGGAAGAAAAAAAATATTACAAACACACTTTGTAATTATTTAAAGTTAGACAAATTGATAAAAAAGCTTACAATATTGCTTTATTGAATTAGTCTAACATTATCATTAACCAAATTTCCATTGCGTAACTCTAGTTATAATGAAAACATCTTTTTCACTCATTAGTACAAATGATAAGTAATATAAAATTGAAAACTGGTATACCTATGAAGTTCCCTCTATTTTAACCTGATTAACATAATTATAAACATTAGTAACTGCATGTTTATAAAAATGTATTCATATGATTGAAGTAACATGTACACAACTGTGAAGAAGCCTCTTCATGTTGACTTGAGGTGTTGTTGATGCATTTTTTGGACCTTAAAGACCACATTTTACGGCATTTATGCCCTTCTGACTCAATCTACTTGGATTTTCATCTTCAAATCATCTAGTTATTTTCATCTTGCAATTTTCAATCTACCGAGCATAACTCTTTTCGGTGAAGGACGTATCAACTCTACATCACTTGAAAGCTAGAAAATTTCACCTCGTATTGGTTGTAACATATGTTCATACAAACTTAATAACTGACCCTTCTGATAGCACAAATCAACGAATGTCTCAACCCTTTCTCTGAAGTGATAGATTACATTAATCGCATGCTTGCATGGATATCCATATAGGTCCTATGCTTGATAACTACAATTATATTATCTACTGATCTTGATAATATGCTTCCTATCACCCTTTAAAACTTCATAACCACCATCTCCATTCCATACAATTCTTCATTGCTTGCTTTTTTTTAATTCTTCTCCAACTTCTTCATTATTTTTGGGGCTATATCATGCTTCCACTTAAGAACAAAATGTTTCCTCTCAGTATGCCTCCTCATAACCCTATTCTAATTGTCTCAAGCATGCTAATCACTGCCCTTTCTTTTGTTGGTAGAATCCACCCATTAAAGGTTTTATTCATGTTGTTGTCAATAATGGGACATTTACTTTGAAAGGATTAATAACATCTAGCCCACCTCTCTTTTGGATACTCAAGCACCGCTACAGCACATCCAAGGATTATTTGTCAACCCTCTTAGTTGTTCATCGAATCTTGAACATATGTTGACCAAGCATAATTGCAAAATTACTTTCTGAGGTCCTTTCCCTTTGAATTTCTAGATCAATTGTGATATATATGTCTTGCACATATACGGTGATCTACATTAGGCAAAGTGTCCTCAACAACCTTGAATAATCCCTACAATAAATAAAAAAATATCAAATCATATTTCATATAATGATTTCAATCTTAAATATATTTACATACCTTTTTCATATTAGATACAAATTTAATTCCTTTAACATCTTCTAAATCCAAATCAAATGATAACAAATTCATGAACCGAGTTTATGAATATGTGTTTTTCACCTCTACAATAGCCCAAGCCAATGGAAACATTCCTCCATCACCACCCCTACTAATTACCCTTAACAATTGCCCTTGAAATTTGTCTTCAGGAAGCATCCATCAATCCCAAAAAATTTTCTTAAATTCTTCCACCCTCTTTTTATGTCGTAAAAATAAATATACAATCTTTTGAACTACAAGAAAATATAAAGAAGTATTAATATATTACATAACAGAACATAATGAAGTACAACATAAAATTTATAACATAACATACCTATAGGAATGAGCGCTCTTGATTTCTTAATAATTGTAACTAAATTATTGACCTAAGATTTCTGACCTTAAACTCGTGTACATATCCTTACAAGTTTGCATATTTAGCAATATAAAATTTTCTCTTTCTTTCCTCAATCTCTTCTTTGCTCTTCTACAGATGCTTGAATTAACAAAAATATTGAGCTTCTCTCTACATTCTTCCACCATTTTCTTTGTTATTATACTAGGCTTCTCTAAAATTCTATCATTGAAGTGTCTCGTCAAGAATTTTGTAGAATCCAATTCAAGTTAGTTTATAGTGAATCAAAATTGATTAAAGTTATATATTTTCACTCTGTAACATCTCTCATTTTTATCATATGCAGATACAAAACCCATAGGTATCCATCTACTTAAACATACCTAGTCCGATTACTCTCACATTTTTAAACCTAATATTGTATCTTGTACGTACTATATAATTGAAAATAGTATCTTTAAATTCTTTTATAGTCCTATACTCCATTCCTAACCTCCACTCGTGTCTAAATTCTACAGGATTATCCCTAATAGTTAAGCTAAGTCTATGTAAATCTTCACCTACCTCCTCTTTGCTAGGATATTCATTAATGCTAATAGGACTACCACAATCTAATGAATAAATTTAAATTAGATGACAGTCATGTGGAATGTTAACATAGAAGTTTGATTCAAACTGTGCTCTTTGTTCCTTTACATTCTCACCTTCTCCCTCAAAATTCTCTTCCATTTATGCACCTTCTCCCTCTACATTCTCATCCGTTTGTGCACCCTACCTCTCCATGTTCTCATCATCTTCATCAATAACATAGGTAGGTGTGTCTACATAATGAGTTACATGTACATCAACAATCCCATGTATTTGCATTAGGTTTGCTAGCCTAATAAAACTTTCATTAGAATTGATAACTTTCAATAAGTCCTTAAAGTTTAAACCAAGTTCTCTATAATATGCCTTATTAATTTTATCATACCCTAACTCCATTCCCATCTCATTTATTTGTCTATTACTAAAAAAGGCAACATTAACTTTGTCAAATGTAGTAATATGCCTACCAACATATGTCAATTTAGGCTCCAACATAAAATTTTCACTAAAAAAGCCTTATACCTCGATATTGAGCCATTAAAACCTATAAACATAAGTATGCACACAAATTTAAATGAAAAAAGCAACGATTAAAAAATAGCATGTTAATTATCATAAAATGTAAAAGCAATGCAATCATTCCATGCAAAACAACAACGCTTGAAGACGTTAAGGTTGGCTATAACAACACATTAAGATTAGTTATAAGAAGGACAAAACCTATAAACAAAAGCATACACACATGTTTAAATGAAAAAAGCAATGCAATGTTAAAAAAACATTATGTTGACTATCATAAAATGTAAAAGCAATGCAATGATCCCTTTGAGTCTGCCATGAAAAGGATGGGTGGTAAGGTGCTGACTATTGAGAATGCTAGGGAATTTTCCTTTGTAGAAAAGGTGGAGACCCTTGAAGGTGAGGTGTTTTAAATTTGTAATTTGAAGTGTTTGATATGATTTTAATGGTGATTTGAAGTGATATTAACACCTGTGGATGTGTAGATACTGTTAAAACTGTGAGTTTGATGGATTCATTTTGGAAACCATAGATGCTTACTTATTAAAGCATCAAGATATGGTTTTATGTGAGATGATGAAAGTCTAGAATTCATTTGATGAAAATGAAGTACAAATATTCATTTTGAAAATCACATATTCTTACTTACTAAAGCATTAAGAGTTAAAAAGTTGCTTAATGAATTAAGTAAAAAAAGGAAGTTAAAAAAATAAAGTGATGAAATTTTGCAATTGATAGTTTTTACATAGAATAATCTGATTGTTAGCTCTTGTGATTGTGACTTATTCTTAATTTTATAGACGTAGCATTACAAATGTAGATTAACATTATACATGCCTTGTTTCTTCTTTAACATGGAGTATTTGCATTGCAATCACTGGCCATATATTTGAATGTAATTTGATGAAAGGTGTTAAAATTTCATTATTAGGTTTTGTTTAAAGTTTCCTTACTATAACTTATACATGCTCTTTTAGATGTATATAATATTGATAGGGAAATAGAAAAATTGGATGGAATCAAAGTTGCACTTGTGGGACATCTTGCTAATGGAAGAAACATTTGATCGCTTGCTTAATTTCTTGCCAAGTAACAGGATGTCAAGATCTTCTTTGTATCCCCTAATGTAGTAATCATAAAGGTGATGGAGCTAATTTACTTTTTCAAAAAGAAACTAAGTAAACTGCAATCATATATTAGACATGAGACAAATTAGAATTATCTGCATTTGTGCTAAGACTAATTTGTCTAGTATATTTGAAGACCATCTATTAGGTAGTGGCGTTTTACAAACTTAGAACACTAAAAAGCCTAAAAAGATAATTGAGGTTAAGAAGAAGCTTACTGATTTCATATAAAAATAGACTTTATCTTACCTAATAATAGTAATATTGAAGATTTAGATTTTAAGAAAGTTATATGGAGAAAAACTAATAGGAGGAAGAAATCCTCTAGTCTTTGTGTATAGACCAACTAATTCATTTACTACTTAGAATGAAATAGGTGAGAATTGCTTTGTACATGTTTCTAATCATTCATTTTACCGAATTATAGTGTAGAACAACAATGGTAGAAAAGCCACCTATTATTCGTATTTTAGATAATGTTGAGGCAGAAAGCAACTACAACATGTTAAAGTTCAGTACTCAGAGAGAAATATTAAATGTTTGTTGACTAGTTAAGCAAAGCTTGTTTTATGTTCTCCAGGTTCTTTAATAGAAGGAGCATTTGTAGACCATAAAACATCTAAATCATAACAACAAACATTATGGGACCATAATAGGGATCAGAAAGTAGCTAAACAAAAATTTAGGATCACACCCAACAATAAACTAATAGTAACAACCATTATCTAACACACTTTAACGATGACTGCCTATGTAGCCCACAAGAAGGAAGCATCCCAAGCACATAAAATATACCTAATAGACAATAATAATAAAATCTAACATACCTCAATTAACTCAACATGCTTCGACATTGACATCACGACTTCTCTCAAGGATTGTTGACCCATACGTTGCGTGAATGGTGCTTCCATTGACCAATTTCACCACCAGTGACCAATAATAATAGAGAATGATGGCTAATTATCATAAGCCTGTTGAAGAAACGATGAGATGGTTCCAAAACACTGCGGTATTCACACGCAATATGTTTCATTAATTATTAAATTTATGTTAAATAAATCTTTTTTTAGTTAATAATTGTTTTATTCAATTAATAATATGATTAAAGTTTGTTAAGGTTAAGAAAACAATTAGTAATCTAACCCCTCTGCTTAAGGTTTGTTTAAACTTTAATATAAATGGTTGGTCCCACACTTAATAATAAAATAAAATATAATTTAATTTAATTAAAACCTAGGTCTCACTTGCCATATCATCATTGATGTGGCACAGGGGCCGCACTCATTTCAAATTTTTTTTCCAAGTGCCAAGTCAGGGCGAAATGTTTGAATTTTCTGTTAGGGAGGGGTTAAACTTTAGCATTTTCCAAATTTTACGGTTATAATTGCTCACTTTGGAATGTTACGGTCAAAGTTGTTGATTAGTGCAAAACTTAGGGTCAAAAGTGATCCTTTTTCCATATAAAATATTTATTCCATTTAGATATACCTTGAAAACTTCTCACTCCTTCAACATCATATTATCTCCCTTTAGAAAACCAAGTTACTTTAAAACTTCAAAAGTGGTTGTTAAGGGAGTTAAAGTTACGTAATAAAAATTAAAAAATAATAACCAATTATACTCGTCATTTTGGACCCTGATCTTAGAAATATTAAATGAAATTAAATGGGTGTTTTTGAGTATATATGTGTTGTGGGTGTTTTAGAGTTAAATGA
>JANSVA010000003.1:8756954-8778036 GCA_025504915.1 Erythroxylum reticulatum
CCCACTAACTCTTCGTTATACAGGCCCTGGAAGTATCTCTGCCATCTCCTCTTGATGGCTTGGGGCTCTGTGAGTACTTGTCCGGCTTCATCACGTATATAACAAACTTAGTTGAAATCATTTGCACCACGTGCTAGCGTGAAAATCTTGTTGCCCCTTCTTTTGCCTTTTATGCCTCTAACTCCTTTAATCCACTTAACACTACATTAATTCTAGCTAAGTTCCAATCTATCCATCTAATCTCTAATCATAAGTGCATCCAACTCCTAAAATCAAACGAAGAGAAAGGGTTTAAAAATTAATTAATGGAAGAAAACTTAAGGTAGAAAATAATTAAAAAATAATAGAATTAATGGTAGCAATTCTAAATTAGTCCCTAACAACTATGTTAAAAACTTAGTCGATATAAGCTGCAAGTGCACAGAGTCATTCCTAGTACCTACAAATTGAGTATTCCAAGGTCATCTTCTACAAGGACTAAGATACTTACTACTGAATTAATCCTAATTACTTGAACGAAAGTGACAATAAACTTAAAAGATGATTGGATTTGCGTAGAAAATAAATTGTAAATACTGGATATAACAATCAAAGGTAATTTGATGATTTAAACAAAGGTAATTTGATGTTTTAAACTTAGGGCTCTGGGGCTTACCAATTTAAGAGATTGATCAATAAATTATGAAATTGATTGAATGACAGGTTATAATAACAATTGCATAACGTTACTCAAATTCTCTCTCAAGATATGTAAGAATACCTAACCAATTGATTACCATCTCTCAATGTGAAACCTAACTAGTCAAATTCATTAAGAACAAGCAACCACAAGTTATCACACTAGTTTAGGATATTTCTATCTCTAATTCTAATGTGTTTATCTTCCTATTGCATAAATCATACTTCACCTCTCAGTTCATCATATGATTCCTAAGACTACATATATGGTGATCAAGCATAAAGAAAACAGTGAAATGTAAGAAAGATAAACATAAACCATAAACTTTCATTCAACACCAATTAATCTATAAAATATAAATCAATCCGTTAAATAGGCTACATCCCTCACCCCAAATGAGGTCTAGTTCTAGAACATGATGACAGAATCCATACAACTAAGGACAATCAACATCCAAGCAAGAGTAGAGAGAGAAGGTAGAGAGAATACAAAATAAGATTGCTTCCAATGCTTTATTTAATCCTCTTTTCTCTTCTTCTTTACCTCTTTTTGGGTGCCTCCTTATGTTATAGCCTTGTTTTTAGTGTCCAACTCCCTTTTTAGGTCTTAAAAATAAGTATTTATAGTGTCTTAGGTTCAAAGAAACCTAGTTTTTGCTAAACAGAGGAATGCAGATCGTCCTAGGGCCAACAAAGTTTGTTAGGCAAACTTCATGTCTAATGAACAAACCTTTCCGGGTCTCTAGAATGAAATTGGATAGGCAATATCCGTTAAGTGGACATTATATCCGTTTAGTAGACCTTCTCGGGTCTCTCAAGTGGAATTGGCCAGTCGACGTTTATTAGACAGACATTATGTCGTTTAGCAGACATACCCTGGGCATTTACAAAAAATGTGCAATTTTTGACCCTTTAAACATCATAATCTCTCCTTGAATTCTTCACGAAAGTTGTAGAACTCGGAGTCCTCTTCGAAAGGTACTTGAATGACCTTCATCCAACATCCATAGTAAAAGTTATGCCTCTTAACCCCAAAATTTATCCATTTGTACCTATTAAGCAATAAAGTTGAAATGTGTGAGAACTAACCAAATAAAGCTTCAAATTCACATATAGATAAGTTAAATGAGTTTCAATTCATCCCAAAATCATATAAGAATAATTTGACTTATCAACTGCCCTTTCCCCAACTGGAAGAATCCACTTATTGAAGGTTTTGTTCATGTTGTTGTCAACAATGGGACATTTACTTTGAAAGGAATGGTAACATCTGACATACCTCTATTTTGGATACTCAAGCAATGTTGGAGCTCATCCAGGGCTTATTCTATTAAGCCTTTTTAGTTGTCCATCAAAATCTTTAACATACGTTGACCAAGTGTAATTCGAAAACAATTTTCTTAGGTCTTTTCCCTTCTTATTCACAGACCAATTGTGATATATATGTCTTGCACACATACAATTATCTGCATTGGGCAAAGTGTTCTCAACCACCCTGACTAATCCCTATAACAAATACAAAAGATATCATATCATATTTCCTATATTTACCTTCAATCCTAAATATTTTTACATACCTTCTGGATATAAGATATATATGTAATTCCTTAGCCATCTTCTAATTTGAAATCATATGATAACAAATTCATGAGCCAAGTCCATGAATCTATATTTTCCACCTTGACAATTGCCGAGGTCAATGGAAACATTCCTCCATCACGATCTCCACTAATTGCACTTAATAATTGCCTTTGAAATTCTATCTTCAGGAAGTATCCATCAATCCCAAAAATTGGTCTCAATTGCTTCCATCCTTGTTACGTAAAAACAAATATACAATCATTTGAACTGCAACAAAATAAAAAATATAAAGAAGTATTAATATACTACATAACAGGACATAATGTATGAGATAAAACTTAATAACATAATATACTTGTAGTAATGAGCTCTTTTGATGTTTTGATAATCGTAACTTAATTGTTGACCCAAGATTGCTTACCCTCAGCTCGTTTATATATCCTTGCAACTTTGCATATTCAACAATAGAATTTGTTTCTCTCTCTTTCCTCAATCTTTTCTTCACTCTTCTACATATGCTTGAATTTACAAAATAAATTTAACTTCTCTCTACATTCTTCCACCATGTTCTTCGTTGCTATAATGGACTTCTTTAATATTCTATCCTTGAAGTGTCTCACCAAGAATTTTACAAAAACCAATTTAGGTTTGTTGGTAATGAAGCAAGTGTGATTAGAATTATATGTTTTCATCCTTAAACATCACTCATTCTTAACGTATGTAGTATATAAAACGTATAGGCATCCACCCACACAAACATACCTAATCCAAGTACTCTCATACTTTTTCACTAACATTGTATCATGTACGTACTGTATAATCGATAACAATATCTTTAAAATATTTTGCAATTTCATACTCCATTCCTAACCTCCACTCATATCCAACCTTTACAAGATTATCCCTAAAAGTTAGGTGTGTCTACGAAAAGCTTCACCTACCTCCTCTCCACTAGGATATTCGTCAATGCTAATAGGACTACCATAATCTGATGGCTCAATTCAATTAGATAATGGTCATATAGAATGTCAAAATAAAAGTTTCATTTAAACTATGCATTTTGTTCCTCCATATTCACATCCATTTTTGGACCTTCTCCCTCAGAATTCTCATCCACTTATGCACGTTCTCCCTCCACATTCTCATCTGTTTGTGCACCTTCTCCATCCAAATTCTCTTCCATTTTTGCACCTTCTCCCTCTACATTCTCATCCCCTTCTACACCCTGCCCCTCCATGTTCTCATCATCATCATCGATAACATGGATAGGTGTGTCTATATGATGTGTTACATATATATTAACAATCCCATGTACTTGCATTAGATTTGCCAGCCTAATACAAATTTCATTTAAGTCGATAACTTTTAACTAGTCCTTAAAGTTTACACCAGATTCTCTATAATATCCCTTGTCAATTTTATCATACCTAACTCCATTCTCATCTCATTTATTTATCTACAACTAACAAAGTCAAAATCAACTTTGTCAAATGTAGTAATATCCCCATCAACATATGTCAATTCAAGCTCCAACATAAAATTTCCACTATGAAAAAGTCATATACTTCCATATTGAGCTATTAAAACCTTCAAACATAAGCATACACACAAGTTTAAATGAAAAAAAGTAATGAAATTATTGAAAAAATAACATGTTCATTGTCATAAAATGTTCAAAACTCCATTGATGCACCATAGTTAATCCTTGTACATTTTAATAGTACTATATTTGCTTTAATTAGGAGCCATAAAGCATGTAACTTATTTGATTAGCAATTGTAAGAGTTTTTCAAGGATTATAATAAAAATAATTCTATTTGGAACTACTTTATGAAGATTGATTTCCATAAAGTGTGTAACTTATTTGATTGGCAATTCGTGTAACTTATTAAACTAATGAATTCGATCTCAAGATAGGGAATGGTGACGATATATGGTTATAGTTTGTCATCAGCTATAAAAGTTATTTATAGTTATCAATAAGTAATCACTGCATATAGAATCTCCCAATAAAAGCTATTTATTAGTATCAACATAATCAAGAGGAAGATAATTTGATCAAATAATTAATGAGATTCATAATTGAGAAATCTTCTGTAAAATACTTGTACATCCCTATCACTGCATATAGACTCTCTTACTATGATTGCTTGTTATTATTTGAATTATTGAAAAAGAGAATTGAGAATTAGAATAATAGAAACATGTAATTGCTAGAAAACTATAATTTATTTCTTCAATATTAAATAGTTTACACATTTATCGATTTCCTTATTAAGAATTTAATAAGATCAATTGAAAGAATTTATATGCATAAGGACAAAAATGATGTAACTAAGGCTAAGATAATTCTTTTCAATGTATCAAATGATGTTGTTTGTATGCTCCATAATCAAGTAACAAAATCACACAATAATTTCTTCTTCAATTGATAATACTTAACAATAGTTTCGAAGAACTCTATTATCCTTTGTAATTTATTTTGTAGTTTGAACTAATGGTTAAGCATTATGAATTGGGCAATTAAAATTAAGTTTAATAGAGAATGCAAAGGATACAATCTGCATCTAGAATTTTTACGACAAGTAAAACTGTAACAATATACATAACTCTAGTTAACTACAATCTTCCTTCAATTTCTTTGATTCCTCACCTCATTAAGGGCTAAGAAACTTATAGACACTATTCTTGGTTATTAGATATGTTGCAACTAGTCAGGCTAGCTACATAGAGAAGTATGTTAATAATGGAGCAAAAATTGTGAAGGCTCTAAGAGAGATTGTAAAGAAAATTTCATTGTTCATAGCGGGGAAAGGTGGAAGAGGCCTGTCTCTTTTAACTATAATTCCTTGACTGACTAGGAAGAGTTTCCAGAGTTAGGCATTGTTGGTTATCTACTAACTTCTTCAAAGCTTGAAATTAATGGTTTAGTTTCAGTTATTCAATTCTAGGAATCATTCATGTCAAGAATAAAAGGAACTTGTCTTGGATAAAATATCCTATTATAATCAGATGTCAGGAAGTTAATATTTCCAAAAGTTTACATTATATATTGAATATATAAGGCACTCACAATGTTTTTTAGAGTTTTATGATATGCCTCTTTGCTTATGCTTTTAGTTTCCTAATTAATATCATATGTAACATATATGTTTATTGCTCTTTCTCCTTAAGTTATAGATTATTAGTTACAAAAGCTATCTAATTAATTGTTGCGGATCCTTGTTTAGGGGAAGGAGCATGTGCAAACCACAAAACATCCAAAACACAACAACAAACATTACGGAACCATAATGGGGACCATAAACCATCTAAACCAACATTCAGGGCCACACCTAACAATAAACTAACGATAACAACCATTATTTAACACACACCGACAATGACGGTATGTGCAGTCTACAAGAAGGAAGCATCTCAAATACACAAAAATACCTAACAGACAATAATAATCAAATGTAACATACCTCAGTTAAATCAACACTCTTTGATGCTCATATCTTCTCTCGAGGATTGCTGATTAGTATGTTACACAAATGGTGCTTCCGTTGACTAACTTCACTACTATTGCACGAATGGAAAACGATGGCTGATTATCAAAAGCTTGCTGAAGAAATGATGACACAGTTCCAAAACACTGCCATATTCATATATTTCATTAATTATTAAATTTGTTTTAACTTAATAATAATTTTTTTATTTAAATAATGACATGATTAAATTTTGTTAGGGTTAAGAAAATAATCAGTCATCTAATCCTTAAGGTTAATGTTTGTTATCGTTTAATATAAATAGTGGGGCCTTTACTTTTAATATAAAATCATTTTTATATTTAATTTAAAAAGTGGGTCTCACTTACCCCATCAACGATAGCGTGACGAAGGAGACCCACTTATTTGAATAAAATAATAATTGTTAAGCTCTGACCTGACACTTAACAGAACGGTTTGAATTTTCTGTTATGGTTAAGTTATAATTTAATGTTTTTAAAATGTTAGGGTTAGAATTATTAACGTCCAAATGTTTGGGTCATATTTGTAGATTAGTGTAAAACTTAGGGTCAAAAGTGACCCTTTTGCCTTTCTTTTTATCTTTTTTTAGAGTTAAATGCAAAGAATAACCTTCACCTTTTCTTTTTTACCATGGCTTGCCCTTATTCTGTTAATTTTGGATAAGCAAAAAGGTTGAAAAAGCCCCCAAAAATTAGTAAAAAGTTTTGAGAATTTTGTTTAAGTTTTTATTTATGTAAAAAAGAAAATTTTGATCTTGTTTTTGATCACCAAATTGAAAAGGCTAACTTCATTTTACTATTTTGCACATACTGTGTTTTAAATTGAATGTCTCTCTATTAATTAAGAGTAAAGTTGTGTACTACTAGATCTCTCAGTAGAATTTTTACTGAATGTTGTTATTGTTGTATGTTTGAAATTGAATGTATAAGCTATATAAATAATTTAACAAATTCATTTTTTAAACTATAATATCCGGACAATATTGTAAGAGTTATCTATGATATCTTCATATTCAATAGGAACATCTTATAGCTCGAAGATGTTACGGTTTTTAGTATACTCACAAAAATTTTGTTTATAATAAATTCCTTTTGGCAAGATCAGTAACTTCTCTGCTTGATAATAAACATTCATCCCAATAAATATGTCAGGACCTAGGGGCAATGGGTTAGCCCATAAGCCCAAATTAAGGTCTATTAAAAAAAGATATGTTTTACACTTTTAATTTTTAAAAAATTACTAAGACTGGTCTATAGGTCGGCCCATTGCAATCCCTAGACAGGATAAAGAGTCTCCTGTACTTGAGTTTGCAGAAATACCTCAAAAAATTCTAGAGAGGAGGGAAAGGAGATATGATAAGCTTCGGAAGTAAGGGGCTGTAGACTTATACGGAAGTACAGATCCTGTTGAGGCAGAAAGTTGGCTAAGCAGAACTGAAAAAGTGTTTGATCAAATAGATAGTGAATCAGATGAGAGATTTGATTATGTAGTATAAACTTAGCTAGGGTTCAAACAAAGTTATAGAGAAAAGAAAGAGCTATTTCGGTGAAAGGAACAAAGAAAAGAAGCAACAAAACTCAGCTGCAGAAACTTGCTACATCATATGCTAGGTGTCACCTTCTAATGTCAATATTTGTCTTAAGGCATGTATTACCAAGAAGATTACTTTCTAATATTTTTGTCCAACTGATACAATTTAAGAAGAATTTTATTTTAATCATTTGATAAGTCTATCTTGAAGAATACACAACCTTAGTTATCTCATATTCTACCTGTTTGAAACAAAATGTGTTTTTTTTTTACATAGCATAATGTAAGTTCAATTATAATTGTATGTGTATCTATCAGTTAGTAATTTTCCTAAATAAGAACAAACTTATATATTTAAATTGAGTTTTTAAAATAAAGATTTGTGGTCTTTTCTTAATCTTTCTTTCCTCTATATTTTATATTGCCTTTTTTTCTTTTTGTTTATGAGGATACTTAAGCAGTAACAACAATAACAACAACATCTAGTAAGAATCTGCAGAAATGTGATGTCTAGAGAGGTTCAGTATTAGCAGTCTTACCTTATCAAGTAGAGATGATGTTTCAAATAGACTCACATATAATACAAAATATAAATAATATAAAATATAAAATATAAATGAATAAGTCTACATAAAATAATAATAAAAGTAAATTAATACATAATACAATACATATAGAACATAATAAATATTAAATACACAAATCAAGATTTTTTTGTCTACATTATGATTTTTCTGTCGCATCTGCATGTGGTCTACAGGAAACAATCTCTCTACTATGTAAGAGTAAGGCTGCGTACCATCAGATCTTCCCAGACTTCGCTTTACTGCAGGACTTCGAACTGGGTGTGATGATGATGATGATAATGACACAAATAAAAAAAGACACGTGAAAAATCAAACTAATCATTACAAGTCAATAATTAAACTAAGTAAGACACTACTTAAGCTAAATAATTAGGACGCAAAAGTACTAAGTAGATAATAATAATAATAATAATAATAATAATAATAATAATAATAACTCGAACGATAATATTTAAAAGAATTAAGAGTTTACTAATTACTTTTCTGCAATTAAAGGGCAAGAAGTTGTTTGAAAAGGACAGCTTGGAGACTTAATTAGTTGATAATTGTGGCGCAAAGAACTTCAAATAAGGACCAATTTTTTGGTCACAATTTCGGAATCATTAGAGTTGACAAACTCATAGCCTTCAAATTTAATAGGGAAGAGTTGAACAAATTTAATTATGCATTCATAATTTGGGGCTTTCAACAAATTGTACAAGTTGGGTGATAACTAATAAATTGTACGATTGAAGGTTAAAAATAAGGCATTAAAAATTAATCAAAATTAGGTTAAAAGAAAGGATACAAATATAAATACTTAACATTTATTTTAATTTATATATTTTTAATTTTTTAAAATATGATATTATTCATACTAAAAAAAGAATTCTAAAAATATTTAGTACTATAAATAATAATAAAAAATAAAAAATATTAAACAGTTTAAATAAAATTTGATATAAAAATTAATTTAGAATTATTTTAATAAAATTTTGTGGCATATTTATCAATCATAGAAAAGTTTCAAGTCTTATATTAAAAAAAATAAAAGACTACAAGAAGGGGAAACAAATTAAATTATGAATGCAGCTCCATACATAATCTGAATTCCATTTCCATATTAAACAACTGTGTATCGATACTGATCTTGATATTATAATTGGATGGACTGCCTTGAATTTTGGGCCTGAATGGGAGTCATCGAAACCAATACTAAACGAGAAGATCAACAACCGTCTGTGATAAGGACAAAATTGGAGGGCCCAGTGAAGAAGAATCTGAATCAGAAACATGTCTGTTTCGGGCTCAAGCCCTGAACTTAATGTTGGAACATCCTTGTTCCTTAGGTTCCAACTCTGTCTAGATTTTCAGAGACAGTTTTCATCCTCGGTCGAACTTCAGGGTCGGCCTCGGTACATGCGAGAGCAACATGGAAGGCTGCTAACACCTCTTTTTTGGCATGGACTTCCTGGAGCAACATTGAATCGACCATATCTGACAATGGTTTCTCTTCTTCAAATCCTTTCCTCACCCACGTTACTATGTCCGGAATTTCCAGGGAGGTGGATGTGGTTGGCGAAAGCTCCGGAGATTTGCCAGTGAGCAGTTCAAGAAGCACAACTCCAAATGAGTACACATCCCATTTCTGGGTTGGTCTGTTTCCTGACACACGAGCTTCAGGGGCACGATAGTTGTTGGTTCGGTCTGTTTGGGAAGAGTTCATGTAAGGAAGTGCTCCGCCAATAAAGCCACCAGAAGATGAGGGGTTGCTGCCAGTAATGCTGATTAATCTGTTCAGACCAAAATCAGAGATATGAGCTTGGAATTCATTGTCCAAGAGGATGTTAGATGGCTTTATATCTCCATGTACAAATTTTCTTGGGCTGCACTCGTGTAGGTAGGCTAAGCCCTTAGCTGTTCCTTTCGCAATTCTCAACCTCGTTGGCCATGAGAGATTCGTTGATGGCTGCCCACTTCTCCCTGCAATGTTATGCCTCATTAGCTACTGTTAAAAATTCAAGCAAGACAAAACCAAAAGGTTAGCAGTTCAAAGTTTTAAATTTTTGAAACATGTAAAGAATTTGTCAAGTTCGAGTTTCATCGATTCTAAATCCTATCAAATTGAATTTAGTTTTAGTTCAGGCTAAATCTGAGTTAATTTACCATCTCCAATTACCAGAGTTCTTGTTTAAAAAAGAGGTGCTGACTGGCTTGCTCACTATGTCAGTCCTTTTGACGTTGGGGTCATCTTTTTTGATTCTACACCCATTGAGTATCATATGATCTCAGTAGCGGATCTTTCAAATTGTTATGTATTCTGTTTGGCATGTAATTTATTTCGCGTTATATTATTAAAAAAAAAAGAGAAAGAAAGTTGGGCCACACCCACTAGTATTTTCCTTTCTGTTTTCAATGCGTGTGTGAGCAACTACGAGGGACCTATGACATCTCATTAACCACGAGCAACAACTAAGCCACCATATAGCCTACTAAGCCTATTAATTTCCCCGCCCTCACCCTTACCATTTCCATCAACTAACGACCAACACAATTGATTTCACAGGCAATTGAAACCAATTGTTACTACTACGGGCAAGGTTAGATGTAAAGTTACTTGAGTTTTTAAGATTCAACCAGCCGCATTTCTCGACCTTGGTCGTTACCATGATGATGGCTACTGATAAGAAACATTCATGCCATTGGTCCCCCATTAAAAAGGAGCAAAAACTACGCCTCTTTCTCCGCAAGTATAATGTTGATTAAGGAATGACAATCGCTCACAACTAAAATTGAAAGGACAGAAGAAATGAGGGGAGAATACTGACCTCGAAGAGCATTAGCCAAGTTGCCATTAGAAATAAAATCACTTATCAGAAGCTTCTCATCAGCAGCCCAATAATAAGCTCTTAATCTCACAACATTTGGATGCTTAACCTTCCCAATAGCTTGAACTTCGGCGACAAACTCCTTGTATCTCTGTTCTTCTCCCTCACCAAGCCTCCTCACCGCCACTGGTATTCCATTTCCAAGCACAACCTTATACACTATCCCCAGCCCACTCTTACCCAACACATACGCAGAGGCTCTCAACAACTCATCAAGCTCAAAACTGAAGTTCTTGTCTATGGCCACCAACTCTCCTTCTCCTTTTCCTCTTGATGCTTTCTCCAGGTCCTCTCCTTCCGATTCTTCATTTTTAAAGCCATTGATACAAGAACAAAGCGCACAGAGATGTGATTTCTCATTCCCGCCTAGTTTGGTCTTACCAGTGCAGCTACATCCGTTAGAATCATCTTTCTTCTTCCAGTAAACATATACTATGATCAAACCAATGAATGCCACACCAAAGGCGTCGGCTAGTGAAATGAGTATAATCAAACCAGAGCTTAAACCTCTCTTTTGACTGTTACCTGAATCTTGTGTCGAGCCTTGGCTTGCAGGCGAGCTCTCTGTGGAGACTTTGCAAGGTTTTTGCAGAGGAAACCCACATAAGAGCGCGTTATTTAGGAAAGCAGTTGGTCCCTGGTTTGCAAACGAACCCGTTTGCGGTATTTCGCCGCTTAAATTATTGCTTCGCAGATCAAAACTGACAGTCACTTGTAAGTTTCCTAGCGACTTCGGGATTCTACCTGATAAATGATTGAAAGAGAGGTTCAACGTACTAGACAGGGACTTGAGCTCGCCGATGTCATTGGGTATAGATCCATTGAACTCGTTAGATGAAAGATCAAGTTGCACTAAATTATCCAATTGTGGCCATATACCAGCCGGGATTTGGCCGCTAAGCTTGTTGTTTGCAAGAATCAATCTTTGCAGTTGCTTGCAATTTTTCAAGTCTTCAGGTAAAGAGCCGGTGAGTGAATTGTTGGAAAGATCAAGGTTTTGGAGTCTCGGGAGGTTACAGACAGATGGAGGTAGAGAACCAGAGAGGTTATTACCGTAAAGGAAGATACTATGGAGTGAGGTGGCGTTGAAGAGCTGAACTGGTAATGACCCATAAAAGTTGTTTCCGTGGAGATTAAGTCGCCGGAGATAAATCAAAGTTCCAAGCTCTGACGGGATATATCCCCGGAGATTCTTGCCGGTAATTGCAATTCCGACGACACGTGGGTCCGGGTTTCCAGTGACGTTCATGCATGAAATGCCCGTCCAGTGACATGGAGTGGAGTCATCTTGGTTCCAGTCAGAGAAAACTGAATCGCCTGATGGTTGATTAATGGCAGATTTTAGAGAGAGGAGGGAGAGGCCATCGGGGGTAAGAGAGAGACACAATCTCCTGTTGTTTAGGAAGTGAAAGAACAGACACAGAAGAAAAAAGGAGAGACTTCTATTCATTGTTGTCCCTGTCCTTGTAGGATTATTGTCTGTGTACTGAGTTGTAGTTGAGAGATATATTAGCAGTGAAGAAGAAGCTAAGTGAGAGGAAGAGGCTGGAGGGCGATGGATGCGGAGGATGGAAGGTTGTTGAAGTTATGGGATTTAAGAACGAGAGACTTGAGAAAGACGAGATCTTGATTGAAATGGGGTCCATGTCCCGCCAAAAGACAGAGAGGGGGGGGGTGGAGGGAGTAGAGCAAAAGCAATTGTAAGTGCTTTCTCTTCTGGCCTTATGCATGATGGCGATGTACTGTATTGTGGTTTGATGGGTTTTTGTTGGATGATGTTTTTTGGTTAATGAAGCAATTGTAGAGAATTCATGGATAGAGTTCATGGATTTAGAATTCTTGTATTCTTTAAGGCACCCTTCACCATCACCTAACCTGATTTTATTTAGATATTATAGTAGCTTGTCCCTTTCTAGTTGGATCCCATTCTCAAATCAGTATATAACCTTGGAAACAAGTTTTTCTGACTAGAACTAGAAAGTATTATCTTCTATGAATCATCTGGTATTTAGGAAATTTGGTAAGGATTGACTGCTACATAGGATCGAATACTTCACTTACAGAAAATGACATTAAATAACACTACTATTTGTGTAATCGGAGGTTTGTTTTGCTGTTTCAGTTGAAACATGGACATTGGTTGATAATCTGATGAGTCTTGAATAAAAAAAGAACAAAGTTTACGATCACATCCTGATATGGTTTCCAACTCAGGAAAGAATCGATTGTATCTGTTAACTGCGTAAACGTTAAAAAGAAAATCAACTTTGGTAAATGACTGATTAGTTAGTATTTGACAAATTGAGAGGTATTTTACTGTTTGATTATATCAAATTATTGATAATTATGTTTGGTAATTAATTGATTAGATTGGTGAATCGAATTCAATCTCCTGTTTTTGACAATATTTTTATGCGTTTTCTTTCAGAAAAAAATTAAAGATTGAAAAGATGATTATATGCAAAATTTATATTAAATCTTTTATTATTGCTTTCTCTTATTCATCTTAACAATAAGTTATTAGTTTAACAAAATATAGGAAAAATAAGTATTATTATAAATAAATTATCAAAAGATATAGATTAGTGATAAATAAGTTAATATACTAAAAAAATGAATTTCACATTGATTAATATGGCGAGAGAAAATAATAGTAATTAATAATAATAATTATTATTATTATATGTTTTATATTTTTATTAGAATTATAAACTTAAATTTTGTGAAATTAAATATTTAAAATTTAAATTTTTATCAATATATTCACACAAAAATTAAGATATAATGTTCATACATTTGCAAATCTTTTTTAAGTCATACTTTTATAAATTATTTTACACATAAACAATTAATTTTATTAAATATTTTTATATAAATAGCTAACATTATTTATTGGTGAAATCAATGGATATAATTTACTTTCAATTAACTACTAATAGAATCAAGAAACACCAAGTAACACCTATTGCAATCTTTTAATTATCAAATGGGAGAAATATATAATGACCGAAATATCTGTATTACGGCAATCCACGTTGACAGAATTTGACTAAAAAGCTCCAGCTCACTTCCCTGATCAATCTTTGTCAGTTGTAACAACGTGGCAGACTAGTTCATGTGTAATGCAACACCGGTCTCATTTCTTACCTTCAAGGAGAGGTTGTGCTGCTTTAATTATTTCATTAGAACAGTTTAGTGGAAAGAAAGAGTAAATGGTATCTCTCAATCATGAAAATATGCTTAGAAGCTAACTAAGGGAATGAGACAGAAACAAAGAGACGCTCCTTTCCAGCTCCTTTTATTATTTGCTTATTCCCGTTTCTTATGTCGCATTAGAATAGTTGACATTAGTTTTGGGAATACAATAACAAAATAAATTAGACTCAGAAATGAAAGGTTCAACTTTTCTGTGGTTGCAGTCAAATTCTTTACAAGTCTTTCCATCTAAAAGATTATGAGTTTGAATAAGCTGAAACTTATAAGAAATATAGAGATTGAAGGCTGTAGTATTACCGCTTAACGCTCGTAGTAATTATGTCACCCGTCCTGACAAGGGCAAAGAAGACACTTAGCCAGGTTCACTCTTAATTTTTATAAAAAATAAAAAAAGATAAAATAAGGTCTTTGATTTTTACTTTACTCTAAACCTATGAAATGTCAAAACGGACCTGTTATATTTATAGGCATAATATCAATGCCAAAGTCATCTTGAAGAATCCTGCAATCTTCATTTGGTCATTTCTTAAATTATGTTTAGTAGTCCTTAGGGTGGCTTCACAATCACTTCTTAAAATTTTCAGGAACAGAAGAAACTACTTTGCTTTGTAATGAAGGGATACGAATTCTTGCACCAAATAGGCATTTTACAATTCAGTAAGATGATGATTGAAGACTCGGGTCCCATAGCATTGCCGCAAAATTGGTCGAGTTGTTGAGCACAATCTCTCTACAATTAAATAGCACATGATTGTAGTAGATAGGTATCATAAAGCCCTAATACCGGATCATCAACATTCGCAGGTGCAACTTCATATCACAACTTCACAATACCTACTCTCTTACAATCATTCACACAAATATGAACAGGTACAGGTAGTTGATAGGAACCTTATTCTTGTGACTTTTGGCTTTCAAAACAACGCGATACAAGTTCGAGAGCTTTAGCCACTCTGCACGATTCCTTGTCGCTTGCGTTTGATATTTTCCAGAACCGAGGGAATAACAAAGCTGCTGATATCAATCTAGATTATTTTAAGTAATTTATTTCAATCAAAGTAGTCTTTTCTATTACTTTATTTTTTTGTTTAAATAGTCAATAGTGCTAGGATTAATAATGTTTAGCTATTCTAACTTAGAATTTTCATTACAAAATAATAAGAATTGTTTTATATTTTAAGTATATAGTGTTTTGTGGCAATATGGACATAACTCTAAAAGATAAGAATTTCGTGAACATAGATATATCATTCTTAAATGTAATCTCTTATCATGTTAGTTGTAATGTGGATAAATCTTAATATCAGAATAATGTGACGTAATCTGATTAAGATAAAATGTGATCTAAGTTTATTTACAATTCTGACTTACCTATTAAGTCAGAAATGCCTATAAATAAGGTGAAACTTATTTACGTGAACATACAACATCCTGAACAATTACGTGAAACATGCACTATGAGAAGCCTCATTGAATGCCTTTTGTAATAAAATAGTGTCAACAAGCATGTTATCTGCTTGAACTTATTCACTCTGATGTATATGGTTCAATGAGTGTTGTGTCAAATGGTAATAATCGCTACTTCCTAACCTTAATGGATGACTTTACTCATAAAGTATGCATATATCTCGTAAAAAAAAGTATGAAGTTTTTTATTACTTTAAGAAGCTCGAAACACATGTTAAACAAAGTGGATATAACGTATTAAGGAATTGCATAATAGTGGAAAAGGTGAATACACCTTCAATGACTTTAAAGAGTTTTGTGAAGGACAAAAGATACATAGTATAGTCAATTTTCCTTACATTCTAATAAATAATGGAGATTTTGAATGAAGAAATAGAATAATTAAAGACATGGTTTAAAAAATACTAAAGGCCAGGTTAATGCCAATTTCCTTTTAAGGTGAAGGTGTCTGATGTTTTGTTTATATTCTGAATGGATCTCCATCAAAGAAAATCTCAAATCTCACCCTTATAGAAGTTTAGAGCAGTGTCAAGCCAGGTGCGAAGCATGTAAAAGTGTTTGGTACTCTTGCTTATGCTTATCTGCTTGTAAAGGTAAGAAAAAGCTAGGAGACTGAGCAAAGAAAACGATCTTCATTAGTTATATGTGTGAAGGGTACAAGTTGTTTAATCCTATCGTAAAGAAAGTAAGTGTTAGTCGAGATGTAACTTTTTGCTAAATAAAAGGTTTGGAATGGAATGAAGTCATCCTCAAAAACGTGTTATTTCTCTTCTTCAAGAAGAAGCAATAATGCCTAAAACAAATGGAAAAGCCTCATTAAATTTTGCCCAAAAGTTATGTCTGCCTATTTTTTTACAGAATCTAAAAAG
This sequence comes from Erythroxylum reticulatum, assembly GCA_025504915.1. Lineage (NCBI taxonomy): Eukaryota > Viridiplantae > Streptophyta > Magnoliopsida > Malpighiales > Erythroxylaceae > Erythroxylum > Erythroxylum reticulatum. Next base: position 8,773,262 of record JANSVA010000003.1, read on the forward strand.
CTTTGATAGCATCATCAACAACCAATATTTTTACAAGATTATAAGGTAAGTCCTAATGAAGATGATGACGATAGAGAATTGGTACACTTTGATTTCTTTACAAAATTTGAACCCATGACGTAGTAGTCCAAAATTGTAAATAAGTGTGAGGATGTTAAAGCAATTAAAAGAAATAATACATAGGTGCTTACAAATCTGTCATAAGGTTATAAAGATATTAATATGAAGTGGGTTTTTAAAATAAAAGTGAAATTAAATAGTAAGGTGGAGAGACACAAGGTAACATTAGTGGCGAAGGGATTTGAGAATAACAATAACTATTAAGAGGTTTTCTCCCTAATTTCTCGAATGAAAACCATCATATTAATGATTGTTTTATTAGACAAAATTATTAGAAAAATTCATTAGATGAATGTTAAGTCCATTTTTTTAAATGACTCATTTAAAGAGAAGGTGTTCGTTAAACAACCTCCTGGTTTCATAAAGCATGGCAGCAAGGATAAAGTGTACGTATTTAAGAAGGCTTCATATGGCCTAAACAAGCTCCAAGATCTAGGAATAAGAACATTGATTCTTTCTTTCTTAAGATCGGCTTCAACAAATGTCCCCTAGAGCATGCATTATATGTAAAGATCAATAATTTTACTAATATTTTAATGGTGTGCCTATATAATGATGTTGTAAATTATAGGAAATAATTTTAACGTGATTTAAGCTTACAAAAGAGTATAATGCAGGAGCTTGACATGTATAATCTTTGCTTAATGTCATATTTCTTTAGTATTGAAGTGGTTCAAAGGGATGACAAATTTTTTAACTTAAAAGATGTTGAACTTTTAAAGAAATTAAATTAGAATCTCGTAAGAACCCCTTTGGAGGTAAGTCCAATATTGAAAAGGAAAGGAGAATGGCTACTTGTTGATTCAATATACTACAAGAAATTTTAAGAAGTTTGAGATATCTCACTTGTACAAGGCCAAAAATCTCTTATAGATTTATCTTAATTAACATATTTATGAACTACCACGATAATTTCATTTATACACAACTAAGTGTATCATATGATATTTAAAGGACATTCATGATCTTGGTTTATTCTATTCCTCTAAAGATAATTGTCTCATTAGATATTCGAATAATGATTCGAATGAAAATTTTGATTATTGTAAAAGCACTTTAGGTTAGTATTTCTTTTTTAGCAACATGACCTGCCCATGGTAATTTGAGAAACAATCAATTATTACACTTACAACATGTAAAGCATAATATGTTATTGGTTTTAGTCCTTGTCAACTAATTTGGTTGAGTATTCGATTGGCTGGCCTGACTTTTTTATTTTTAATTTTGAAATTTTAATATAAATTTATTTAATTAAAAATTTAATGTGATTAATTCAATTAATTAAGTAGTTGTTTGTTTTCGTTTTTTAAAGGTTTTTTTTGTTGTAGTTGTTGTAAATTAAAAAATGACTCTTAAAATCTTGTTTGGTTAAACACTTTTGTATATTTCGTTTTTAAAAATAAAAAACGGCAATTATTTTACGAAAACATAAAAGTAACATTTTCGTGATTTTTGAAAACAAGTTTTCATAAACGTCTTTTTCACAAAAACATCAGGTTTTTCTCTCCTCTGCACTAACTTTGTCTTCTGCGTCTTCAACAGTGTTGCAATATCTCCAAGTTTGTTTTCATATTTATATGTTGTTTCTGTGATTTCTCTTGTCTCTCTTATCCATAACATCAGACCCATAACAAAATAAAGAAATTGGGTGTGATGGAGGAGAGATATGAAAACCGTGAAAAGAAAAAGAGATGTAGCCATACTTACTAAAAGCAACATGTAGAACTTCTGCTTTAAGATTAAGCTTTTGCAATTTTTTATGATGATAAAGAAGATAATGGACTCTCATTCTTCCTCTGAACATAAATTTTTGTAAGTAGAATGAGTTTACATGCAACGTGTTTTAGCTCTTCAGTTTTCGCTTCACCTCCTCTGCTAAACATAACGATGACTTACCTGATTCTTTATAAAGAACCAACAAAACCATAAACAACAATAACCTTATTAAAACTGAAGGCTATAGCTTTTTCCTTGATCCTCGCGTCATTTTAAATCTGAGACAGCTATCTTCTTCCTCACATCTTTAAAGCTGATTTATTCTTGAACTTCACGTTATTGTTTCTCCTTTTCCTCACATCTCTATAGTTTTTTTCTTCTCATCCTCGCGTAGAGCACTTGTCTTCACATCATTTAATGTACCAAAGCCTTTATCCCTTACAAAAGTGAAGCCTACTCTTCACATGATTTAATATGGCAACCTAGTCATAGTGAAGCCTAGTCTTCACGTTGTCTTCATGTTATTTGTCTTCACGTAATAGCTACAAAGCGAAGCCTACTTTTCACATCATTTAATGTCGCAGAGGCTTTATCAAAAGTTAAGCCTAATCTTCATGTCATAGTCAAGTCTAGTCTTCACGTTATTTGTCTTCACGTAATAGCTATTGTTCCTTATAAGTGTGGATTACCGAAACATTAAATGCATTTAAACATGAGTTCTTCACGTCATTTATTGTAAATCTTATTCTTATCTTCACGTAATAACGTCATTTATTACGAAGCCTATTCTTGTCTTCAAGTAACTTATTGTTGCTTATAACCGTGGGGAATTGAAACATTAAATGCATTTGTACATTAGTTGAATTTGATATATATGTAGCCATACTTACTTAAATGCATTTGCTTGTGAATCCTGTTGAAGTGGTTTACTACCTTAAGCTGAAGCTGAAATAAAGGAATGTGTAAATGATTTATTGTAGTAGTTTTGCTACAAGGTTTTCACATATAGTGAAAATTTAATTTGTGTACAAGTTTAGAAACCAAATATTTTTAGAAATTATTATGATTGTCACATGTTTATTTTAAACTATATTTAGCATTTAATACCTTGTAAAGTGATTGATGTCACTTATATGTTATTACATTTAGAGATGGTAGGCTTGAACAATATGAATGATTACAATGATTGTATAGAATTAAATGAAAAAGATGGGTATGGAATGATACTATAGAGATGTATTTAATCTTCTTGATAGTTGAAGAAGTGAAGAAGGGAAATCGAACGACTACTACCTTTTCCAAATCTAGTTGGAAGAATATTAAAGCAGAGCTTCAAAAAAAATTCAATAAGGAGTATACAGATATTAAATTGAAGAATAAGTATAATGGATTAAGGGCCAGATTAAAGAATTTCAAGAACTTACTCAAAGAAACAGGAATTAGTTACAACTCTTTTACTGGTGAAGTTAATGCTACAAATGAATGTTGGGAAAATCTAGTTAAGGTAAAATATGTCTTTTGTTTTATTAATATATCATATTATATAATATTCATTCCCATTTATCTTTTTCATCATTATAAGTGCATAAAATGGCTCACAGATTCAAGAAAAAAGGATGTAAAGAATTTTTAGACTTGTGTCATATTTTTGGAGATACTATTACAACTGGTGTGCATGCACATTCATTAACTAAATCTCCATTAAATAGTACAGAAGAGAAACATGGAAATGATATTAATGAAGATAACTAGTATAATGGAAAAGAAGATCAAGATAAAAGTTCTCCGTTTAAAAGAAAGAAGTCTCCTAAGAATAAGAAGGCAAAGAAGACACATTCTAATATTGTAGAAGAGGCCTTACTTAGTGAATAATCAAAAAGGAAGAATGATTTAGTTGGGAAAAAACTAAGTGAAACATCATCCATTGCAGAGAATAGATGTAAAGAGTCTAACATAATGATGTAATGTTTGAATTCTTTAGATGAGTTGGGTGTTGGCGGTGTGCAATATAGAAAAACTATGAAGGCTTTACATGATTCTCTACTTTATAGGGATATTTTTTTGAAGATGACACAAACAAGAAAGCTGGATTGGATTATGTCGCTTTAGTTATATTTTCATGTTATTGCATATCGAATTCTTATTGATTTGACATTTTTATATTAAGCACTATTCCATATTTTGAACATTTTAAATTTGTGCTTTATATGAATATTTGACTTAATTTTAAGTTTATATTTTGTATGAATAATTTTTCTATATTTGATTAAATATACTTGATTGAATATTTTATTAATTACTTAATGTTGACATTGTAGATACATGGATTTCTTATCAGATTTCGAATCAGATTCTGATGATGAACGGAAGAAGGTAATCATTATTTATATAGCTGGGGGAGAGAACAAATATTTTCATTTACCAAAGCAACCATGTAGAACTTCTGCTCTACCTAGTATCTTTTGAATGGAAAACCTACAAGGATTTATGAAAACTTAATAATAAGAAAGATAATCTTCTTGAGCTTATGTGATGAGTTGAAGAGTTTAGGAGGCTTAAAGGTAACAAATCATTTGACTGTGGAGAAACAAGTAGTAATTTTCTTAATAACTATAGGGCATAGTGAGACAATTAGAGTCAATGCAGAAAGCTTTCAACGTTTGACCTGGACATTTTCGAAGTACTTTCGAAAAGTCTTATATGTAGTTAATCATCTTACAAAAAGAGTCATTACTCCCCTATCTTTTACTAATACACCTCCTAAGATTCAACATAATTCAAAATTCTTTCCATATTTTCAGGTACATTCACATATTTAATTATTATTTTAATTATGTCCTTATGATTAAAAATTATTTTAATATATTTTTTAATTTTTAGAATTGTATAGGAGCAATAGATGGTACACATATTGATGCACATGTTCCAACCGATGAACA
>JANSVA010000003.1:8778136-8795676 GCA_025504915.1 Erythroxylum reticulatum
CTGTAAATAATGGAGAATAAAGTTATATTTTTTATCTCTAATTGATGATTACAAGTTAAGGTGTGTACAAAGAAGATCTATTTTCTATATTGGCCTTGATTACTTCCTTCACCTTCTCTATAGCATCATAAAAATAACACATTATTATCTTCTCATCATTATTAGTAAGATAAAGTACTCTCATCAAAAACTCACAAACTCATATGACAAATTGACATTGAGACTAAAATTTATTATCTTAAATATAATTATACAAAATTCCAATTTATTATTAGACCTAGCATGCTGAGATGCAATCCACTTATCACTTATAAACATTTGTCTCAACTCTTTCTTTATTAGAATAAAACACTAAAGTGATAAAAAATTAGTTGCAAATCTTGTAATAGCAGGATGACACAAATTCTTACTATTTGTAAAATCTTTTCTCATTAAATTCCAGACCCATACATGATTATCGATGAATTTTGTCACCTTTTGCTTTATGTACAACCTCATTAATAATAAGAAAATATCTAACATCTCCTATATTTTTCAACATTAGGTCAGTGCAATATGCAACACACAAAGTCTAACAAAAGAATTATACCTACTTTGCGATTTTCTACTAGTTGCTTTATAAGCGAAATTATTATCAGTAATGAGTTAAACAATATTTTCTGGCTCAACTTCATCAAATATTTGAAATTGAATATCATTATTCCTAGTAAGGCCATATACATCAATAGACTTCAAAAATATTGTCCATTTTGCATAATAAACCAAAAAATTAATAATAAGTTCCTATCCTTTATTTGTACAACCATCACATATAATTTAATACGTAAAAATAGTCCAAGTCATTATTCTTTCATCCAAATAAAATTTTATTTCGTAAATAGAGCTACTTAGAAGTTTACATTTGTAGTTATTGATTGAATAAGCTTTGTATAATAGATCGTAAGAGACAATAACATCTACCATAGGTTGATAATAACAAGACTGAGCAGCATTGAATGCTATGTCTGAATCATACCATCATCTAGTTATTGTTATGTCTACATTATGAGTCACTTTTTCAAATTGCAAGGCAATACAAATTGCAGGCTAAGCTCTAGGAGTTGTTCGTGGTGCAAAAAAGTTAGACATCTACCTTCTTCTTTTCCTAACATCAAATGCAACATTCCCTTCTTGTTGGGTAAGAATACTACCATCTTCAACATTTCTACTATCATCCTGACCATCAACAAAATAACTTCCACTACCAATTTCGTAATTTAATCTTTGTCTTTTATCTTTCTTATGTCGATACTCTTCAAGTAAAGTCTTCATTTGTCATTTCATATCGTGACTCACTTTTTTAGAAGGCTCCACATGACTTTTGATCCCAACTAAGTGTTTCTTTAATTTGGTGACTCCTCCTCCTTTTAAATGCTTGTTACAAAATAAACAAATAACATGGTTCTTCATTTTGAGAACCAATTCAGCACGAGTCCAAGCTAGATCATTAAATCTTCTTGAAGTGGATAAATTATTAGAAGTATTTGAATTTCCTTTCATTTATCAATAAAAATAAATGAAAATATATATCAAAATTAACTTAATAATTTTATATCAAAATAAACTTGTATAAGAAAAAGAAAAAATAGATCAATAATAGTTTGTCAATAAATCATGTTTCTTTTTAAAACCAAATATCAAATGTAAGGATTGATGACTACACTTGCACAATTATATCTCATTTTGTTTGGCTGCATGATTTAAACATAAGATTACAAATATAAACTAATTTGTGTAATTATATAATTAAAAAATAAACTCACAACTGTAACTTATTTTATATGATTATATAATTTAACCATAAACTTACAAGACACAAGTATAACTTATTTTATAGTATTACTTAATTTAATTATAAACTCATATCTATAATTTAATTTGTGTAACTACATAATTTAACCATAAAGGCTTAACAATAATTTATTAGATAACCATAAAACCTTAACTATAACTTATTTTATATGATTATTGATTAGTTGATTAAATAATCCAATTATGGACATAAACTCACAACTATAATTCAATTTGTGTAATTGTTAATCATATAATTCAACCCCAAACTAAGTAATATATTTTGATGATTACAAAATTTAATTTATAACATATATCTCAATTTATAATAAAGACTTAACTTTTTATTTAGATTTCAACGTATGTAAATCTCAAAATCATAATTTTTAGGAACCCCAAAATCGAATACATATTAGCCGCGTCAACTTAAATAAATAATAACACCAGAAGAGCCTCATTTTTCCGTTCTTCTCCCTTTCTCATAGCCTTTCACTCTCTGACTATTTTTGAACTTTTTACAATGTTCGGCTCTCAAGCTTCGGCTCCGGCGTTCGGCACACCTTCTTCTTCGCCGGCGTTTGGCACTCCTTCAGCTTCGATATTCGGTGCTCCGTCGTCGACTACGGCATTCGGTGCTCCTTCATCGACTCCGGCCTTCGGTACTCCCTCTTCGACTCCGGCGTTCGGTACTCCCTCTTCGACTCCAGCGTTCGGTACTCCGTCATCGACTCCGGCTTTCGGAACTCCGTCTACGCCGTCCTTCGCTACCGGTTTTGGCTCTTCTCTGTTCTCTACGCCGTTCTCCTCTCAAACTCAACAACAACAACAGCAACAACCGACTTCCCTTTTTCAGCAACCGTCTACAGGTTTCGGATTTCAAACTCCATTTGCTCAGCCGCAAGCTTCGCCATTTGCCAATGTTCAGTTAACCACTCAGATGGCGCCGGTGGCTCCACTTCCATTCTCTCTTGCTGATCGAGATATTCAGGTTGATTTTGCTTTTCAAAACCCTAACCTAGCAATTGTAACGGAAACTGCTTTCTGATTTGGATTATGTTGTGACTTGATTATAGGCGATTCTTGATGCTTACAAGGAAGAGCCTGGAAATATTAAGTATGCATTTAAGGTCCGTTTCTCTTTGTTTCACATTTTCTGCTAGTATGTGGCTGCTGAGATAACTGAAGAAGAAGAAGAAGAAACGCACAAAAAAGAATAAAATGACCGTTATCTGGATTTAATTTACTTATTCTTGACCATATGATATTTAGAAGAACATGTTTCAGTTTTGCACATTATTCACCTGGTTCTGCTGAGTAACTAAGCAGTCTAGTTTTGAAATTTACACTTATTCCTGGTAACGTTGTTGCAGCATCTTTTGTTTAGTGTGACAGATCCACAATATAGAGGGAAGCCTGCTGGCGTCTCAGATGTGAGTTTGTCACCCAGTCTTTTGATGCTTCTATAACCATATTTGAGTTTTCCATTTTAGGGATGGACTCTTATCTTCTCCAGTGTCATCGGCTTACTTCATATTAATCTTTATTTCCAGATAATGTGGGCAGAGGCTATGACAAAGCTCGAGGGCATGGATAGTGCAGACAGAGAGCGTCTATGGCCTCAGCTTGTTCAAGGTTTCAAAGATCTTTCACACCGCCTGAAGGTTTTCAATCAACTTATCTTGTAGACACCATGAAGATGAACTAATTGCTAATAAACTAGGACGCTTGCAAGGAAATGGGACTATAGGAGGCAGATTTACTTGTTCGCAAGGGAACATTCATTATTTCTTAAAACTTAATTGGAAATATTGGACTGCAAATAATAAGGATGCCTCAAGGATAAAAGATAAGTTCAATTTTGGAAATGGCTTTTTATTAAATTTATTCAAGGTTTTGGGTGTAGCGGCAGGAGTTTTGTGGTCAAGTTTTATTGACATAAATGTACTGGTGAAGTGTCATCGGGAAGGTGAAGGGAGGGCAAAAATAGTGAACAATTGTAAGGCATGAAATTACTCAATGTCTGCTTAAATAGAAGCATTTTTCCCTCAAATTTGCATGATTTTGTGTTAAGTAAATGAAATAAAGTAAGTTTTCAGCTCTTTGGCTTCCTCATGTCAACATAGCTTTGTTGTGGTGCTATTGCTGACTGAACTTCTTGACATTGCAATGCTGAATTGATGTAGCTCCAAGATGAAGTGATAGTTGCAGATGCTGAGAGGCTGCAAATGACACAACGCAATGTCAGAATGGTATTCCTACATATCCGTCCTCGTGCATCGATTTCTTCTCCTTTTAGACAATCAAGTTGCATATTCTGAATGCGGATTATTTTGGCAGCTTCAGAGGCATTTTCAAGCTGAAACTCTTCCATGGATTGAGAGGATGAGACAAAAGGAGCAAAGTCTTCAGAGGCGTCTTTTGCGGGTGAGAACAATTTTGTAGTTTCTGCTAAGTAAATTGATAGAGAGCTGAGTAGAATGATTGCATACTTTAGCATGTGTGACCTGGCTGCTGCAACTTTTTGGATGTTAAATGGATGAACCGTGGTTGGAAATAGTCAAGTCTTTGACAGTTTCTCAGTGCCTTTTGCTTTGAGGGAGGCTTTCTTTATTGTGGCTTCTAACTTTTCTAACTGTTTCCGGAAAGTGAACTTAATTTTGGTATTAGTTTTCAGACTTTAACTACCTTTGGATATGCAAAGATACTCAAAAAAAAAAAAAAAAAAAAGTCTGATGTCTAAAGTTCTTGATCTGCAAATTGAAAATTTTATCTTTCAAGTGGCAATTGGAATGAAGTAATGGATATGGAAGAGTCCCTTTTCAGTAATGATTTGCTTAGGTATGTTGTTCCCATAGGTTGAATTACCTAAGCTACGTTTGATACTACCTGAGAGATATCTTAATTTTCTTGGCTTGTGTGCCATTCAGCAAATATGTTCATTGGATTATATCAAATGTTCTCGTGTAAGTAGAATTGCCATGGGTGAAGTCATGAAAGGAACTTAAAGCTTTTGTCTGTTGTTGCTTCAAGGTCATGAGAATAATGGAGGCATTAGAGGGTAAGGGTTGCAGACTGCCCTTGGTGAAAGGTGAAGCTGATCTCGCTGAGAAGCTAGCTGTCATAACCAGACAGGTATTCATTTCTTCAATTTCATGTACTCTTTAGCTTTCTGTGGTATTAACAAGTAGATGCAACTTCAGCTAAGAGGATCTGGGGCAGAGCTGTCTAGAAGGGTACAAAACCTGTTGAGCGTATCTAGAGTCCAAGCAAATTCTATTGGTGCCGGTGTTCCTGTTTACCTTCCAGGTTCAACTAAAATACATGAACAGAGTCTTGCTGACATGCAAGAGGTAAGGATCAGTTCTTACATTATGTGGGGCTGCTGTTTTGTTGTTAGCTCTTGGATAAATGATCGTATGTTCATTGTTATGTTGACATTTCTGTGGAAACAAATAATAGTGTGAGGTAACAAACGAATCACAATGATTGGCAGGTTTTGCAACAGCAGACAGAAGCCATCGCCAAACTTGCAAACGTGTTAAAGCGAGATATTCGTAATATGGAAATTATAATGGCTGAGGACACTGAGATGTCGGAAGATGCGCGCTAGAATAAGAATACTGAAGAATGTGTTGCATTTGTGGTTGATGATTCTTTTTGAAAAGATTGTGACGTGTGCAATGGGGTACCTAACGAATAACTCGAAATTCTTAGCCACCTGTTTGCGCATTCTCACCATGTTAATTCAAAAATCTAGCTAAATTAATACTGAAATCTATCTACTTCGGCATGCCTCCGTAAAATGAAGTTTTTAAGACTTTGTATGGAACTTTCTGTAACGACACTTTGGTGCCAGAATCGGTAAAATATCAAACTTTTGATGCAAGATAGAGTACTTTTTAAATTCCAATTTTGGACCCTTATGTAAATCAGGGTTAATATTTCGGCTTACCCAAAATTCCTCTGGCATAATCAAAGAATGGGCCATGCCCCATAACGTTTAATTTATTATATTATCAAATCATATTTCTACAGCTATGGTCAGAATTCCTCAAAAATTCGTATATCAGCGGTACTAGGTGAAAAGCTCGTCTTCACACGTCAACAGTAAGCTTCAGACATAATTAGCAGGACAAGTGCTGTCCAACCAGTAAATACCCTTGCACCTTTTCCTTTACCCTTCTTCTGATCGTATTGTTCCCACATGTATCCCGTCTGATGATAATTGTTGACCACGTTTCTGTAACAATGCATACGGTGCAATTTCTAATCAATAGAGGAATCCAAAAAAGATTCCCAGATAACTGAAATTAAGGATAGAGAAGTAAAACCTTATCAAATTACTCCTCAGGTCCGTGTATATCACCTTGGCCCTATCCTTATATGGTCCATCCACTGAAACAAGTTAATTAAAAAACAAATTACACATTTCTTCCCTTTATCTATAAACTTGAGTGAAGGCAAATGTGTAGGATACCTTTTGAGTAGTGGTAAACTGCAGAAATGATCAGGTAATTCAAGTTCATCCAGATAGGACCTCTCCAATAGGGCGGGTCATGCTCCGTGTTGCGTTTCATATACAAAGAACTGCAGCCCATACAGATTTATTCATATAATAAATCTCTAATGCAATGCCAGATGCCTACACAAGAAGGTAACACATCATCACCTGGTTTTGGCAAGTGAACGCAATCCATAGTCAGTCCATAAAATGCTCCTGTTAGAGATGAAGTCAAGTTGTTTGTCCAGAATCCATGAGTCCTACACGAATTTATAAACAGTTAGAAACTGATGATCTCCCTCCTCAAAATGGAGATAAACATAGTAATGTAGGCATTATATGCGAAATATTCTTGGCAGAAAAGGACTTGGGCCAGACTCAGTCTCTTGCCCAGCCGAGTCTACTTCCATTCCTATATTGAAAAATTCATCGTAGACATACAGCAGTTGTAGAAACAAAGTTACAAATACAATACATCAAACTAAAGTTTATCTCCAAAAAATACTCTATGCGACTTACCGATGGAATGATCTTTGCTATGAAGGGAAAAAGACTGGCATAACCAATATGAGGAACAAATCTTAACTCCGGTCTTTCTAACACCTCCCTTAACATTTCTCGGGTTGCATACGGGCCTCCTGTATGTGTTTCTCTCCAGCTTAAACGTACCTGATAGTTCAAACCAATATTCAGCATAAGAGAGAAGATTTCAGTGACAAGGTCTTTGTTGCCCACAACTTTACAAGGAAGTTACGCTTTCTGTAGGTGAACCCCATTTATCAAGAAATGGAAGGACATTCTAGACATTAAACAGACAACTTTAAACTCTGCTTAAGATAGTAATAGGATATTAAATAAATCTTAGTTTAGGAGCTTACTATCCATGAGATACTTTATGTGCATCAATACAGATAAGAAAATATTAATAAAGCGCAATTAAAAGGTTCAATCTAGCGTAATAAGATCAATAACACAAGTAATGCATATGGTTACAAAATCAACCGAAGCTATATTAAAACAGCAAATAGATGCCATATAATCCTAATATCCAATTAATTCGAGGGTTTAAACTTGAAGCAGAGAGGCAACGAAGTACAAGCTTACCTTTTCTGTGTGGTTGCCAAAATCAAAATAAGCTCCATATGCAGGATCAAGATGCATCTAGTAAAATTTGAGGCGTGTGTCAGAAATGGACAATCATAAGCACAGCAATAATTGTTTGACTTAATACAAGAGACTCATCAATGTGGTACTTTTAACTATATGCTGCACCAATAAAATAACATTAAGGATATACAAAAAATGAGAAGCAACTTGATACAAAATGCTTAAGATTGAATAACCTGATTTAAGATTTCAAAGTCTGCAAGTATCTTAGCTGTCAAACCATAATCCTGCATCAATGAGGATTGTTAAGGATCATCAAGCAAAAATTGATTCTACATAAGATACCTGGATTCTTTTAATACCTTCTCAAATTTAATTTCTTTCATTACCAACCGCGATATTGAATGCATGCAATTTGCAGCAAGAAACATCCAGCACCTAAGATCAACATGCCTCTCGTGCTCATTTGGATGTGAAGCACGTGGATAGTCATCCAGCCCTGAAGAGAGTGTCTAGCAATGAAAGAAACAATGCAGGATGCAGGTGTCATTGAGGTTTCTTCATTGAAGGAAAGCAAATTTAGAACATCTTCATGGCGTAATAATGAAGTAATGAACATGGCCATCAATTGCCTGAAATTAGTTGCATATACTTCAAAAGCAAAAACTTGTCAAAACAAAAATAGTTAGAGCTTGTTGCAATGAAAATAAAAAACAAAAATGGATGCAGAAAAAACCTTAGGATTTAGTTCACGAGTTGTCATATTATCTCTCCCATGCCAGAAATAGGCGCTCATCTCCTTTCCTAGTTCATGGAAATGATAATGAGAAATAAGACAAGGCAACAGCCTAGCGAGCCTCCACAAATGCATCATTTTGGAAAGGGATACATTAGAGGATATACCAGTTAGGTTAACAAATATCCATGTTCAACTTCTAGCAATCATGAATATTTACATGAGGATCACATGGCCTGAATATCTCCTGGAACTATATTTTCTGAAAGTAGAGAAATGTGCAGACAGTAGAATACCTGACTGTGTAGTATTAAACCACTGGAACCAAGCTTGAAGACGAACAAAAGCCTTATCTAGGAAGGTAATGATATCATTTCTTTCAGAAGGAGTGAACTTGTTTTCCTCTACTCCATTGATTAAATCTGGAAGAGTAGAAGTGTCATATCATATGCCTGATGAGCACGTTACTCTTATGCGTCATATGGAAGCTATGTTACAAAGAACTAGCAGTGATTGGTTTATCCATTAGAAACTTCATAATGAATAATGAATCGATTCAAATATTGCAAGCAATTAGATGTAGGATACTTAGGAGCACCACAACCCAGAAGATATAAAGAATGAGGTTACTCTGTGGGTAGTTTTGGACATAGGATTAAAACATTTCATGCATTAACAAAGCTTTTGTTGCTCCTTTGGATTCATAATCCTGGTCTTCAGAAATAACAAAGGTATATTTTGGGTCAGTTTAGAATTCATTATTTCTCCTGTGAGATTTTTGGTTCATTTGATATCAGAAATCTCCAAAACCATTGAACTTTTCAAAATTCGATCACAAAACAAAATAATCAATAAAATAAGTGAAAGTAAATTATACCACGGATAGCCAAAAACAACGTCGGGGGATTCCCATTAGTTGGATGTTGTAGAACAAATTCCTCTGGAACCTTACTGCAGTTACATCAGCAAGGTGTTTATGACAAACATATAACCAAAGGCACTTTTAATTATGGAAAAAGACAGACGTATTCTTGTACAACCTTACAGCTTCAGCACCTAAAATTTGCTCTCGTGGAATCCAACCCTCAATGTTCATCAAATCTAACCAATGCCCAATGATGTCCAAACATATGTTGATGTCCCATCGCCTGCTCATAGATGCCCCAACAATATCAGTTAGCCCGATAACTTGCAGTTATCAACAATCAAATATTGATATTTCAAATACCATCCCAAAATGAATTAGTAAAGAAGACATAGGAGAAAAAAGAAAATGGAAAAAAAAATGCAGGGAAACCAACCAAATCAAGAGTTGATGAAAACCTTCATCCCACAGAAACCCCCTAGGAAAGAATGGTCGACTAGGAACAGCTGTGTAAAGCTCAGCTGGCCAATAAGCAAGAAAATTGTTGTGAACTTTCTGCTGCAAGGAAACAAGATACACTGCATGACTTGTCATATTAACAGATTGAAAAGAAGATGATTCTTAAAGCTTCACTACTACGAGAGCAAACAACACAGTTTACCATGATAACACTTAAGATGCTGATAAATTAACATTGGAGCAATAGTACATGGCAATCAATGAGTCATAATGAAGAAAGACCTAATGTCAGATAGTTTTCTGAGAAAATTCTACAGTAGTTAGTCGACATCTAGTCACTTCACTTGGTACAAATGTTTACTCGCTTACAAAAGACCACGAATTTTGCCCGAAACAGAAAACATAAAACATAAGCATACAACTCACATTGATCGTCATAGGATATGAAATTTTTGATTGACCATAGAAGTATCCGATGCCTCCCAACATGTTTGCAATAGCAACTTTACCAACAGTAATTGCCTCAGTTTCAACCTGAACAAACCATAATGCATAAGTAGAATTACTACTATACAAGAAATCTAAAATTGAGATATTTGGTAATTGCCAAGATTTGATTTGGTAGATGTATACATTGCACTGTATTACTCTGTGCCTTAAACATATAGAAAGAGGCTAATTTCTTTCATCTTACTAAGCTCCACACATCGATCACAACCTTTGATAGAAATCCATTTTATGGATCTTATGAAGAGCAAGATAAACAACACAACCTTTTTTAAATCCTATAAAGAATTCTTGCATCTATTATCTCCGGAAAAGTAGGTTAAATAAAATCACAAATACTGTTTCCTATAAAGAATTCATACATCTATTATCTCCTGAAAAGTAGGCTAAGTAAAATCACAAATACTGTTTCTAGCTAGACTATTATCTGTATGCAGCCACCACATAATATTACCATATACCATTAAAAAATTCATTTAGATTTGAAATGATATAATGCCTAATTGAAAATTACATCTGATTTATGGTATCTATGCGTCACCATAGAAAAGACATCAAGAAGCGCAAACCACTTTCATCCATGAGATGATAGCCCACTTCACCACATAAGGAGAAAATAGTTGCGTGCATAAAGATTAATACATAGTCTCCTCAAAGCATTCTCAAAACTTCAATCAATTTCCCTTACACGTGCTTTCAAAGACAAATACCTTGTCAGTGATGTTAAAGCACTTCTGAAATTTGGCATCAAACTCCATTTGCTTTACTTGCAGTTGAGTTCTTAAAGAGGTTCCTGGTATTACAAATTAGGAAAGATCATGAATGCACAACTAGTTATAGGCAGCTGATCCACAGAGCACTCTATCAAGTTACAAGTTTATAGAAATTTAAAAAAATTATCTACAGATTAGTCAATAAAAAGTAGTATGCCAAAAGAATCTTCTAGCATCTTCTGAAAACTAAAGGGTGCAATACATCATGTTACTCAGTAAGAGATCAGATTTTTTTGCAAAAGATCTGATTAAATTGCTGATTCACATTAAAAGAAAATAAAACAGTCATACTGAAATCATGTATAGTGCTAGTTCATCCTATTTTTAGAACAAGAGGCTTCCCTACTTCTCCACATTGTAAGGGAACATTTTGTCCTGTTGCACGTGAGTTCAGAATTCAATTAATAATGAGACTAGGCAGACAAATTCTTACAAAGAACATAAAATAAACCTGTTAGGTTAACTACACGTTCTTCTATCCTTGGATTTTCCTTTCCAGTTCCAGATACAAAAGCAATATCTATCTTGAATGGAATTTCTGCAAAAATCTGAAAATCCAACAATCACACAGACCTAAAGGGGAACGTAGGCGAACAATGTGATGCTAAATAAATGTGAAACTCACTTATAGATGTGAAAAGAGTATCTACCTGAAATACTAAAATGTTGGGAAAATCTTCAAGTGAGTCAGACAGCTTAAGTTCACCATATCTTCTTGCCTAATAAAAGCAGATGCAAATAAAGAACTAAGGGAAAGATTACAAATAAATAATCAAAGACGTTATCTAGTTGCATGATGTCATTTAAGATGAAATATCAAAATGGACATACTTGGGCACCAAGATCATGCAGGACAAGATCTGATAAATTGTGAATATGAGGTGTCCGGAAACCAGAATAGTGGACCTCCAAGGCATCCTGAAATGCAGGTAACTTACCTATCAGCACTTCAAGATATGAAGGAAGGATGTTTCAAAAGTCTGTGGGTAAAAATTATTGATAATAAGAGCAAGGACTTTTCATGAGTTTACAGACTATTTAAGATAACATTCTCCCTTCACCATCTGTCTCCCTCCATAGACCAAGACAATTGTCCTTATTCTTGTTTCTATTGCTTTAAGATAAGTCTAAACAATTTTTGAGCAGTTGTAAGGCACATGATCTGGATGGATATAATCCAGGCTTTCAATAGCAAAACCAATGACAATTGCTTAACCGACAAATCAAAAGTCTCATCATTATGAAAATCATGATGTCAAAAAATCATTGCATTAAAATTTTGATTAACCTCAGTACCACTATATTCATAGCCGATTGGATCAAACTTCAGCAAATTGACCATGGCACTTCATTGCTGCATTACCTTTGATACCAAATGTAGCTGCCAACCTCCAACATCTGTTCGTGAACCTGATGCCAAAAGAGAGCTTTGACGGATATCTAAGATATTACCTTCCAAACTTAGAGCACTTCCATCTTCATCAGCCAAATAGAAAAACAGATGACCATTTCTCAACATCTCATTTGATCTGGAAAAGTGTTAACCAAAAAGACCTCCTACAGTTGAGCATAAAAGATGGGCAAACGAAATAAGTGAAAGGAATTTAATTCAGAAAACAGTCAAATTACTTACTTCTGGGTCTGAGTATCGATTTGAACTGCCCAATCTCCTCCATATCCACTATATTCACTCTTAGATTTCAAGAAATATGTCTCAAGCTTCAAGTCTTGATCAACCAACACCTGTTTTCCATAATCGCGACCATTATGCTCTGTCCAACTATACGTAGTAAGCTCATCAGAATCCTGGCACACATGACGCATTGCGTATCTTCCATCCTTCACACCAAGCCACATTAAACCAGCAACCAATGACCTCGGAGTCCTAGTAATCACACAAGTCATTTACCGCCAAAAACACAGCGCAAAAAGAAAATCCACAGTAGTAAGATAAAATGAACACCTAGCACGAACTCCTAAATACACTTGAGGACGATATGTTCCCCAATACAAGCTCTCTCTGTGTTCTCCTTCAAACTGTAACCGCCAACAAAGACAAGCACACACATCTTCATATCAAAATTTTGAAAGCAAAAGCAATAATCGAATAATAATAACCATTAAAAGAAAATAAATATGATCGTTAAACTGAGAATCGATACCTGAGGAAGCTTCGCGAGTTTAGGAGCAGGAAATGGAGTTATAACCCCAGGTCTTGTCGATTCTTCGAAAGGTTTAACTAAGCGTTGAATCAAGAAGAAGATAATGAAGAACGCGGTAGCGCTAATACCGATCAATATTCTGAGATCGACGTCGAAAATTCTAATGGCGCTGTGATGTTTACTCCTATCTCTACGCAGTTTCAGATTAGGTTTATCTCGCCGGATAGAGGCGTCGCTGCCGTCATCCTCGCCGTGAGCGGAGGACTTGATCCGGCTTCGTGCAGGTCTCCGGCTGCTTGCGGTCATTTTCCCGTCACTGAAACATTAATTAGGTAAACAAAAGGAAATGAGAGAACTCCTGAGCTAGAAACTACCAGATGGAAACGAAGAAATGAGAGTCTAAAGAGAACAAACTGAAGGAGACTCAGACTCTTGACTGATGATTGACGATTGGGTGGCGCTAAACTGGACTGGAGACGTTTCAAAGGCCTAGACAAGTTGAGTGGGATTTTGAAAAGCAGCCCATAAAATGAAGACAAATTGCTTGGCCCAGATTCAGGTTAGTTTGGACTTAAAAGACATTCTCCTAGGGGCCCTCTTATCTCTTCCTTCTCCGAGCTCGAGTTATAGATTAAGAAAAAGAAGAAACCGATAAGAAAGTATCAGCAACAACATAATTTATTGCGGGACAGCTCATGATATTTATATCGATCTATTATACACCTTTGTATCTAGTATTGGGTAGACCCCATATAATAACTGTTCTAGCTATACCATATTTTTTGTCTCATTTCTTCTAGAATAATTACAAACATTTTTTTGTTATGGATCTGTCACCATAAATTCAATGTGTAATCTTAGCATTCAATGTGTATTAATAAATAATATCATTTTTCAATTATTCAACAATTTTATTTTATCAAGTTCCATGTTTGTCAGCATTTATATGTTTCGATGCAACAACAAGATGTTATTTGTAACAAGTAATTTTGTTGGTTAGTTAGTCACATTTTATTCATGAAATGGGTTGGATTGATATTAGTTTGGATATAGCAAAATAATTCTATTAGATTTAATGTACTTATTTAATTGAATAAGTATCTTGTGTCAAAATTGAGAAATTATATGGCTTGAATCTCTGTGTCTACTCTTTAGGCAAAACACCGTCGCTCATTCTTACTAAAAAACTACAAGAAACGGAAGAAAGGGAGGAAGAAATAGATGTAAAAATAGAAACAATTTACGAACTGAAGGGGACTTGCGCGGCCCTGTCAGTTCCTTTGAGTTTTATTCTTGTGAATGTACTTTTCAGGCGGGATACTTAACGCGTTAGTTATAGCATTGCACAGATCAATACACACAACGCCCGGTATCCATAATTTACGACTAAGACTACTGGGTTATCTACTCTCATTCTCTCAGTGTTAATGTTGGCCCAGTAAAGTGCTTTTAGTGTTCTTTCTGATCTCTAGGCATTCACCACCAAGACATCTTGGAAGTAAATGTATTTTATGAATATGATATCTATCTAGTGTGATGTATGGAATATATGACAAAGGTAGAATCTTGGAGTCTTTTTATTGATCGGTCATGTCATATAGGCTTGAGTCGGGCATCCAATTACTTCAATTTGAATTATCCGCTCTTTTGATTTTGGAAAAAATCTCTTTATCACTATAATCTTTCTTTTACACATTCATCTTCCCCGCACAGTCTGCATAGTAGAGAATAACTAACAGTTATGATTCATTAAAAAAAAAAGAGAATCCGCTCATAGAAAAAGATTTTTCACGTCATGTACTAATAAATTAGATTGAAAAATCATTCAAATTCAAATTAAGAACGAACGGAAGCTCATAGCTTATTTGTTTCCCTATAATTGAAGATGTAGGGCTCTATTCGTTTATTCCACTTGACCAAAGCTTAAATTTATTTTTTAATGTTATACACCAAGGAAGAAATATTCTCATAAATCTCGATTGATACATGTTGTTTTTTTCCATTCATTCTTTTCAGGATTAGTCATGGTTATACAAACTATATTGATAGTATAAACGAATCCCTTTCTTCATAAAAATGCGTACAAGATGTTAGTTGCATTTCTATCAACCACTACTCAATGAAGAAATGAAAATGACCTTATTTATTTGTATTTGCTTTGATGAGAAAAGAAAAACAAAAAAATATATAAAGATCTTCTTAACTTAGGAATAAAATTTGATTAGTTGTCACTTTTTACAAAAAAGGGAGAGATGGATTGATATTTTTTTATTAGATTATTGGATTTGGATTCATTAGGATTGAGAAGGCTTGAACCTGTAGCTTCCACCTTGACTGGACGATGCCCTGACCAATTGAACTCCAATCTCCGGGGAAATGAAATAGAGTATACAACATATATATTCTTATTGAATGAAAAGTTAGCACTTGCATTAATTATTAATTATCTCAAATTTTAAGTAATGGTTAAAGTTTTCAAATTTAATCAAATCGAAGATGAGTTTTTGTGCCAACTAATAAGATTAGTCCTTTGTAACTGAAAGGTCATAGGTCAAGTCACGAAAGCAGCCTCTTTATAAAATGTAAAAAGAAGACTGTATACAATTGATGACCCTCTCTTAATTCTCACAAAACACGATCCTTAAATTTAATTAATTGGTTTATAGAATGTTTTAAATGTAAGTTAATTCCATACTACAATTGGCTTCTACAGTCTAGAACTACATTTCATTAACTTATTTTCATTTTGCTAGTTGATCTTAAGAATGGACAGAATTTTTCTATATTAGTATGGTATGCTAAAGATTTTATCTTTAAAGTGCTTGCTAGAAAAATTTATTTAAATATAATTTTTAATGTATTTAATCCTTAAAGATATAATTTAAGAAAGAGTGATAGAAAAATTTAACTCCCATTAATTTATTTTTAAGTGTTAATTAACAAATTTTATACTTTACTCAATTCTACAACTATAGCTTAGATTTTAAAAAGTAACAATTAAATATTCAAAATTTCAATTTTTTTTAATTATAGTATGTCGTTAATATTTTCATTAAACTTTTTAAGATCATTATCATGACTATTTTTATTTTTATAATTATCATTGTATAACAACAATAACAATAACAACATCCAGTATAAATTTCATTGGAGGAGGTCTAGTAATATGCAACTTTACTCGTAAAGATATTATTTTCAAATTATCCATATGAGCAAGAGAATTATAATTTTATTATTATATTATTATCATAGAAATATAATATTTTATCTTTATAATGTACTTATTCTGTAATTATACATAAATAACTAAATACTAAATATGAGTATTATTTTCATTAAAATTTATACAACCAAAAATATAGTTTAAATTACTTAAAAACAATTGTACTGCCCAGTTATTTTGAATCAGTTTCTTGAGTTGTGGATTCTTTATCATAGATTGAATAAAATATTCACAAATCTTTACATTCTTATAAGATTAACAACAACAATAATAATTGCTGAAATACAAAACATGAAGAAGTCCAGTGATACATCAATCTTATCTTTAACTCTGTTGTACAAATTTTTACATCCTTATCCATCCAAAAATAAAAAGATAAAACTGGACTTTCGTTTACGAGAATAAATATGAATTTTATTTATAAAATATATGCATTTTATAACTTTATATTATACACTAATTAATTAAATAACTGCATAAAAATAAAGGAATACTTTAATTAATTATCTCATAAAATATACTATTACCTGTTCTTCCAAGTGACAGTACATTCAACAAACCAGTTACTTACAGTTTCACCATGACACTCTTTTTAAGTCCAAGTTACCAAAAGAAATGCCTCTCAATTTGCAGCGTACTGGAAAATGGAAACGCTTACACCGGCTCTTGTACTGTACATTATACATGGAAGAAATCAGTTCATGGGATATAAGAAGAAAGGTAATTGTACGGCTTGATTTATCATTCTATCCGGGGTCGGTTAGCCTGCCCTTTCTGTCCTTGAAGCTCAGTCTCCTAACAAAATTTGGAAGGCAACAACCTGCACAACATGACGGTTTGTCTCCCCCAGAGCGTGTATCAACTGTTGCTTCGGTGCGCCAACAAGAATTTGCTAGTGATTTATAAGGACTTGATTTTGAACTTTTAGATGGAAGGTAAAGGTTCAGCGGCTTCGCTTTCTCACATTCTTGTAACTTGGATTTGGCATCAGTGGGAGACAATTCATCGCTTAAGGTCTCACTGAACAGCTCAAACAGTTGTTTAACTTGCTTGTTTATATCACTAGTTGGAGACGATTCAGGAGGTATTGTATTCACTTTGCTGCCATTGTAAAGTGATTCTTCAGGCTCGGGTGTTTCTGTGGAGCTGCTGGGGTGAACTGGAGTAGAGCCAAGAGTTGGGGTAAAATCTGCTGGCACAGAATAATCGTAAACCATAAGCTAATATAGACAATGAACGGAAAATTGTTTATTGTAGGCCTTACCGCCATTGACACTGGCAAAATCTTCACAGTCAGATTCTAACCAAGGCTGAGAATCAAAGTATACTATCTCCCGATCACCTGAAAAGTCAACAGCATACTTCAATCATGCTGGC
>JANSVA010000003.1:8803770-8817349 GCA_025504915.1 Erythroxylum reticulatum
CCACTTTTGGCCCTACCTTGCCCCATTGATTTTGTAAAAATAACGCATTGAAACCATCTACTCCAAGGGCTTTATTATGGAAGACAAACTCTCCAGATGAACTGCCAGTACGAAACAGTTTACCTAAAACATAATCAGTATAGAACTTAGATATTGTCAGATTAGAAAAATATTAAACGAACCAAAATTTGAGTGACATACATACGTGAATGTCTAGATGAGGTTTGTGGAATTGATGAATTTTCCAAAACAGTTGATTTCCCTAATCCTTTATAAACCATTGTGACATCACTCCTGCCTCCATAGGCATACATGTCATCTTCGGGATTTAGGGAAGCTTAAAACAACATGTAGTATATACCATCAAATGTGAATATATATATAATAGCTTCATAAAAGGAAATGAGATGTACATAATAATGAAAGTGACATTATTCAGATGATACTAAACACCTTGAAGTAGAAGATCGGCCATGTTAAGCAAACGATCATTAGTGTATGAAGTGGAGATTTTCCTACATTGTTTATTCCTTCAGTAGGGACAATTTTTCCACATTCCTCCCAACTGAATGAATTACTATCATTACACAATATACTAAAAAGGAAATAATTGATTTGTTGAATAAAATATTCAATTATAAGCACAAATTAATCGATATCATACCGTAATTGTAAATTACAACCATCTTCTTTTTATAAAGAATAAGAATCAAACTCTAACTCCTCTTTAGATCTCTGGCCCTTGTTATCCTCTTCAGATGAAATTTCAATGTATTCGTTAGATGGACCATTCAAAGGTTCATTATCTTCATATGTGACAGATGCATTTATTTCATAAACATCTTCCTGAAATGCTTCACTTTCAATTCTTTGTTCTCCTTTTCCATGTGATTCAAAAACACCTTTAGGTTTAACTTTGCAAATGACCAACTGATTTATCTCATCGTAAGTTGGGAAAAGGGATACAACACACTTGTTTTGCTTACATTGCTAATACGAAAGGTTCAAATTGTCTCAGTCTTCTTTCGTTTTTGATTTCAACTAGATCGTATCAGCTATGCACTTTTGTTCCAACATTAGGAGTCGGGTTAAACCAGTCACCCTTAAATATCACACGTCACTTTATTGGCAATGCAGGGTACTCAATTTCAAGTATCTCAATAATTTTACCATAGTAATATGTCAATTCTTCCTATATGTTAACTCTACTATTTATTGTTGCCATGCTATGACCATGATATTCTATATGATATTTGTATCCATTAATGAAATACACTGGATATGATTTAACAGTTCGCAGAGGTCCCTTACAAGATTACATATGAACTTGTTCTCTATTGGATTTTCTAAGGCCTACATAAAAGAAATTATCATATCAAAGAGTATAATGTCATTTGAACACTTAAATCTTATAATTCAATCATTTGAATATTGGTAAGTGAAAACTTACATATCTCTCAAACTATTGAGGAAAGTGTGTTCCAACTTTTTTATTTATATCATCCTATGTTTTGTCTGGCATTAGCTCGCGTAACAATTCCTCGTATAATCTAAAAACATTATTATGTATTTCAGTTATGAACAACACAAAATTTGAAAACCAAAATAATCATTTTCAACTTACTGCACGAAAGGTTGAACCTCTTGATAGTTCAATAAAATGTAACCATAAGTAGCCTCAATTTCTTCCTTTGTTAACATTTTTCTTGTTGAATATCCTTATGTTCATCTAGGATATGTGAAAATGGACAAGTTACCATCAGCATCACTTGTTCCTCACCCATCGTTATTACGAGGAACTTTTCTTTCTCTTGTTTGAAAATTTGACTCAAAATAATGTGAACAAAATGTACTAACTTCCTCCACTAAATAAGCATTACATATCAAACCTTCAACTCTAGCCTTGTTTTTGAAAATTTTCTTCGAGTGATGCAAATACCTATATTAGAGAATATGGTTGTTACAATTTAGTAGTTAAAACACGTTATTACTTCAATTCTAATAATTTTTTTGAATTACCTCTCAAATGGATACATCCATCGATATTGAAATGTATCGGCTAGTTTTGCCTCATATGCTAAATGCATAGGTAGATGCTCTATATAGTCAAAGAAGCTTGGAGGAAAATCCCTTCTAACTTGCACAAAATTACTGGAATTTCCCTTTCTAGTTTTTCCATTTTAGCCAACTTGATTTCAGATGATGTTAAACTTTTGAAAAATAAACTTAATTTTGTTATTACTTTCCAAACCTTATTCAGTAGCAACTCCTAAAATGCAATTGGAATTAGCCTTTGCATAAACACATGAAAATCATGACTTTTATCCCAAATAACTTATACTTCCTCATGTCCACTCACCTTGCCAAGTTTGAAACATAACCATCGAGAAACTTTAGACTTTTAAACCATTCATATAATATTTCCTTTTATTTTTTTGTTCAAAGTGTAACATGCTTTTGGATATTTACCAATTTGAAGATCTTTATGTAACTCATTCCTTCTATTAAAAAGTTGCAAATCAACTTGTGATTTTGTATTGTCTTTTGTCCTCCCTTCAATGTTCATTACGGTATTGAAAACATTGTCAAAAATATTTTTTTAATATGCATCACATCTAAATTATGACGTATCAAATTAGTTTTCCAAAATGGAAAATCCTAAAAGATGCTTCGTTTTCACCAACCAAAGTTTTTACTAATGTATGTATTCAATTCGTCAGCTTAAAAGTCTGTAACTTTTAGCAAGCCTAATTCCTCAACCTCCTGCAAAATCTCTTAACCATCTTTGTGAGGGGGAGGAGATGTTTTTACTATCCTATTCTTAATGAACTCTTGTTTATTGGGTCTAAATGGACGTTTTGGAGGAAGAAATTTCCTGCGATTGCTAAACCAACATGTTTTGCCCCCGTTTGGAAGATAAAATGTATCAGAATCATTAACACAATAAGGATAAGCCAATTTTCCTGTTGTAATCCATCCAGACAACATGGCATATGCCGAAAAATCACTAATGGTCTACATCAAAGCTACTCTCAATACAAAATTCTGCTTTAGAGACACATCATATGTTTGAACACTATATTCCCAAAGATGCTGCAATTCAGATATCAATGGTTGTAAGAATACATCAATTTTATGCTTTGGATTTATAGGCCCTGGCACAATCACTATCAAGAACATATATGTGTCTTTCATACACATCTATGGAGGCAAATTATAAGGAGTAATTATGAGTGGCCATGATGAATATTACTAGACGGAATGACCAAAAGGTTGGAATCCATCCGTTGACAATCCCAACTTAACATTTCGACTTTCAGCTGCAAACTCAAAATAGGTGTCATCGAAATGTTTCCACGCCAGTGCATCTAATGGATGACTTATTATTCCATCTTCCTGTTCGTGTTCATTATGCCATCTCATGTGAGATGTAGTAACATCAAAAGCATATAGTCTTTGAAGTCTTGGAGTCATCGAGAAATAACACATTCGCTTGTAGGGTACTAATTTCTGTTTTATAGAACACTTTCTAGGCTTAAACCTAGGTTGACCACAAAATTTGCACTCTTACAATTCCACATCATCTCCCCAATACAATATACATCCTAATTTGCAATAGTCAATCTTTTCAACAAGTAAACCAAGACCCCTAATAAGTTTCTTCATATTGTAAAAACTATCAACAATTGTGTGATTCATTATACCATTCAAGAATTTTATCAAAACTACGGTCCGAAATATGCCCTTTAGACTTTATATTCAAAATTCGAGCAATTGAAGACAATTGAGTCATTGTATCATAATTTGGCCATAATTCTTAGTTAGCTGACTGTAGTAAATCAAAAAATTGTTTTGCATGTGGGTTTGGTTCTTCTTCAAGATTTTTTTATATTTTCCTGAAAGGTATACTCGGCTGCATCACAAACCATTTGCATGTAAGGATTTTCATTTCCTTCCATATTATTTGTTCTAATCCAATCCCCTTTCAAACTCATTTAAGTTTACAGACGATTGTACTTGATTACCCCTTGAGGTGCTACAAATCAATAGTTCCCCATGTCGTGTCCACTAAAAATAATTTAGGACAAACCCTTTTCTTAGCAAATGCCCATTCACTTCATCAATAAGAAGGAAGCAAATGTGTTGGATTTTTTACATGGACATCTGATCTTTGGGCCATCCATATATGTAGGTTAAGAATATGCATAATGAATAAAAGCTTCAACAAACTCAAGATTAATGAAACGATTAGGTGTTAATTGTCTCAACATCCAAGATCTATCAATATTAATCATTTATGCAAAATTGTTAATTTCAAACAGTGACTCTATAGTTAGTATACTTCATGTTTTCCAAAGTTTACAAAACATCTAAACTTAACATAACATCCCTTAAATATGAACCAATTGAATTAATCACCAAAGTTTTCACCTGTGAATCAAGAAAATAAGTTTTCGTTATGACTCCTGGGCTTGTGGTATTTTTCAATGATAAGCTTCATAGGAGCTACATCACGAGTTATGGGTTAAGGTTTATTGCTTAAGATCAAACATATTTATTAGCTGAACATCTATTTTTTTGTCTGTAATCATATATATTAGAAGAGAATTCAAAGACACACTTAAGAATGTGAGAGGGAAAATTCTTGGTCAGTTTTATTTAATATGGGAACATAAAACGAATAACTTAATTTTATAAAGTTGGAATATTTAATTGAATAGTTTAGATATTGTTATTGAAATTTAAAATTCATGTTAGAAGTTTGATATTTAACCTAAATTAATTATTTACTAGTAACAAATATAATAAGTAAGCATAAAACCATGAATACTTCGCTCCATACATTATTGTAACATATAAAAGTTATGTAATATGTCTAGAACTAAATTATTATTATATTAAAAAAGATGTGTGTAAAGATTCACATATGAAAAGTAAAGAGAACCTAATCATTTCAAAGAGCATCAATGAAATAACTCATTGACATAATTCAACATATTTAGAACTATAAGTCAAAGTCATCTTATATGTCATTCAATAATAAACCGAAGTTCATACCACAAACAATTTTCGGTTGGTGCTAGCATTAACAAAAAAAATGCACGGCATTCAAATGGGAGGTTCAAGCAATAAAAAAATGCCCAAATTAAACCAAGTACACAAAAACCTACTAAATAACAAAACCCACTTACCTCAACTATTGAAGCACATAAAGGTAGAAGATGATGGAGCTAGAATGAGCTAATGACCGAAAAAGATAACCAAAACAAAGCAAAGAAGACAATGAATAAGATCTTAGCTAGGAACCTTAAGTAATTGAAAGAGATCTTAAATTATTGCCATGTTTGACTAAAGATGTATGAGTGAAGCCACATAAAACATACCACAGAATATTACATGCCATTCACATTTACTATCTACCAATAACATTAATTAAGGGTAATTCAGGTTTTACCTAAAGTAGAAATACTTTCCTATACTGCATATATGCTATGTAGAGGGAAAGGTTCAATAGACTTTATAAAGGCTTAGCTTTAGATAAATATGCAATAGTAATTAATACTTTTTGGATTAGAGAAATCCTAAAAAAAATATACTCACTTTAAGGGCTTGACCATTGTTCACTGTTCCTTATTCTGATATAAGCTTAAAGCTTAGTTAATATAATTCTTTCAATCTCATAAACATAATGCATCCAATCAATATTCAACAATTTCAATTTGAATTTCAAAAAGTATTTGACACTATAAATTGTACCTTTCAATTTTAAGTTATGACAACTTTTGTATTACTAAACAACTATAGTAATTGGATCAAAATATTTGTCATTACTACTTCAACATTATGGTTTGTGGAGAACCTTCCAATCCTTTTTAAGGTACCAAAAGATTGAGGTAAGTGCCAATGTCAAACCAACTTCTATATATATTACAATTAATCTTAAAAAGATGAAATGTAAGTAAATTGAATTCAAAATTGAAAGAAAATATCCATATTTGAAACAAAGAATTGTATATAAAGGCCTAGTTTTTGTAGGATCACTTAGGTCAAATCAAAATATTGTCACTTAACATAATTGTCTTCCTAGCATTCACAATGAACAGTTCACATTAAAAGCAGTTACTCATATTATAAACTTAACCTTTAGCAACCAATTTTAACTAAGAAATATACCAAAAAAGTGATGATCTCAAACTAAAGAGTTCTTAAACAAAAAACTAAAAAAAACAAAAAATAATCATAACTGAATAAATACTTAGGTTTGAATCTTGAAGGATCTCTCTATGTTAATGCTTATGGTTTTTTCAATTACCATGTTGTTATTAGATCTCTTACGATATCATTATTTAACTTCCCAGTTTATAAACCTAGTAACTTATTTTAGAGGAGGTGGTGTTATAGAAGAAGCAACATGACTCAAATTTCTCTTATCCACCATATTTAATAGTGGAGCCATACTTCATCACAAAAGAATTCATAAACATATTCACTATAATTCACAATATCCACGTCCAAGTTCACTAATCCATAATTTCCATAAGACCTAATTACATTCACAGAATCCACAATACTAATGTTAACATAAATTCCAAAATTTCTAAGTCTATTATCCTCAATAGTGTGTAATAGCCATTATCAGTATAAGATTCTTAGGATACATGTCATACATCCATATTAATAAACCAATGGGAAACTTGTTAGTCATCCTTCATCAAATCAAATACTCTTTTAATGCAAAATGAAGACTAACCCAAGTGATGTTCTCTTCAATCTCCTTGAAAATAGAAATTATGCCAGCAAATGAGTTCCTACAACCAAGCAATAATCCATAAGATGTTAGCCAGTAAAATTACAAATCTATCCAATACATAAAGAAATTGAAGAGTGTTATCAAACAAGCGTATGATTAGATGACTTTAATTTTATTGGTCAAGTGGTATAGGAGTGCATATATATGTGAGAGTAACTATGATATGCTACTGATAAGGATACATTCATTATAAACAAAGTAAAAAGAAGAGATTTAGTTACTAAAGTTATGTTAAAGAAACTAGGCAAAACTCATATCTACCTTACTTATTAGTTTTTCAATCCATCCTCTTTTTTCAATGCAATTGATTAGATTATTTCTAAATTCTTTCAATCGAATTAAAACTTAAGTCTTTAGAGTAAGGGTATTAGTGATAACATATTAGTTGGATTAGCCTTATGTATATTACCACTATTTTTAAAAAATCTTTATGCATGTCATTCTTAAGCTCTTTTAAAGAATTCAACGGTATCAAATAAGATTCATTTGAAAGTATGAGAATAGGATAAGGTAGACAAGAATTAAAACTATAAAATCTTACCTAAATTTTAGTTATATTCTATTTATATAATTAGATTATAGTTATAATTCTAGAAGAATCATTTACGTCGAGGAGACTACACAAGGTAAAAATATATTTATTCTGAAAGTATTTTTAATATATTTAGGACTCTTTATTTTTATTAAGTGTCGAAATGTCTTTAATAAATAAAGCTTTAATCCTCTATTTACTCGTGCTTGCTTATAAACTTAAAGGAAGTCCAACAAACTTGTGTCAGTTTTAACCATTTATGGTTAACTAAGATTTTCTAGTTATTCACACTTGAGTAAATATATACTAGTTTGATTTCTCCATCTAAAAAGAGAATAGAATACTTACCTAATTCATTTGTTGATCCTATTAGAGTTGTTTATAATCCCAAAATTGTTTAGTTTAGTGAACAACTTGTGCTTATAACTCACAATAACTATTTGTTACAAACTAAATATTATG
The DNA here is from genome assembly GCA_025504915.1 of Erythroxylum reticulatum. Lineage (NCBI taxonomy): Eukaryota > Viridiplantae > Streptophyta > Magnoliopsida > Malpighiales > Erythroxylaceae > Erythroxylum > Erythroxylum reticulatum. The sequence continues at coordinate 8,811,576 of JANSVA010000003.1, forward strand.
ATACCAAGTCAATCTATTGATGTAAGAGAGAAAAAAACATAAATTCCACATTGACCATTAGAATGAATCCCATCAATGCCCTTGTAATCAACATAATAAGAGTACTATGCATGAAGACCTAATTTAGCAACTCCTAATGTTTTAGCGAAACAACTATTAAACATATTAAAAATGTTATTTTTCAATACTTGTGATAGTATGCATGACCCAAACGATCATGCTCATAGGCATAGAGAGCTTATGGACCTATACAATGCATAAGTTGAAATCAAGTCTAAGGCCTTCTCCTCCACTTTAACAAGAGCAGTGGAATACTTATTTCAAACATTGCATCCTATGTCAACTACCAGATTCTAATATTACTATTAAATTCATCTCACACTTTGTTTGTAATAAGTGCAAACTAATGGCCCTTATCTATTTCATATCAATAACTCAAACAAAAGAAGAAAATTCGAGATTACTTAGAATGCTCCACCGAATTTCCAATTTTGAATATGAGTGTAGCAACCTTTATAAATAGATAAACAAATAGACAATCCTTATGTAATTTTTTGAAAAAATAATGGCTTTCAAATTTCAAGGAAGTACAAGTCAAAGTACAAAGTACCTCAGTTTAGAGGATGTTAAGTCAAATTTGAAAAGTAATGAAAAAGAAAAAGTGGTGCATCTTCACTATATGATGAAGAGAACAAAGAAATATGGGAAGAACAAGGTAAGGATGAAAGCAAAGGAAAGAGTTAGGAACAACTTTTAAGGTTTAACACCTCACTAAGTAGTGTAGTTGTCTGCATATTAGATAATGATTTAGTCATAAAAAATAGAATAAAACAAAAACAAAATGATATATCTTAAATTTTCTCAACTAGAGATATAGAGAAGATGTAAAAGTTAATTTCTTAGGTGAACCCTCTAACAAATTTAACTACTATTTTTTTAGCCTTAAATCTTAACGATATAATGATCCACCACTCTCAAATTACTAAGCATAAAAATGATCTTGTACATTATAATTCAAATAAATCAAATAAATAGATATCTAAATCTAGCACCTTATTAAAGACGTATACACTCATATTTTCATAGATCTTTGGGACTTAATTCAGAGTCATTTATATTCATATAAAGCTTGTTTATCATGTTTTAGCATTATTCGAGTTTCATTGACGTAAAATGCATAAATGAAACAAATAGACTTGAATTGCACTATTTTTCGATTTCTGGCAGACTTAACCTTTAGTCATTGTGGGCTTTTTATCTCAAGATTGGTTTAGTAAAAACTTCTAAAATTTTGTACTTAAATTCTTGACAGAGTTTATAGGACTAATTGTAGATATTTTTAAGATAGAACTCAGGAGAAAAAAAATTCCCAAAGGCTGCGTCAGGATCCTGTTCGTCAAAATGACCTTTTGACGATGTTTTAATCATAACTTTTGACTCAGATGGTGGAATTCAATGATTCAATTCTTAGATTTAAGCTAACTCAAAGAAAAATCTATTGATAAAATTTGATCTCTTAACTTTTCATCATTTGGTTATTATAGACAGTCAAAATTGACCCTGGTATATTGTCAAGAATGTAGTTCAAAGTCAACAGGAGTTAAAGTCAATTTTCAGAGCACTTGGATGATATGGCCTGACTCCATTAGATACTTAAAGATGATTGGATATCTACCTCATCAAGCACTGACACTTGGGATGGTTGGTTAGGCCCATGCTAAAGAGTTTTTGCCACTTCTACAAGTTCCTGTTTAGACAAGAATTTGTTTCCCTGTTTGTCTCTGAATTAGGTCAGCCACCTCATCATTGTAATTAGTATAAATTCGACTTTTGTCTCTAGGTTTGGGGTTGGCCTCCTCTTTATTGTTCTCTATAATTCCTGGCCAAAATCCTTCTTCTACTCTTTCTATTAGACGTAAGTTCCTTAGACTAATTATGTTGTAATCGAATTTTAAAAGTATGTGTGGCTAAGCTTTTAATTCAATTGTAAAGGGTAATACCCTTTGAACCGATCTTAGTTAATGAGGATTTAATCTTAATCAATTCTTTTGTTCGTGTGTTGAAAACATGTGTTTGAATTCTAGTCCTTTAATGGTTGAATTGAACTCCTAAATCTTACAATCTGAAATTAGGGTTTATAAGGGATTTTTGGACACCATTCGATTAATTGATGGTAGTAGTTGCCAAATTAATTGATTTATAGCTAGGTTGATTGTTGGCACCTGGGTCACGGTACCTATTATGAGGCTCTAATTTCCTAAAAATTTCAAACTTTGGAAAATTTTAGCTTTAACAGTGGTGGGTTCTCCACGATAAAAGTCTGACTTCATCGTGGTGAAGTATAAAGGTCAAGCAAAATGATCCTTCGGGAAAAAAATGTCGCGGTGAAAGTCTAGCTTCACCGCGACAAAGTCCCCTAAATTTTAATATAGAAACCCTTAGGGAAAGGTTAGCCACAACGTACTCTGGGCCTCACTGTGGCAAAACCTTCAGATAAAACCCAGACTACTAACATTCAACACAAAACATACAAACATACATTCATACAATTCTTTCAACACAACCATTTTAGCAAAGAAATTAACTACGAACGTACACCAAAAAAAACTTTCTTCAATTCGTCATTTCATTACTAAAGTAAAAGAACTCGAAAAACTTTATTTATATATTAAAAGCCATACTATTGGCTTATTACAGAATACAAAATGCACATGATACAATTGAATGTTTATGCTTAATATGATTCTAAGTACCAATAGTTTCTGAACTAACTTAATTACCAATTATAGCTATCTTGGAGTTACCAAATGCCTTGCAAGGTTCACAATTCTCTTATTCTGCTTTTTCTTCACCTGCAGAGTGGAAGGTAATGGGGTGAGCAGCAAAGCTCAGTGGCTTATACATTTATAGCCATTGGCAATAAGCCATATAATTCAAGCATATACATATATATTCATTCATATACATCTATAACTTATTTTAGCTAGCAATTCAATCATCCCCAAATTCTAACTCAAATATTCATAGTCAAGGATGCTATAACTTAAAACGTATCATGTACATTTAAGCATCAGAACATAACATTCAATTATGTACCATACTTGACAATTCAAAGATGCAATGCACAACAAATAGCTTGAGGGTTGCATGGAAACAGAATGGAGAAACTGAAGTTTACACCATAAATAGAATGAGTCCATTTTTGGAGATCATATGCCATAAGCGGGCAGCCGAAAGAAGGCTCTTGTCAACATGCACATGAAGAACAGAATGGTTCCACTCTTGCCCAAACAAAACCATATAATCGTTTTATCATATGCTCATACTTTCAAGCTTTTTTTAATCTTTTCATTCATACAAAATGCCATAACATGTTTCAATGACATAACTTGATCATAATTCATATATCACAATGCATTTTCAACAATCACAAGTGTTTACTATCAAGCAAGTTAACATACAATACACATGCATTCAATTCAAGGAATTTAGCGTATCTTCACTAATAAGACAAACTTGCCCATATTACACAATAACCATAAGCATATTACCCACCTTGAATACCTTACTTAAAGACTTGCTCAAAGGTGCCTCTCCTCTTAACCCTCTTTCCTTACTTGATTCCCTTTATCAATGAAAAAAATTCCAATTCAATAGGAATACAATTGAGGACCTATATATAGCATAATCACTAAGATAAATTCTAAATACTCAAACTCTTCCAAAAGTCCTAACCTTTAGGTAAATTTTCCATGATCATTCTGACCAGGTAAATGAAGAAATTTGATAACACTTCCTTATATAAAAATTATCCTCATTGTCTTAATTTTCTAATGACGCCATATCATTCAATTTGGTTCAGAATCTGAAAGTTATAATCCAAACATTTTTGTATTATTCATTTGCTAAAACAATATTCTGTGTTCAACTTCCATCCAAAAATTGAAATTCTTAGAGACTAAACTATAAATTTATTTCTTTGAAAAATTTTATCTCTATGTATCTAGTTTACTCCAAATCAAAAATCACTCCATTTGGATAACTACAGAGCAAGATATCATCAAATTACTAAAACATGTTTATATAGAAAAGTTGATTTCGCTGCGATGAAGTTAGAAGTTCACCGCGACAAACTTGTCCAGAAGCCTCTGAAATTTCCTGCCCTCATCCTATTTTCTAGATTTTTCACATCCAACATCTACACCTAACACATCTTATACAAAAATCATCCTTTGTACTTTGTTTGCATTTCATTCTCTACTCCACTTCAACTCAATATCATGCATAAACAAATCGCAGTCCATGATTGATCATGAACACTACTAATAGAACATACACATATATACACATTCAGCATCAACTTCCTACATACATTCACTTCATTTTTTTTACCATCATTTCAGTTCTAACTTTCACTAAATATGTTTCATTCAACAAATCAAGGAGGGTTAATGCTTATACTTACTTGTTTAGCTTCAAATTCTTCAAACTCTGTAAAATCTCCAAAACCCTAGCTTAATCTTCTTTTCTTTTCTTTTCTCTCCTTCTCTCCTTCTCTTCGTTATTTTCTCTTCATCTCTCCCTCAAACATGTTTTCTCTCTTATTCAAAGCAAGACGACATTTCTTCTTCCCTTCATACCCTTAATGAATGTAAAAAGTCCATTTAAAAAGTCCATTCTACCCTTCCCAAAAGCCTTACGTCTTATACCCTAAAGTGATCTTCCAAAAATACCCTTGAACGTTCTTACTTCCTTAACATTTTAATTCAATTAACCTATGTCATATAATCTTACTGACATTAACATAGTAATTAACTCCATAAAATAATCCCATAAAGACCTTATAATTCATTCAAATCATGCTTAACGAGATAAAAAAAATATGGGGGCCAACATTATTGATAGTAGTTGTCAAACCTATCCTAAGAGAATTCAAACTTTGTTTTAAACTAGTGATAGTAGTTGTCAAGGTTTTCAAGGCAAGATCATTGAACCGACTATCTTAATGCTCGTATGTGACAATTAGTAGTTATGAACCCTATGATTGTTATCGAAGATTTGTTTACTTATCAGTTAAGAAGCATAAAATTAATAAGTTGGTGACCCTTGATTATGCGCACACAACAAACAAATAATTGCTCGAGTCTGATAAATGAATTAATTAGTTTTGGTAGCGAAATCCTTTGCAATTTAAGTTTTCGTAATTCTATTTTTATCCTAATCTTTCAATTCTGATTTCTACCGAATTTTGATTTAGCATTTGTTTAAGTTTATGTTCTTTAAATTTTGAATTGCTGAGATCAAACTCCCCCCTAAAGAAAGCATGCCATATTTGAAGAAACGGTAGATTTCAAAACTTTTTATAAATCTAAATTATAGCGGAAGCAATATATCCAAATTATCATGCCAATCTATACATGATATGGTATAAGGATAATAAAAAAACATAAACAAGATAGAGATTATATTACTGACTCCTTTGCTACAGCTTTGACTCCTTGTTGTACTATCCTATCCTTAGAAATATATCCTCTCCTAAGTGACGAATCCTCTCTTCTTATTATTGTTTCCTCTTCTCAATATTGTATCCTCGACCAACTCGATCTACCACTTGTTCTTCTTGGACAAATTGGTTAACAAGATCCTTTGGTGCAAAAGGAGAAGAAAACTTTGGAGGAGAATTTTCTTAGAAGAAACAAGACCAAGAATGAGACACTCTTATGCAATTTTCGATTTTTTCATGCAAGATAGGAGAGAGAGTGATAAAAATGTAA
>JANSVA010000003.1:8817449-8840175 GCA_025504915.1 Erythroxylum reticulatum
TTATTATTATTATTACTCCTACTTTATTTTACTATCGGGGTGGTAGGGTTTATTTAGTTTCAGTTTTTAAGGTTTTCGTAAGATTAACACAGGCAGGTAACATAGAGACACGAGTCAAGAGGGATGCCTTTTCAGCGAGCAGTAGAAATCCGTACAAGCGGGTCGTTAAGCGCAGCCTGCAAGAATAAAGATGGAGATGATTTAATGAGGATAGGCTCTTATGTGAGGACCTTCACGGGTAAGTACTTAGAATTGGTAAAGGTTTTAGATAAGTATAGGATACAAATAGCGTGCATTTAGGAGACTAAGTGGGTAGGCGCCAAAGCAAAGGAGATAAGGGGGTTCAAATTGTGGTACTCGAGAAGTGCGTGGAAGCAAAATGGGGAAGGCATCCTAGTGGACAAGGGACTTATGGACAGAGTAGTGGGGATCTCAAGGCTAAATGATAGGATAATGGTGGCAAAAATTGTGCTAAGCATTGTGGTTTTCAATGTAGTATATGCGTATGCACCTCAAGCTGGCACAGACGGACAAATAAAACGTCCATTTTGGGAGGCACTGGATGGGGTCCTTATACAAATCGTAGATATTGAGCAGATCATCCTAGGAGGAGATATTAATGGGCATATAGGGGCAGGTTCTGACGATTATTCAGGTACCCATAGGGGCTTCGGATACGGAACTAGAAATGAAAGTGGGGTTGATTTATTGGACATGGCCATAGCATATGAGTTAGTAATAGTAAATTCCTTTTTTGAGAAAAACGAAGCGCACTTAATGACGTTTCAGAGTAGTACGATCAAGACGCAAATTAATTATCTCCTTTTTAGGTCAAGAGCTAAATCATGGTGCAAGGATTGCAAAGTACTTCCGGCCATATGCCTATCAACTTAACATAAATTGTTAGTTATGGATCTAGGAATTAAGGGATGGAGGGCACAAAAATTTACCATGCAATGTCGCAAAATAAGATGGTGGTAGCTAAAAAGGGACATGTTGGAACATTTTAGGAACCAGATTCGGTATAATATAACATGGATCGCGAGTATCGGATGTGGCAGGTTGTAGCTCCCGTAGTGAGAGAAACAGCCACAAAACTCCTAAGGTATCTATAAGACAGAGCAGGGGGCAGATGGAATCTTGGTGGTGGTCACACGAGATCCAGAAAACGGTGAAGGCGAAAAGAGAGCTTATACAGATCTGTTGGTGAGCGCAACAAAGGAGGAGCGGGAAACCAATAAAATAAGGTATAGACTGGCAAAACAGAAGGCCTGGAAGACTCTTACAGTGGCTAAAGGAGAAGCTTACGAAAATATGTATAGGGGTTTTGGATACGGTCAGGGGAGCGCAAAGAATTTTCAAGATAACAAGTAAGACAGTGGATTTTAACCAAGTTTGCTGCATACATGACGAAGCCAGACAGGTGATCACAGAGGCCCAAGACATCAAGAATACCCATTATTAAACATAGAATTAGGCGAACCCCCAGTTTCGGGACACTTTTTAAATGGGTTCTCATGGGGGAGGATCACAAGGTGTGAAATTGTGAAGGTTTTAAGAGGGATGGGGAGCGAACATGTCGTAGGGCCAGACGAGATCCCTATAGAAGTATGAAAGAGAGTAGGTGTTGCTGGTATTGAGTAGTTAGTCCAACTCTTTAATGTGATCCTTGATTCAGCCAAGATGTCTGATGAATGGAGATTGAGTAGGTTGATATCTTTATAAAAGGCCAAGGGAGACATCCAACAATGTCACAACTATCGAGGCATCAAATTACTAAGTCATACCATGAAGCTGTGGGCAAAGGCAATTGAAAAGAGAATCCGAAGAGCTGTTTCTATATCGAACAACTAATTCGGTTTTAGACCGGGTAGGTCCACTACAGAAGCCAGACAGGTGCTCATAGAGGCCCAAGACATTAAGCGGAGGTGGAAGAGATACTTTTATGGCCTTTATAATGAATACTCATTATTGAACATAGAATTAGGCGAACCCTCAGTGTCAGGACACTTTTTAAATGGGTTCTCATGGGGGAGGATCACAAAGGGTGAAATTGTGAAGGTTTTAAGAGGGATGGGGAGCGGACAGGCCATAGGGTCGGACGAGATCCCTATAGAGGTATGAAAGAGAGTAGGTGTTATCAGTATTGAGTAGTTAGTCCAGCTCTTTAATGTGATCCTTGATTCAACCAAGATGTCTGATGAATAGAGATTAAGTAGGTTGATCCCATTATACAAGGCCAAGGGAGACATCCAACAATGTCACAACTATCGAGGCATCAAATTACTAAGTCATACCATAAAGCTGTGGGAAAAGGTAATTGAAAAGAGAATCCGAAGAGTTGTTTCTATATCGGACAACCAATTCGATTTTAGACAGGGCAGGTGGCGCTCACAGAGGCCCAAGACATCAAGCGGAGGTGGCAGAGATACTTTTATGGCCTTTATCACGAAGACTCATTGGTCAACATAGAATTAGGCAAACCCTCAGTGTCGGGACACTTTTTTAATGGGTTCTCATGGGGAGGATCACAAGGATCGAAATTGCGAAGGTTTTAAGAGGGATGGGGAGTAGACGGGCCGTAAGGCCGGAAGAGATCCCTATAAAAGAGAGTAGGTGTTATCGGTTTTGAGTGGTTAGTCCAAATCTTTAATGTGATCCTTAATTCAACCAAGATGCCTGAATGGAGATTGAGTAGGTTGATCCCATAATACAAGGCTAAGGGAGACATCCAATAATGTCACAACTATCGAGGCATCAAATTACTAAGTCATACTATGAAGCTGTGGGAGAAGGTAATTGAAAAGAGAATCCGAAGAGCTGTTTCTATATCAGACAACCAATTCGGTTTTAGACCGGGTAGGTCCACTATAGAAGCATTAGATCTGCCCAAAGACTAATGGAATGCTACAAGGAAAGAAGACGGGATTTGCATATAGTTTTTATAGATTTGGAGAAGGCATATGATAGGGTGTCTAAGGAACTTATATGGTGGTGTTTAGAGGTAAAGTGCATTCCGATGACTTATATTAGAGAAATTAGGGATATGTATGAAGGAGCCGTGACTAGCATAAAGATGATAGGGGCGACACAGAAGCGTCCTCCATTAGTGTAGGACTACACCAAAGGCTCCGCCTTGAGCCCCTTTCTGTTTACATTAGTGTTAGATGTACTTAACAAACATATTCCAGGAGAGGTACCTTGGTGTATGTTATTTGTGGACGATATTGTCCTAGTGGATGAGACCAAGGAGGGGGTCAATGCCTAGTTAGAACATTGGTGAGAAGTGTTAGAATCGAAAGGTTTTAGAATGAGCAGATCTAAGATGGAATATCTAGAATGTATTTTTTCGGGTAACCAGATGGTATAAAAGACAGCTGTAGCAATTGGGACAAACATCATACCTCAGAATTCGAGTTTTAAATACCTCGGATCTATTATTCAGAGAGATGGTAATATCGATGAAGATGTGTTACATCGCATTAAATCTAGGTGGGTTAAATAGCAAAATGCATAAGGTGTTTTGTGTGATAAAAAGATCCCTTCTAAAATCAAAGGGAAGTTTTACAAAATGGTGATCCGACCAACAAGATTATATGGGGAAAAGTGTTGGCCTACTAGACATAGACATACATGACATTTGGCAGTAGCAAAAATGCGTATGCTTAGGTGGATGTGTGCCATTACCAAAAGAGATAGGGTTCGGAATCGTATGGTGAGAGCCAGACTATAGGTGGTTAGTATTACTGACAAGTTAAGAGAGACTAGACTTAGGTAGTTTGGGCATATACACAGGATGTCATTTGATGCTCTGGTACGACGGTGTGAGAAAATAACCCCTACTGGCTACAAAAGGAGGATAGGGAGACCTTACAAGAACTGGATGGAAGTAATCAGGAATGATATGTTCGAATTGGCCCTTACTGAGGCTATGGCTAGGAATAGGAAGGTCTGGCGTAAGCGGATCAAAGTAAACGACACCCTTTAAAGTCCTCGCACCTAACCCCCAAAATTCAAACTGTAGGCTGACAGCTTTAGCCAAAAAGTTTCGACTCATAAATGCAAAAATTTTTCACTCTGAAACTATAGGATGGTCATATCCGCAGGTCTCTCAGTGAAGACCCTTAGCGAGACGAACGAGAAGAGGAGTCGGTCTTTACAGTGTGTAAGGAACTAGTAGATCTAGTCTCCTTCAGGTATTTTTCTTATTTTATTGTTTGAAAAGTCATTTACTGATTGTGGTTAAGTGTCGAGCGTGTTAATTTATTTACTCCTTTATTTAGCATCAACCCCCTTTGTACATTCTGTATTCGAAATGAAAGTGCCCCGCGTATTTTGTTATTTACTACTTTTTTCAACATCCACCCCCTTTGTGCATTCTGCATGTGGGTCTAAAGGAAACAGTCTCTCTACAATGTAGGGATAATGCTTCGTACTATCAGACCTCCCCAGACCTTACTTTATTACAGGACTTCAGACTGGGTGTAATGATGATGACGATGAATATATAAAACATACATGAATTGATAAAATGAATAAGATGAAACCAATTTATTAATAAAGGAGGATAGAATTATAGGAAATGAAAAAATATAATTAAAGTGATCAATTCAATTAATTGAAGTTACGAATTTCAATTGACTAACAAAAATTGATATTTTATAATAAATAAATATGTAAAAACATACATATATTTTCCAAATTAATAAGATAATTCTAAATTTGCTAATGAAGATAAGATCACAGAAATTAAAGATATGAATAAAATTCATTAATTGATGACATAATTTTAAAAAATAATTATCCAAAATTTTTAAATGATACAATTTACAAAAAAATCAAGATAAAATCATGAAATAATATTCTGGATTGGGATTCTGGGACTGTGAGAGACTAAGAGTGAAGACTGAAGACTAAAGAGAGTGAAGATTAGAGAGATTGATACAGCAACTAATCATTGTAATTAGAATCGTTAATAGTTTGCATCACTTCTTTTGTATGTTGAAATATTATATTTAGTACTGTAATATTAAAATTAAAGAAATATTAAACACAAAACTAAGTATGCCTTCATCATTGAATATTTTATCAAAATAATGTCCACTTGATTGATGAGTATGAGTACGTGTATGACAAGTCACCTCCACATTAGTACATGTGGTTGTATTAATATACAAATTAATACACTTACACACACATGGAAATTCTTCTTACATCGTTTTAAGCATTAAATGGGGTATAAAAACTCAATTTTAAACCCTAGAAAAGGAGGTCATGCAAGACATCCAAGGGAGAGAGAAAAACACATTTTTGAGAGAAAAACTAAGAGAATTCAAGGTGGAATCAAAGGATTTCAATGAGATACAAAGGTGTCACCACAAAATTCCAGCTTTGCTCTTCAACATTTAAGCCTTACTTCTTCTCTTTTCTTGCTTCTTTATTATATTTTGTTGATTGAGAAGGATGTATGGATATGTTATGAACATGTTGGATGAGATTTTGATGGATTTCTAGGTAGTTATTAGGGTTGTTATTGCCTATGTACTATCTTACTTTATTCAATGTTATGGATGTATTTGATGTTGTTTGATGTTTATGGTATATGACTATGTGGGCTTACACTAATAACACTCCATATATTAAGTTACCTTGCCATTTGGAGAGAGATCTTGAATGGAAAAGTGATTGTCCAAAAATATGTTCATATCCTTTTAATGATTAAGTGTAAAATGGGAAGTGAGAGCTTTTATAATTCATTTCCATCATTAATCAGGGCTTATTTGGTTCTAAGTAATGAGAGTGAAAGAACCAAGACATTAGGAAATTTTGGACTAAACATAATGAACATTGCTAAAATGAGAGAATACATAGTTTGGTAATGACAATCCTAAGTTGTTAAATTGATACTTTGATTTACCATTTGTTCTTACTTTTGTGATAATCCTAAAGTGTATATGTATGACTCTTAATTTTTGTTCAAATCTAATTATTTAAGTTTTCTGAACAAAACAAAATTTAGATCATTTTGGCGACTAACCAATCCCTGTGGGACAATACCTATTTATATTGTGATTTTTGATTTGTATACTTGTAGAATAAGAAGTTTTAACTTAAAATTTGAAAATTTTACCCATCAAATGACATTATTAAATATTAAGTGATATTACTATTATGCTTTAAAAAATCATGATATGATGAACAACTTTTATTATTTAATTAAAATTAGTTAATATAAGTTATATATTTTATAAACTCCTATTTTATAAAATTAAAGTGTAAATTTCTTTAATTATATTAAATATCAATATTTTTATTTCTAATGATGATGAGTATTAATTACTTTTAGAATATAATTTAATAAATTAAAATAAAATTTAACATTAGCATTTAAGAAATATTTTATTACAAATCTCAATCAAAATTTTATTTTCAATTTTTATAACAAATTTTAACCAAATAATTTTTTTTTATTATAAATCTCAATCAAATAGGTTTATATTTTCAACATAAAAAATTAAAAATTAAAAAACGAAAAAAAAATAATAACAAAGCAATACCAAACAGTCCCTTAAGAATTATTTAGTTGAATTATCCTATGAAGAAGCGATTATCAAAGCCGTCATGAGGAGTGCCTTAGGAATTATTTGGTTGAAATATATCTTATGAAGACGCGAATATCAAATCCACATGAGCAGTACCAACTTGTCTAGCCAATAATAAACATCAATCAATTATCCATGATCTCCAATCAATTGCAAACCTAAAGGTTTGAATCGAAGTCTAAGCCTTAAACTGGGGTCGTGTAGTACCTATACCGTGGAATTTCGAAACCCTTCCGCGTCAACTATCGATTCAGAGCTGCTCATCGTCCTTGGCAAGAAATAATGACAACCTAATCACTTTCTTATGAGCACATAAAACTGGGAAAAAACTTCGTCACGTAGAAAAAGTCAACTGAAGGTTCTCAAAAAGTAACAGAGAATGTATTGGAGAAATGAAATTCCATCACAGGAAAGGTTCATTTTCTGCGGCATTCACCGCAGCCACTCGTCATAACCATAATGTTCCATGAAACCGACGTTAACAGTTTAGCAGTACCAGCTACATAAGACTATTGCAAGTCACATCCATCACCCAACAAGAATAGGAAGAGCATCTTCAAGAGAGCCAACTACAAACTAGACTTGCATTATTCCGCTACTTCACCCATTTCTTGTTCTGTACTGGACGATGTGATAGGATAATATTTGTAGTGCAGCTCTCCAACATCATCACCGGACAATTTCTTCCATCCATTAGGTCCCACATAATAAACTGATCACATACAAGAAGCATCCCAAAATGGGTCAAAAGCATATTGCAGGTTCTATAATCACACGGCGAACAACAGAAACAAGTACTCGTGCATGAAGTACATGCAGAGACACACACACAAAGAGAGAGAGAAAGAGTACCACTAGCAACTCCACCACTGGCTCCATCACGAAAAGTAGCATGATAGATAGATCTTCTAGCCAACTCTGCAGCTTCTTCAATCGACATATCATAGCGGTATCTAGTAAAAAATAACATTGTGATAAAAGCTTACACTCCGTTTGCATATGAAGGTGCAGTATGAGATATGGTAGATCTGCTTCAGCAAAAGATGCAGAGGAAGCAGTGCTACTTCATTTATAAGACAACATATAAGTGTGCAAAGTAATGCAAAGATGAGATAGAAAAGTCAGCATAGATGCTATTAGATAGACAAAATATCGCAGCAAAGTATATATTTTCCATCATTCCATTGTCTATTCTTAAGCATCTCTTACACACTTCTTCTCTACCATTTTAACACAAGTTGTTCCAGCCTTTCAATTCTTCTTTTTTTTTTTTCCATATCTTTGAGAAGAGACGGTAGATCCAGAATTTGTCTCATTAGAAAAGGAAGATAAACTCTGGAGAATTTATTCTCCAAGGGAACCAACTCAACACAATACATCACGCTAGGACCATGTCAAAAGAAAAAATAAAGAAATCCTTACCCGCTGTCCAGTACACCATAAGCATAAGGTGAACCAGATCCAACAGAAAATCTTGTTCCTTTCAGCCTCCCACCTTCACTGTCTACATAGTATAATCCAGGACCCTGAAAGATAAAGACCATAAAACTTATGCATGTTAACTTTGGGAATAGAATGGACACAACGAACAACTATTTTGCAAGTCTTACTGTTTCATCCCATCCTGCAATCATGGTCCCTACAGACAGACCCATTCCTCGATAAGAGTAAAGTATGTTTGCCAGGAGCTTTGATGCCCCAGTAACCGAAATTCGTCGCTTGTTTGCCAACTCATGAAGTCGACACTGTGTCATTCAAAGAAATTTTCATTAGCACTATGAAATAAATACAACGGAATACCAAAAAAGAATAACTTCCATAAGAATTATTCTCATGATCCATCATGGAGCTACACAACATAAAGGCTACTTATTCTACTGTTTAACATGCCAAGACTTACTTGGATGATGCGGGCATTTACAATCTGCTACAGCTAATTTTCCAAAACAAGGAATATACAGTTTACTTTTATGCATTTATTTTACGTGGCCTTAATGAGACAAACAGGAAATAGCCAAAAGGCATAAATCAAGTGAGATATGTTATGCAACACAATGGGAAGTCATTAATAACCCAAAACTTTTGAAGAGATGCATATCAGATATCAGCATAAACAAAAATAAGTTTTCGTGTCTTCCCCTATCTATGAATACATTAGCTAGTAGAAGGAAAGTAAGAAAATTTAGATGGAATTTTAATGCTGTCCTCGAAGCTCATGTTAAAATGGCACACTCAGACAATGCGTGGTACAAATTTCCGTGTTAGAGAATCCATGGGTATAAAATTACCTCCATTTAATTCCCCCAAGGCAAAAAAGCTATCAACTTCAGAAGCATGGTAAAAAAAATAAGAAAAAATGCAAGTACGGTACCTTAATGCCCAGGTTTCTGTGCCAAAACTGGCAATCAGCAGCTCCTCCAGCCATTGTACCAAGCATATAAGGATTGATTTCAATTATTTTTTTAACCGATTGAGATGCTGCAAAAATTAGAGAGGAAATTGTTTAAAAAGTTGTCAGGGGTTAGTTACATCCATAGCTAAGAGACTGAAAAGTTGTGTGTCACGCCATGCAAATAATCCTAATAATAAGCCATATCGGGAACCATTGACCTATTCCATATCAACAATATATACAACATACAGATATAGCCTCCCATGCTAGCTCGAGAATCGGCAGCAACCATAACACCCTCTTTAAAGATGAAAGCAAGGGTGGTTGTCCCCTTAGCAGGCTTCACCATCTGTATAGATTCCTTCTGGAAGCCATCAAACTGAAATTCCCAAAAAGGCAATTCAAATTCAGTCAGTCACTAAATAATTCTAATTTCTCTCTTACAAATACAAATTACTTGAAAAGAATGAAAGAATGTCATACTAACATCGTTGGTAATCGGAACAGCAAATGATGGTGCGCTACTAAACCCATCAACAAGCTCACTGCCGGCTTCAAAGAGTACCCCAGTTGATTCAAGCCCACTTGTATCAAGCTTCATGGTCTAAACTAAAATCAAAGTGAACAACAGTTAAAAAATTTTGTGCACTCTTATATTTAATATTTAACGGAAATCAACCTGTTATCAATTCCATTGCGGTTCTCACAACCTTAGAAACATCAAATATAAGTAATCAAAAGAACATAAACGTCTCATGTAAACCTATCCCCAAGTTCAGTTTGTCCACAAAACTATGTATCTTAGTAAACAAACAAAAGATTAACAAACAATAAAGCTCTAAGATCTTCGCACGCATATTTCCAATCAAACAAAAGGCTTAATGGCGCAAAAACTACCGCAATTAATGGGGACAGAAAGGAAACGACGCCGATCAAGATTCTAAATCAGAACAAACCACAGAAATCAGTGAGCCCAGGTTAAACAGATAGCACACCTTATGCTGCTCGGTTAAAGGATCTACAACTAAACACCGAAGAGAAGATCGATTGTGATTTGTGATGAGAGGAAAAGGTTTTTAGGATTTGATTATAGAAAAAGGGCAGAGTAGATTATAGAGTTTCTTTCTTGTGCCACGGGCAAGCAAGACGGTGGCTTTTGGTCGGGCTTTGTAATGTAAATAAAACATTCTCTTTCGTTTCTGGGCTTAACGTTGCGCATCTTATTGGGCTGTCGTTTCATGCTCAAGCGGCTCCTTGTGAACGACATAACATAATTTTGGGTTCTTAAGCAATATCGACCGAGTCTTAGTAATTGAAATAGAAAATTACTTATGTGAAACTTTAAAAAGAATAAAATAAATAAAGAATAGAATAGTTTTTCTTAATAATAGAAAAGATAAAGAATATAATAAAATAAATTTTATTTTATTTGGTTCACGGAATAGAATAGATAAATAATTTCTATGTAAATATTTGGTTTGAAAATATAAATTTAGAATAAGAAATAAATAACCAACAAAAAGACTTTTATTATTATTATTTATTTATTTATTTATTTATTTTTATTATTATTATTATACAAAATTAATTTTATTCTTATTCTTATTATATTTATTTTATTTTATTTATCATATTTTGAATTATTAAGATATTGAAATTTAGTTAGAGGCTAATTACTTCAAACCTTTTAAATTTTAATATTTTTATTTCATTTTTCATATTATTTATTTTGTTTTGTTTGGTTTAATTATTTTTCTATTTTATGTTAATCTCTTAATATAAAGTAAAAAATTAAAAGTATTAAAATTAAGAAAATATTTTTATTTTATTACTTTTGTGAATTATTCACTAGTAAAAATGAGATAACAAATTTAATGGTGTTATTTGTTAATTTAATGTCAAATTTATTGTTCCTTAACTTTTAAATAACTCAAATTAAAATGCGAACTTTTGTTATATAGTAATTTAATGTTAGAAAATGCGACTATAGAGAAGAAACTTTTGTTATACAATAAAATGGAACTTATTTCGTTTACAGACGAAGGTTGGAAGCAACATATCTGTGAATCATTTTCCCAAATAATAATAATATTAACTAGGAATCCAAAGAGGTATATATACCTATAACAGTCTTCAGTACAAGAGTATAATCATGAAAAAGCTATGAAATGAAGAAACCTAAGTTTCGAGCAGTCTCACCTAGCTGCAAATGTTATTTCCATATTTCATAATAAGTTTAAGAATCTGTATTTGATCCTGAGTTTGAATCTTCATCCATTAGCAAGTCTGCTGGCCTAGTTCGATTCATATTGACTTCCAGTGGAGGGAGCCCATTATCATCCACATCGTTATGATCGTCGCCATCATTCAAGTCAAGCTTCGTATCTTCTTGGTGGGATGTGCTTTTGTTTGGACTTCCTTTAGAATCAGAAACGCTGCAGACTTAAATATTTCTGGCCTGTGATTGAAATTGCATCAAAATTTTAAAATAACCATATGTTGGCAATAACATGAGGGAAAAGAAAAAAAAATTTATGAGCTAGAAATAAGCATGTATGGCTTTGTAAGTATAATGTCACTAGTAATTCACAAAGGCACCTAAAATCACTTGGTAAGTTAACTTTGACATCCTAAATTAGTAGACACTTAATCATTGACTTTATTAAACTGGATTATGACAAACATTTTAATAGAATTACTGGATCCAAAGTTGTATGCCCGTGTCAACCGCATGCAGAAGGACACCCCAACAATGCAGATTGAGATTAAAAAAAGGCCTAATTTTCATTTCAAAATTCAGGAGGCGGTTGGTTTATACGGGAGAATGTATAATAGGAATGAGAATTAATATAGTGAGGAATAAGAATGGGTATTATCGTTATAATTATAATGGTTAGTTAAAAGAAATGAATGATTATCACTACCATTAATAGTGGTTGGTTTGTAAAAACTATTAAGAAATTAAAATTTGTTATATTTTAATTAATTAATTAACAATATTTTAATTAATGATATTGTAATTGATTAATTACAATATATTAATTAATGAATGAATTATATTTAAATTAATTATATTGTAACTAATTAATTTTTTAATTAACTATAATGTAATTAATTACAATATTTCAATTAATGAATGAATTATATTTGAATTAATGAATAATTATATTTTAATTAGTTATATAATTAATTAATTATTATTATTAAAATTAATTATGATGTAATTAATTAATTATAATATTGTAATTAATTATATTTTAATTAATCAATTACAATACTTTAATGAATGGATGAATTATATTTTAATTAATTATATTATTTATTTATTTATTTTAATTAATTATAATGTAATAAATAAATAATAATAATATTTTAATTAATTATATTGTCATTAATTTTATTTTAATTAATTAATTAGTATTTAAAATATTTTTTAAAAAAGTCACTATTAAGGGATGAGTTTCATTCTTCAACTAAATGGAGGGTATAGATGATTCCCAAAAGTGGGATATTAAATTATTGCTCCTATAATAATAATCAACAACCAACCACTCACTTTTCATTCCATACCCATTAACCCCTTTCCAAATCCATCAACCAAGCACCCCCTCAAAATTTTATTACTTCTTAAGATAGCAAAACCAATGATATAAAAGAAATTCTGTAATGGAAAGATTTTGCAGGGACTTCTATTTTTAAGATATGATATGAACAAACCATTTAGTAGACTTCTGAAGCATCCGAACTTGTTCGTAAAAGAGTACCTGAGAAACAATACATGCCAACTTGCTACCAGATTCTAAAGCCTTTTCCTTTCCACTTTCATCAACCACAACAAAACTGCCTGCACATTTTGACAATGTAATGTAAACAACCTAATGCTCTTCCAATGCATTCAAGCGTAGTAGGAATGAAGCGACCAAAATTAGATGGGATACACTTAAGAGCCATCTGATAGAGAAGCCAATTCACCACAATAACCAATATATAGCAAGAAAAGGTGTTAAATCTCAATTCGGCCAAACCTCGTTTAATCCACATGCTATTTTGAAACTTAGCTGGAAACAATGCTAATGATTTCTCACCTTTTCGATCCACTACCTATAATAGAGTCTCGTTAACATGGTATTAATAGACAAATGATTACAATCACTAAATCTCCCTACAGAGGCAATTGAAGGTTAAAGAATGAATGAGTAAAATGGAAACGAGCCAACAAACGATCCATCACCGTTGATGTGTGCACTCTCTCTTGCTGTAATGCAATCTCTCAAGTAATCTTTATCTCTCTGGTTATAGTTTTAGAATTTGTTTGAGTTTCTAATCCAATTTTATAGTGAACATGTTTTGCAGAAAGGCTACTCTTCTATTCTATCCTTCACGGTGAATGATATTAACAGTGCAGTGACAAAGTTAATATCCTTAGGCGGCAAACTTGATGGCCCCATCAGGTATGAAATTCATGGAAAGCTAATCATCTCTGAATAATATCCAAGACAGATCCTGAAATCTTTCATGAATAAAAACTAGACTTATCATGCAAATTACTTTTTTTATATAATTAGGTTGCGGCCATGCGTTGTCTGAATGGCCACATTTTGGGCCTCTATGAACTTGTTTAAGACTTCACATTCTAAGTTGTTTTCAGTATTAACTGGTGTTATATGAAGACATGGAAAAGACATCGGAATATTCTCCATTTTTAGATCTCCTTCAATTGCCGTGCATAGTGTTGGACTTAAAAAGTTGGCTGAGATGTT
Source organism: Erythroxylum reticulatum (assembly GCA_025504915.1). NCBI lineage: Eukaryota > Viridiplantae > Streptophyta > Magnoliopsida > Malpighiales > Erythroxylaceae > Erythroxylum > Erythroxylum reticulatum. The sequence continues at coordinate 8,831,204 of JANSVA010000003.1, forward strand.
AAACATTATTGAGACGGAGAAAAGGCTTCAAATTTATGTCCTCCTTACCAGTCATGTAAATTGGGTATTTCTCATCGTACGTGTCCCCCATAATTGAAAGGAGATCTTAAGATCTTTTGGGTAGAACTGTTGCTCTTTTCTACCTGCGTTTTGAATTATCATCTTGAACCTTCGCATCATATTCACGTTTATATCTTTAATGTAATAATCTTATTGCAGTTCTTTGTGAAATTATAAATGAGTTTGCTGTCAGGTTATCCTTTTTTTTTGGATAAAGTAAAATTTGTAAATATATTATGAATAATGAAAATGAATTAAAAAGCATGACACTTTAAAAAGTACCTCACCAAGCATGCTATACTACACCCCCCATTCTACACTTTAGATTGATAAATTACAAAGAGAATGAAGTTAAATTGAATTGGAAGGTAAAATTTCTAAATTCTCTATGAAATTGGCAGTGTTCTGCTGCATTTCTTTACAAATTGGTTGATGATAAATTGCTCTCTTATACTTGCTTGAGGCTATCAATGTGGTTAAGTTCTTCGCCTTGCTTGTAAATCTCCTGGACTTCCATTCTTTCTGAATCTTTTCAAAACAAGTAGTCATTGCCACCAAATAGGCTTTCTTGTCCTCCATAGGTATTGGATTCTTCTATATCCATTGGATAATGCCAATTAATCTTGGCATAGTTCAGTAATCCTTTTCATTATTTGCTTGGAAATTCTATATGGTCTCTAGTTTCATCCTCTAACTTTTATAAAACATAGGTTTTGAGCAGGGGCTGATAATTCAGTCTATCCATTGTGCTGAGTTTGTTCAACATACCTGATCACAACATAAAGCTAGCACTTGGCTTGAGACTTCTACTCCAAACCATTATGCTCCATTCTACCTTAAATCCGATCCCATCGATAAGCTCCTTGTTTTTCCTATTTGTTAAGTCAGCCACAAGTGTATTATGTCAATGATAGGTGTCCTCATTTTTAGGATTTAAAACATGAATTGTTATCCTGTTCCTCATCAATTTTAGAAGCCCAATTTTCATTTTCCATAAGAACCTTCACTTTGGCTTTCTGAGGAAAGTTGGAGAGAGCTAACCTTGCATGTTTATTCTGTATAAGAGTCCTTGACCATTCCAATTATCAAACCATCAAGAAGCATTGTTTCCTTTCCCTACTTTACAAATTACATTTGGTTCTACTAAGACCCTTAACTTCAGAAGCTGGTTAAAGAACCAATAGTGAGAGGCTTTGGGGTCCATAGCACAAATGTTATTTCCTTTAAGAATGTAGCCATGAAGCAACATAATCCACAATGATTCCTTGTCCAATAGGATTCTCTATATCCTTTTTAGCATTAGAATTTTATTGCTGCTATTGATAGCCTCCAAACCCAGTTCACCCTTTTCTTTAAATTTACATATATTTTTCTAGCCTATGTTTGCAACTCCTCCACCTCTTCCCACTTTTCCCCATAAAAATTGCTTCATCATCCTTTCTATAGTCTTAATGAGACATTTTGAAAGGAAATATGGGAACACCAATATAAATATCCATTTACAAAATAACATATTTTAAAAGTTGTAACTTACCTCTATAGATTAAAGCTTTACTCATAACCAAGTCTTTTATTAATTTTCCCAATCAGTGTAAAGTAATCATTATATCTAAGTCTTCTGGAGGAGATTGGGAGTCCCATATATAAGAGAGTGGAATGGTGCTTAGACATTCTAGTTATTCGAGTAATACTGTTTGAATGATGTGAAGCACTCTCTGACAAAGTAAAAAGGCTCTTATGGAGATTAACCCCAAAACTAGATAGCTTCTTGAATCTTTATAGAGTATTCATCAATAAGGATACAAAGTTCAAGTTTGCTTTACTTGGAAAAATGAGATCATCTGTAAAACATAAGTTTGGTAGAGAAACCAACCTGCATTTGGAGTGAAACTTGAAGGAAGAGGTAATTGAGATATTATGTTTTAGTAGGAGGGTGAAAACTTCCACACATATGGTGAATAAGTATGAGGAGTGATAAGATCTCATCTTGCTATATTATTTGATATTATCTCCTTTTTTTTGTATTTATTTTGATGCTTAAATATGAAAATTAATGTTTGTTTTGTTTTAGGAGATGAAACGTGGAGATTGCATTAAATTGAGACTTTATTTATGATAATCACAAATTTAGGATAAAGTGAAGAGATTGTTGCAGTGGATAAGGCTGAACTTGAAGAGTTGGAGTTTAACTGGGAAACTTTTTCTTATCCCTATCAAGTAGGAGTTTGAATTTGGATTTGTTTTATATAGACATCTTTACAAGTTCGAATTAGATTATGATTAGATTAGAAAACCTATAAAAGGGGCGTTTCACACAATAGAAAAAAGTTCTCTCTTCTTACGGTTTTAACAATTCTTTATCTTTCTTCTATTTTTGTTATTGTAGCAAAAGTCATGTGTGGCTAAACTCAATTATTCTAATTCAAGGGGATTTAATACTCTAACTGTAACCTTGTGAGGTTTCGTGTTTTAAACTTTTATTCACATTTTAGTTCAAGTATTTCTTGTTTTGAGTTCTCATGTCTCATGAATGATTAATATTCAATTAATCTGATAATTTAATTTAATATTGATTATTCTATCACTATCTAGGAATTCAATGATCTGTAATTGTCATAGAGAAATGGTACAAGTAGCAAATAGGCTATTTATGAATTTTCATATTTAACTTATGATAAACAAGAAAACTAAATTGAATAGTTGTAGCTATCTCGATTATTTAATGTAGGATTTAGTTTTTTTCACATATCTTATTGCTATTATTTATTTGATATGGAATGCTATCACACCCAGTCAATGGATGATAAGTTTTGGCTTGGATGCTAGGTTTGAACCAATTAATTTAGGAAAATTTGAAACTTATTATGACTATCCTAATATGTTTCAGACTAACTGCTTAAATTGTAAACATGTTCTTTTTAAACCAATGATCAATATTATAATTAGATGAGATCTTTCCCTTGAATCAGAGTTTGGTAATCTTGAGTTTCTCATATTTAAATTCAGTTGATTTAATTTCTTTTCTTATTAATTTCAGTTAATCAGTTATTTAATAAACCCCATTTACTTTTATTACTTGAAATTAAGAAGCTAGTGTTAAGTTCTCTAGGGATTTGACCTAGTTCCATAACTACTACAAAAAGTTTAGAGAATCAGAAATTTTTTGGGGCTTCAACAACCCAACCAAAAATTTGGTACCGTTACTGGGGATCGAAGTATGGTCGATGTAGCTAATGGAGGAGCTCTGGTAAACAAAACACTTGAGGTACCCAGACAGTTAATATCAATTATGGCCGAAAATTCTCAACTGTTTAGGACAAGTGTGAATGAGATAAGTAACACGCACCTTAAGGATAAAAGTTCTTATTTAACCGCTTTGGTTCGTTAAATGGCTATAGGTCAATTGCAATCAACAAGAGTGTACGGAATATGCTAATTCTCTAGACATCCTACGGATATGCGCCCTACATTGCAACAAGACTCTCTTCAATAAGTTAACGCAATAGGGGGCTTTCCTGGTCAACCTCAACGAAAGTATGACCCTTGTTCTAATTACTACAATTCAGCATAGAGGGATCATCCAAATTTGAGCTATGGAAATCAAGGAAGCCAACAATGATGTCAACCTCACATTTTTAAACAACCTCAAGCTCCTACATATGCTTAACCTCAATCTTTAAATTCAAGTATGTCTTTATATGAAATTGTTAAGGTGCTTATGAATAATACTCAACAATTTTAATAGGAAACAAGGTTAAGCATTCAAAACTTAGGAAATCAAATCACTCGATTGGCCACCTCGGTATGTAAATTTGAAGTGCAAGCATCGAGGAAATTACCTTCCCAAATGGTGGTAAATCCTAAGGAGAATATGAGTGCAATGACTTTGAGAAGTGGTAAGGAAATTCAATCTAGAACTTCTTTACGAATGGACGTAGAAAAGCACGATGATGGAGAAATAAAGGAAGAACTTCCAACTCAAGAATAAAAAAAGGTTAAAAAAAAAGAGTCATCTTCATTAATATTAATTAATGCATGTTTACCTCCTTTTCCTAGCAGGTTGGCTAAACCAAAGAAGATAAGCATGAAAGAGAGATCTTAGAAACCCTTAAAAAGGTTGAAATCAATATACACTTCTTAAAGCCATCAAACAAGTTCCAAAATATGCAAAATTCTTGAAGGAGCTGTGCATAATTAAAAGAAAGTTGAACAACAAGGAGAGAATAATTTTGGGTAAGTGTTGGCCCCCAGATTTTTTCTCTAGTTAAGCATGATTTAAATAATTATAAGGTTTGGATAGGTGAATTTTTGGGAGTTAATTTTTTTTTATGTCTATGTTAGTATAATTTATTTCATGGGTTAGTTGAATTAAAAGTGGTAAGAATGCACAAGGGCATTTTTGACAAGTCACTTAAGGATAAAGAACATAAGGCATATAAGGAAAGGTAACATGGACATTGCACACTTATTAAGGGTAGGATTGGAAGATGAAAATGTGGCTTACATTTAAGAGAAGGAGAAAACGTGAATTGAGGAAAAAGAATGAAAATAAAAGAGAGGAAGAAGAAAGTTTCAGTGGTTGAGAAAAGTAGAGAGTTGAGCTAGGGTTCATCCTTTCTAAGCTTTCTAGAGAGATTTTGAGGTTGTTCAAGAAGAGAAAAAAAAGAGGAAGAGAAGAGTTTCCATTTGAGCCAAACAACTGTTCATTTAGAGAAGAGTTAAGGTAAGCTCATTCTTAATCTTTTCGATTTTTGGAAAGGTTTTAGTTCTTGAAGCTTAATAATTTCATGAGTCTAAGCTTTCTATGATCAATTTTATGTATATGCTTCTTTGGGTCCTCAAATTGGAACTCCTATTGAATTGGGGATTTTGTTATTGATGAAAGGAAATCAAGAGAGACAAGAGGAGTAGGAGGAGAGGTATTTTTGAGCAAGTATTAAGCAAGAAATTCAAGGTAGGTACATGTTTATAATAAAGTAAATAAGCCACTAATGTTTTCTTTGAATCAAGGAGGTTAATGATTTAAATTACATCATAAATGTTGCATTTATTGTTTCTTGAATAAATTGAGAAATTGTTATATGTTTGATATATGCATTATGTGCATGAGTTATAAAAAGACTTTGAAAATGATTTTTTTAAAGAAATAAAATGTCTATGAAATCATGTTTTCGGAAATGGTTTTCGAAATATTTCATGCTCATGAAAAACAAGTTTACAAAATGTGTCATTTTGGGCAATATGTTTTCAAGATGTGAAATGCATGACTATGTGAGTTTATGGTGATCTCTTAAGGTAAGTCAAGTATACTTTGACCAAAGGCTTCTCCTGCCTGCTTGCTAGTGGCATGGAGCTCCTTTTTGGACTTCCATAAGTTCACGACTACGCAAGACCCTTAAGTGGGATTGTGTAGTACGTTTTGTTTTGGATCCACTCAAACCATTCTGCTGTGCTTATTTGCTCATGATTTGTTTAACAAGATTGATGCATACATGATTTGTACTATTGTGAATTGTTTGACAAATTGATAACTTCATGAAATAAGTGTTTTATGATTTTTAAATGTGGAATTACTATGGTTATGAAAAAGGTTCAATGATAATGAGTTTTATAAAGGGTTTTTGCTTGTTTCTCAATTATAAACTTGTTATCCATAAGCTTTTAAACTCACCCCCTTTTTGTCCCATCTTCAGGAGAAGAAAATTAGATCAAGTAACTAAGAGTCGATGCTTCATTCTACTGTTGAAATGTTTTATGAATTAAGTTAGATTTTATAAGAGCAAGACTTTAGACGCATTTCGAGAATTATTGGATTTGGTATCTTTTGGATTTTGGATTTTGATACCAATGATGTAATATGGCTTGGAATCCATTTAAGCTTTGTAAATTCCTATTTTTGTTCTTAATGAATTATGAATTGTGTATGTATAATGTTGAGTTGAAATTGGTATACTAGAAGTTATCAACTTGAGATGATGAATCTTGAGCATGAATTATTGTATTCATATGAGATATTATGGAAAAGAAGAATAGGATTTTTTAAATGCTAAAAATTAGTTGTAAGAGATGAGTCAAATGAGTAGGGATTAGAGAAATTAAATGAAGTAAAGTTGGTAGTTGAATGGTTATGCTCATGACTCTCCAAGTTGTACATAGAAAATTTTAAATTTTCCATAAGGGAAAATTTGTGTTTTGACTTCAGGGAAAAATATGTATTAATTTAGGATGAATTGGACAAAGTTTTCTTATAAAAGTTGTAGATTATCTTTCTAGCTTTCCAACAGTATATAGTATGAAATTTTTGGACATCAGAGTTAAAAGTTATGATATTTGGAAGTTAGTGATTTAAAACTTTGGGGATGTGAGGAAGACCCCTTTGAATTCCTTCATCCGATTCAGCTTAGGCTGAATCACATTGTTTGAATCCCTTCGTCTGATTCAAAGCTGAATCATTTGTTTGAATCTCTTCGTTGGATTCAGCTTAATCTGAATCACTTTGTTTGAATTCCTTCGTCCGATTCAACTTAGGCTGAATCACTTGTTTGAATTCCTTTGTCTAATTTAGCTTAGGCTGAATCACTTTGTTTGAATTCCTTTTTCTAATTCGGCTTAGGCTGAATCACTCTGTTTGATTCGTTTGATTTAGTCTTAGACTAAATCATTTTGTTTGATTCATCTGCTTCAGTCTTAGACTGAATTTTGTTGTGTGATTCGTCTGATTCAGATTTTGACTAAATCATTTGGTATGATTCAGTCTTAGACTGAATCCTTTTGTTTGATTCATCCGATTCAGTCTTTTGGTCTTGTACTAAATCCCTCTATTTAATTCGTCTGATTCAGTTTTTAACCGAATAGTTTGGTTTGATTCAGTCTTAGGCTGAATCCTTTTGTTTGTTTCATCTGATTCAGTCTTTTTGTCTTAGATTGAATCCCTCTGTTTGATTCATTTGATTCAGTCTTTGACTGAATCATTTGGTCTGATTCAGTCTAAGATTGAGTCCTTTTGTTTGTTTCATCTGATTTAGTCTTTTGGTCTTAGACTGATCCCCTTTGTTTGATTCGTCTAATTCAGTCTTGGACTGAATCCTTTGGTCTGATTCAGTCTTTAGCTAAAGCCTTTGAAATCCTTTGGTATGATTAAGTCTTTGATTGAATCCTTTTGTTTGATTCATCTGATTCAGTCTTTTGGTCTTTGACTAAATCCATCATCTGGTTCAGCTTTGACTTAACCATTATCTGATTCAGCTTTGGTTGAATGTATCGTCTAATTCAGTTGACTGAACCATTGTCTAATTCAGCTTTGGCTGGACCATCGTCTGGTTCAGGTTTGACTGAGTCTTCGTCTGATTACACTTTGATCATTGACTGAGTCTTCATCTGATTAGTCTGATTAGTTTTATTCTTACGGACTGCGTTTAACACTTTGAGCTCCAGCGAAGCTTCTATTGTCTGATTCTTATGTACTGCGTTTAACGCTTTGTACTCAAGTGCAACATCTATCATCTTCTTCTTATGCACTGCGTTTAACGTTGTGCGCTTTAGATTTGCGTTTAACACCTTGCGCTCCTACGCTACGTCTAGTGTTTGATTATGAAGCGTTGCATTTAACATTTACGTTCCTTCATTTGCATCTAATGTTTTGTATTCAATGCTACGTCGTTCCACTGCATGCAGACGAAGCGAACGTCTAATGTTTTATGTTTAATTCTCTTGGCCATAACTTCATCATCGGACCTCCAAATGACCTTATTTTTAGACCAATGGATTTCCTAACACATTTATCTACCTCCCCATAAAAATTTATAGATTTTGATATAAATTTCAAAAAGATTGATTGAATCAAAGTAAGGGTATCAGTTGGAAGAGTATGAATTGGATATATTACTGAACATACTTCGGTATTTGGATGATATCTTGATCTGTAGAGCTCCAAATGAGACGATTCTTATTTCAGTATAAACTAGAGACATTGGGATACAAATCTTCTGAAGAAATTGAATTTTAATTCAGTCTTTACGATTCTCAATTTTTGGATTAAATTTGAGCACAGAATATGTGTTTCAGTATAAGAACAATTCGGATATGGGGCCTAACACTTATGGCAATATGAGAATGAAGATGAGATAATGTTGGTTAATGAGGGTTCATTGAAATAATCCTACAATGCAATACGCTCACATTTTATGACTCCAAATGTTGGGCTCTGAAAATGGGGTCCAATAGTTATGGTATCAGGGCAAGAGTTGGGTTCTGGAATTGGTGCCCAACAGTTATGGTTTCAGAGCGCCTAGGTTTAGTATCTTACATGGGCATTTTTAGACATATGTACAAGTTACATGCATTTTGACTTGTCTTAGCATACTACAGTGACTGATCCCTTGTTCAAGTCGCATGTGTATAAGTCACACGCATAAGAAATTGTTAAGAGTTTGAGCTGATAGAATTAGTGAGAAGAATGATACTCTTTCATAATATGAGAAAAATGAAAGTTTGTCGATAATTAGAAATGGGAAATAGTGTGTGGTTAAATATGACAGATAATAAGTCAACGCATTTGTATTGGTGGAATTAAATATGACTCCAATATTATACTGTGGTGTTATACCCCCGAATGTGATATAGATGTGAATTTACTGTTATGGATTGTTTAAGGAAAATAGGGAGACAAATAGAAATGATGAGATTAGAGTGTACGAGCAGAAGGCAATGAAAGCTCCTTGTTATGATCTTAAGAAGAGGAAATTAGAATTAAAATGGTTGCTTGATTAATATGACAAGAATTATGACCCACCATAAGAATATGTTAGTGGAATTGAAATCAAAATTTCATGATGTTTATACATCTATAATTTTGAATTGATTGCGAATATACATATGTAAGATGTAATAAAGGATAATTGGAAGATGAGATG
>JANSVA010000003.1:8851690-8866341 GCA_025504915.1 Erythroxylum reticulatum
ACATCGGCGAAGCCATTGAGCAGGAGCAAGCTGTATCTTGCCTCTACATTTTGTGTAATGGAAGTGAAAAATGCAGTCAAATGGTCCTACAAGAAGGAGTCATACCTGCATTGGTCTCTATCTCGGTGAATGGAACCACAAGGGGGAAAGAAAAGGCACAAAAACTTCTTATGCTGTTCCGAGAGCAGCGACAGCGCGATCAGCCATCCGCTGAGGCACGCCTTCAGCGAGCTGAGAGTAGTTCCAGTGCTCTACCTCCAAATGAGTCGAAGCCATTTTGTAAATCTGTCTCACGAAGAAAGATGGGTAAAGCTTTAAGCTTTTTTTGGAAGAGCAAGAGGTATTCGGTTTACCAGTGTTAAAAAGTTGTAAATGTATTGTTGTATCTTGTATTCTTCTCTTTTCCTTAGTCCTGACATTACGGGCGTTGTATATTTTTGATTTCCATAGAGGAGATGTACAGGCCCTTATAAGCTATGGTTTTTCCTTCTTAAATATTTCTTTGAATCCTCATCAGAGTAGGGGTGTACGTACCAAAATGTTATCATAATGGAAGCTTTGCTAGATTAGCGTTAAGAATTGTGCGCTTTTGCTTTAATCAACAGTTTGACACTAATATAAGAAGCCTTTTACATTTGTATGTATAAGGTTATGAGCTTCATACCGGGTTTTAATTAGGGTAGGATTCCAACGGTAAGTTGCCCGTCTAGCTCAGTCGGTAGAGCGCAAGGCTCTTAACCTTGTGGTCGTGGGTTCGAGCCCCACGGTGGGCGTGTTATATTTTGTTCTGATGTCATCTTTGACGCTTAGTTTTGCCTCTTCGTATTTTCCCTTTCTTTTCTTTATTTAGTTGACAGTTTTAAAATATAATAGAAAGAAATATTATTCTTTTATGTGGGAGGAAGTTTTATAATATAATTAAATAAAAAAGAAAGGTTTCATATTACATTTTATTCTATCCTAATAAGTAAAAATGAAAAATTTTCAATTTGAAAAATATAAGATGTAAAATGATAAACAATTTTATATTATATTATATTATATTATAAATCATTTATCTTAATATCATTTTATTATATTATATTATGAACTTTTTCGTTATTTTTAAACAATAATTTTTTAATATTATAATTATTTACAAATTTTTAAATTTTAAAAATTGAATCTATATTTATCCGATTAAAAGTAAGTTTAGTTTAGTTTGATTTTGAGAGTTTTGACCTACATAAATAAAGGTAAAAGAAGTACCTGTCTTTGGTAACGTGTAAATGGTGGTTCTCTTTCTCTCTCTTTTGCTTCCTTTTGGCTTTCATCATACATCAAAGTAAATGATTCTTCTTTCAATTAATACGGATTCCTCAACTTCAAATTCGTTCTTTATTTTATCTAAAACCTAGATAGAGACTTTGGCTCTCCTTACACGGTTCATGGTTTCTCAGTAAATATCTGAAACGTAAAGAATAACAAACAGCTTCATGTCTTTGTTTCATAAGTTGCTTGGATGTAAGAAACACACGTAACTCTGATAATACAATCATAACTCCTTTGTCTTTATGTACATTATGCTTTATAATCAATAATTATACCCCTTCTCAGCAATGGCAGAGAGGGTACAGAACTAGGTTACGTTGCCTCCCTCATACAATGGGCGGTCATATGTGTAGCTTGGAATACATACCTATAGAATGCTATGTGATCATACAGTAGATACATTATATATCCTACTGCCCTCTTCACTGATCATCAAGACAATCCAGCACATCGGAGGTTTCTTCCACTCCCTGTTGGATAACTACATAATCTATGTGAAGTCCAATGTCACAGCAAGGTTTCTTCTACAGTTTATTTGACGCAGAACGTGGCATTGCTTTGTCTTCAATCTTCTTACTTGGTTTCCTGAGCCAGGCTGATTCAAATAGCTCTAAGATTTGGTCATCGTCGCTCATGACTTTGGCTGTTTTATCCTCTCCTTCCCAACTTACGACCTCTTTATCACCTTTGCTTGCCATGTTCATCTTTCTATTATGCCCTTTATTCTGCTTAATCACCTCTTCCTTAGTTTCTTCTGTGTCGGAAACAGTTTTATGTGACTCTCCATCTTCTTCCTCTTTATCCGTTTTTTCTTTTGTTCCCTTCTGTAATGCATCTTTATATGATAATGTTTCAGTCTCAGCTTTTGGTATATCTGCTGCCTTAGCTTTCTCTAGTGCATCACTTTGGGTTTTATTGTTGGCTGATTCATTACTTTCATCACAGTTTATATCAACAATGATCTCCTTCTCCTTTGCACTCCTTGTTCCCAACTGAATCAATATAGAGAGCCAAAAGTTTAGCCATGAGATGGCAAGAACCAATGCCCAATCAAGGAAAGGAACTGGGTGGATCATTAAAGGAAACTTATCGACAGCATCATCGAATTTCTCAGGCAAAACTTCTATGATTTCGAGGAGCTCATCAACCTTATCGAACACATGTCCTGATGGTGGAAAAATGGCCTCCATTGTTTTCTCGAGGCCTAATATGCGGTCGTCCAAGAAGACGAGGCTCGCTAGCAGCTGACACTGAAACGCATAGAAAAATGGAGAAATTTCAGAGGCTACTCTTGCCATCTTTTTTGTCACTGAACCTACAGGTCCTTTAATATCTTGGGCTTTTGTGCATGCTTTGTGAGCAATCGCTATGAAACAGGCTCCGCAGGTATGTAGGGGACGGTGCCTGGAACTCATCCTGGTGGCTTCGGCTGATTCCTGAAAATTCCCAACAAAATAATGCAACAAGTCCATCGGGAAAAGAGCAATAACCAACAATGGACGAACATAGACTATGAATGAACTAGAGAAAAAGGAGGGCTATCTCTTCCTTAAAAATACACTTACCATGAATTCCCAGACAAGCAGAACTTCTTGTCAGATCTTTTAGGTTTGTGACCAAAAAAAAGCTAAGAACAACAACAGCCAATAAGAAGCCAATTAATGAACAGAAGTAGCACACCTATTTACAGAGGAGAGAAAAGAAGGCAGGAAATGTTTCCCATGTTATCTATTATTTGCTGGTCAAAATGAAAGGCCACCATAAATTCTAGCAGGAAACGATCGTCCACAACAGCTGTGTTATAGGTTTGATTCTACGTTAGTAACTCTAGGTGATTCCTTTCAACGATTGGTTGCCTGCAGATCAATCAAACTTAGACCTCAGACCTCAGACATCTAACATTAGACGGTCTCGCAATTTGTCTTTGCTTACATTAAAAAGCATTTTCTTTAGTCATGAGATATTTAAAGGTAGGATGAAAATTGAAAACAATTTGTTCTTTTCCTAATTTTCAGTTGTGTTTAATTAATTAATATTTATTTATTTAATTATAATATTTATTTAAACAATTAATTAAATCCTTTGTTAGCATTAATTAGCCAATTTGCTTATTATTAGTTCAAATGGATTAGTTTTAGTTAACAATCATTAGCCTTCATTCTTGGCTTACAGATTTTTATAATTATTTTATTTTAGATTAACTAATATTCTTATAATATTATATTATTTAAATCTTGATTTATCTAACTTAATTTTTTATGAATTAGGAATAATACTTTTCACGTATTATTGTAAGAGATTGCACTTTTTATTTCAAAAACAAATTTATATTTATTTTATTTTAATAAATGAGTCAATAAATTATTTATATTTTGTACCAATATTAAAATTTTAAATAATATTTTAAAAATAAATCTCCTAATCGACCAATCATAATAAATTAGTCTCAATCCGACTCATCCATAATCGAATTTGACAGACCAAACAAAATTTGATTAAATTTAGACTACGAATTCAATTCAGACTTTATCATTTGGATTTGATAATTCAAACTTAAGTTCAAAATTTGTTTAAATTTGAATCTAAACTTAACCTGATATGTCATCAATCAATCATTCAATCGTATTCTAAGTAAATTTAGAAAATTGTAAAACAAAATTCTTTTTTTTTTCGGTTATTTTATTTACCAACGTAAGTAACTATGCAATTCTACTGAATTATGCTTGTGTTGTGATGCCTCCAATTAGTTTCCTATATCCTGAAATTGTAAATTCGGAACAATTCGGTATTCCTATGTTACCTCTCCATACACGCCAGCTATTTGGCATGTGAGACCTAGGAACTTTTATAGTTACCTTCAGCTATATTGCAAACTTCCACATGTGAATGTTTACCAGTTTCCATTTCCAGAGTGTATTAACATCAAAGCGATAGCTGATTTCGATCAAGAGTATGCAGATCCTGGCTTCTTTTACTTCTGTTAGTCCTATCACTTCCATTCCATTCAAAATATAATCAATTCTACAGAGCTTTATGATAACTAGATAACTCATTTGGATAAAAAGGAATGACCTTTCCTTTTGGGTACATTGGAAAGGAAACGCCAGCATCACTTAAAACGTTAAAACCTGAAACGTAAATCCTATGAATCTGGGAAAAGTTTGCCTGTAGTGAAAACGGTTTTTTGACAATGTGTTCTTGAAGTGGAACATATTAACCAAGGTTTCACTCAACTTCGTTAACATTATGAACTGCATTTTACCACAGTTCACTGAGATACAAATTTGTAAATATGGTTCGCTTCACCTTTATTAAACTAAATGATACGATACTAATTAACACGATCTTATAGCTTTAGTGACAACAGAAATAATAAGCTTGTTCTCGTATCAAATTTCCAGTTTCTGTTTACCTCTTAAATGAAACAAAATTGACTATTCATGTAAATATTAAACTCGTGCTTCTGTATACAAAACAGAGGAAGGGAGAGAGAGAACTAACACTATTCACTATCCTTCCACGCTTCCTGAAGGAGATGATATCTGACAACTTTTCTGCTCCACTTCCCCTTGTCCATCCAACTTGAGGTTGTTGAAGAAGCAGGAGAAGTCCTAGAGCTGTCCATTATTATGGAGTTAATTGGTGAATCCAACTCCTCAAGCTCATCATCACTCGTGTACGATTTTTGTAGCAATGTTGATCCACTCCTCTTCAACATTTGACTTCCGAAGTCTCCTATAATGTTCTGTAATGAACACGCAGGAGGTGGGGAATAGGTTGTAGGAGTAGCATTTATGGGAAAGATTTTAATTGATTCCCCCGTTTCCTCATCCTAAAATAGTATTACAAAGACCAGATAATACATTAGCTAATTCATAATGACAACTCAAGTTAGTCATAATAATCAATCAAAGGAAGTCATCAATCAAGAAGAAATCATTCACTCTGTAGAGGACAATGCAGAATGACTAACATAATGGTGGACTAACCTCCGAATCCAGGGCCTCAAGAATTGCGGTGGGTAGAGGATTTGGGTTAAATTCATCCGGGACAAAATTGTTCAGCAACCTCTTGATCAATGGTGTACCAAATGTTGGGCATACCTACAATTATGGATGAAGGGGAGACCTAAGATACATACACTGATCCAAAAGGCATAAGAGAAAGGGAAAATTGTATGCGAGGATCACACCTCTTTCCTAGTAGATCTATCTGCAAGCATCTCGAATGGAAGCATCATTAGGTCACTCAATGCTTTGAGAAGATTGAAAGCCTTGAAGGATGCCCCAAATTCTAACCTGCTGCCGTTAGTTGCATCCTGGTGTTCTAGAGAGTCATCATCTTCTATTCCAAACAAATCTGTAAGCCATCTGGACCAGTTTCCAACCTGGAGAAATAAACAAACAGGAAAAGATTTCTCAATCAAAACAAAGAAGTTCTGATTTTTCGTGACTACTTCCATCATCCATATCACAGATAATTTATTAGCAGTTAAGGAACCAGTTCTGACAAACTTGTAAAAGTAACTATACGATTTCTACTTGAAGCATCATTTAGCCTTACTTGACATTCATAAACTGCTATACCATAATTCTTGGTAGATAACCCCAATTTAGGTTTAATAGTACAGCCCAATAGGGGGTGGCCATACTTGTTCAATTTATCTCTCTCAACTTGGATAACGGATCTGATAACAATGCAGATAGAAATAGAAAGACTGAAATTACACCAACCATATTTTTAAGCAATTTCTATTAATTGATTTTCGACTTCCTTGATTGAAAAGTAAAAGAGGTGAACTAGGTTTCACTACTGTCAGGCTATATTTCACGGTGGATAGAATGAGGGGGACTATTGACCAAAAGATGTTGGAATGTACGGGACAGGATAAACTCCTCTGAATGGCAAGCTTAAGTTTGACCCTGTAGGTTAACAAGCCTTTCCAAGCAATTGAGGGGCCGATATGCAGACTTGGGGTACATAGCATAGCATTATACAATGTATAAAATAACTATAATACAAATTCTAAGCAATACACAACCTTACAATCATTTTAAGTACTCACTGCGTTTTTCAGTCGTGCACCAGCCCCAAAGCTAAACTTTCCAGATGGTATTGGAAGAACCTTTGGATCACAGATAGGATCCGAAACTGGATCTGTTGGCATGTCTTCAGCCGATTCACGAAGAATGGCATTTAACATTGCCACATCCAATCTACCAACCAACTGCTCCATTACCTACTAGTAAGAACATAAAAAATGTCATTTTTCTATCAGGCAGTGAGAAATTGATTTGCAAAATAAAACCTTTAAAATTGCTTCAAGGGTCATAAAGGGTAAGGCTTAGAAATGAGGAACAATATTGTTTAGTAAATTAATGAATACACTTCAAAATCTATTGGAAATTTACACTCATCACTCATTAGTGGCATGCTATAAGATCAAGTTTCAGAAAAAGAATGCCTAAGAATGACAAAGTTGAAAATCTTCTCCAATTAACATAAAATAAGAACATATACTCTACTCTGAGAAACAAAATTAAAAATTTATAAGCTTACCAATCTAGCTAAGACAGGCAAGCAGCCACACTCATGGCCCCCTGCTCGGACGGGGCAAAGCCTTTCACATGCATCCTTGAAAGCCCTCTTCCATAGATCAATTGCAAAATTCCCCTGTTCTTGATCCCCCAGTCCATTCCTTCTAGAGTGGTGCTTCTTTGAGTTTGAGCCCTTCAGTGCAGTTGACTGCATATGTGGAGTCAGGGTCTGAAGAACACAAAAGGAAAATTTGCGTGAGCATGGTCCACGTGCCAGAGTATCTAGAAAGTTGGGAACTCAATGCAGAATTGGTAAAGAACTGAGATTTGACCTGCCACCAAATTGACTCAACAATTCTAGAGAAGATCCATGCTTCAAACTTTTCCAATGCCATTATATAAGTTTGAGATTGCTCCCACTCATCACAACTTTCTTTTCCATTGGTTTTGGGATCTTCATACATTGAGGACTCATGCCAAGCCTTTCCATCTCTAGATTCTGCTGTCTGGCTTACAATTGCTCGTATCACAATTGAATTTGACAACCAGAAAGTTAATCTGATCGAAGAAGATAGGATCTTTAAACCAATATGCACAAGAAAGTTATTTTTTGATTAATCTTATAATTAAAAATACAATATGATGGTCAAGCAACAGTTTATACGCATGAATATAAATTATAGTATACTCCAATTCCATGGTCCCAGAAGATATCCTTGAATGAGCAAACTTATGTTACTGAAAGTGTCAGAAATGGTTTTTGGGGTTACTCATTAGCAATTACAGGGGATATTATTTCACTTAATCAATTAGTGGTCTGTATTAATCCACAGAAGTCATATTGTAAGCTTGTTTTTCTAAAGTCAGAATAACAGGTGTTCCTGCATACCTTGGAACATCGTTTCCACATGCTTTAGAAACCAAAACCAATCCTGAGATGATAGCTCTAGCTGCACTGGCCCTCTTAGCCTGGGATATTGCCTTGCAAGCATGAAAATAGAACCTTGAGAGACGCCTCGCTGGAGCGTGCACCTTACTTGTGGAGCTTCCATGCTCAGCAACAACTGAATAAAGACCAACCTCAAGGGCGGCAGCTTCCATCAACTCTTCCTCAAGGATTTCAACTTTAGATTCCAACTCCACATTGTTTCCAGACAATCTGTTTTTCGGTTCTTCCTTACCACTTGGCACGTTAATGGTACCACCTGCCCCTATATTTTGAGTAAGATCATTTTCTTTCACCTTCTTCATAATCTGGACTTTATTTACTGAATAACTTTTCTCTGCCTCAACAGAAATAAGGCCACTATTGGCATCAGCAGCTTCACCAACTCTTTTATCTCTAATTTCAACAGCTGGTTTTGAATTGATTTTGTAATCTAAAGATTCTCGTTCACTTGAAGAATTGCTTCTAACAGCTTTTTGTGCATTGTCAGAAAAATTAATTTTCTTCACATTCTCAAGGAATAGGGGATCGCTAATCGGCTCAATGCTCTCAGTCGAGTCAAACTGCAACTGAACAGACTTAAGATGCTTGAGTTTATCTCTGCGTGTATTGGCTTGTACTGCAGTTGCAGTCCTGTTCATTGCAAGAGTGTTACTCCTTAACTGTACCTGATTTGGCATAGCATCATGACGCAATTTATCAATAAGTTTTTCCTGTAAATCTAGTTGATCTCCCACTGAAATATCCCTATCCTGTCCATTGGTTTGCCGCTTCCTTCTTTCTACACCACTTAGATTAGTGTGAGATGTACTGGTAACAGCCAACTGTGCTTCATTTCTGTCATGTAACCAAGCTTTCCCATTTCCATCTTTATTGGGAAAAGTCTCCACAGAGCCCACATGGTTTGATTTTGTACTCTCCTCTGTGTTAGGAGGTGCTACATAAGAATATGGGGTTGACCTTTGTCCATTCTGTAATATTCATGTAACTTGCTATTTACTCACTGAAGAAATAGTAAGTTTGATCAAGGAAAGTATTAATATTGCTAGTCCTCTAAACTTCAATAATAAGAATACAATTTTAGTAGTAATGTGGAGATATTTGGATGAATGGAATGAACAATAGCTCCTACAGCAACATACATAGGTATGAAATGGCTGACTTGGAGTTCATTCTGTACGTTGCAGTTAAATGACAAATTGTTGTCAGAGGTTTCAGTGCTCAACGTCTATATCCAATTAGCAATTCAAACTTTATGAGCTCAAGTTCATAAACCCAAGTTTCTTTAAAAGTACCACTACTCGGTATGTTTTAAGACACACTTTGCGAAGTCTTCCAATTTAACAGCTATAATCACCAAAGCTTGCGAAACATAACAATAAAAGAACGGACCAATGAGTGAAATGGTAACAATTGAAAAGAGTACCTGGTGTTCTTGACCTGGTGAACTTTTGCTAGACTCCACAACATAAGAGGAATCATCATCAGTAAATGATGCAATCTCACTATCTTCATTGGTAACTTCCGAAACAGATTCACTTCCATCCTTTTCCAACGAGACCCGTTTAGACAAAGTGGACTTTTCACTATCAAGTGAACGAATATTAATATAAAGAACTGGCTGTACGTTGCCCTTATAATTCTTCTTCAAACTGATTGGCGCACTTATAATTGCATTGTCCTCAATGATTCCAAAATCTGCTAGATTTATAACAGCAGATCCCAAAGGTTGACCTTTTGTTGCCCTGTCCTTCTTAGGTTCATACAAGTTGAATTCTAGGTAGTTTCTATGGAAACTGTTGGCTTTCTTAGAGTTTTCCCAACATAATGTAACTGGAAGCCTAAAGGACTCGCTGACAAATTTCCCATCTTCAAAACTGTAAATGAAAGAACCATAATTTCGATCGCCATTTTCCCATTGGAACACAATGGATTGAGTTGATTTTAGATTCTGTGAAGGTGGCCAAGGCTTGATTTCCTGTACGTGGATGTAGTAATCGATCTGCACCGAATTGCCTTTCTTGTTTTTCGATCTCAACCCAAGAACCATGTTTTACCAAACACCACTGGTTAGAACCAGAAACAGCAACCAAACAAAAGATCAGGAACTCTAATTCAGAACCCAAATCAAAGATGATGCTGGAGCACTAAGTTCAACCTGGAAAACACACGAAATAGCACTGTTAAAGAAGGGCAAAGATAACGTGGGAAGGTCTTGAATTTCTGGGTAAGACCCATCAAATTCGAACAACATACTTTGTTAAAACAAAATATGCAGGTAAACTAAACCTTAGACCAAGTATTATTTATGCACCTGAAGAGGAACTCCATGAATGATTAAATCATGAGAGAGATTGCGTCAGAAACCATTATTAAGAAAAAATGAAGAAGATGAAGAAGAGCCCATGTCAACCAATCATCATTGGGTCCACAATGGAGAAGAAAACTTGCCAAGTGGAAAGGGTAAAAGGAGAAATTTCTCATCAATCCAAATGTATGTCATTATTATATTGTGATAAGACTACACATCGAAGAAAAGAATCGAATAAAGAAATAAAAGGCCATAAAGACAAAACATGAACAGATGCAAATACGCTTGACCGAGCCACTGGAAACCAATCATGCACTTAAACGAGTGGGATCTACATCTGAACAGAGACCATTGAAAAAACCAAAAGACAACAGAACCTTCCTTCGAAAAACTACAAATCAATGAGGAAACAAGTGACACCGTCAGTATTTGCATGAACTAAGTGAATGACCTGAATCTGGATAATCTAAGAACAGGCAGTAGCAGAGCTTAAAGAAGTTTACGGTTGAGATTGCCTTCTTTTGTCTCAATTAGGCGGTGAGTGAGTCTGACCTGGAACTTATGCAAATTGCTGGAAATTTGAAATGTAACAACACCAAAATATAATCACAATTAAAAAAATATTGTTTAAAAGATACTTAAAATAATTTAACTTTTGCTTAAATAAAATTTGTAAAATTTTTAATCTTATAATACATTTTCTACTAAATATGTAAAAAGAAAATATATGGTGCTAATGCAGTAATCTTCAGCTCTGTTTAAACATATTTAAGGATATGATAAGATAATTGGTAATGAACTTAAGGGGTAAAAAAAAATGAATGTACTTTTGTCGCTAATAGTCCCTCGGGCCTGACTTGATAAACCCGAAACAGTCCTAACTAGAGCTCATCCTGTGACTCGCTTGGGCTAAAAAATTCCAACTTTTGGCCCGATTAATCTAGGCCTAATCAATTGACTTTCTCTGGGTTGGCCAAATTGCTATATTGCATGTTGTTAAAATCTGATTTTAATCTTTAAGATATAGAAAATTGAATTTTCATAAATTCCGCCATATCTCTTTTTATAAGAGTACAAAGTTCTTTGGATCCAAACATGAAATAGTCCCAGGGGCCTAGCCTGATAAACTCGAAATAGTCTTAGCCAGAGCCCAAGTCATTGTCCGATTGGGCTCAAAAATTCCAATCTATGACTCGATTAATCTGGGCCTGATCAATTGAATTGTCATGCATATCTTCACTAAAATCTGATTTTAATCTTTAACATATAGGAAATTGAAGTTTTTATAAATTGGGCCTGGTCTCTTTTTACAAGGGTACAAAGATCTTTGGATCCAAACATGAAATAGTCCCAAAAGCATCATTTGCATGATTAAGATTTTTGATTATTTGGAAATTTTAAAACAAAATATAATATATTTTTGTCAATTAATTTGGTTAAAATTTTATTTAAAAATCGTCCAATAAATGATGGGTTTGTTTTTTTACATCATAAAATTAGTATTATTATATTTAAGTTTTGGGAGATCTCAATTTTAAATTATAATTTAATATAATATTAGAAATTTCCGATTGAGAGATATCAATCTTAAATTTGCTACAATTGTTATATCATATAATTTTAAAAAAAATTAATTTGAGTTTAAATTATGTCTTTCAAATAAATTTTTTATTTTAAAAATTTTTTTGAGTTGAAATTAACTTTAAAATCAATTAATTAGAATTTTGTTAATTGAAATTGAGCAAATGAAAAAGAATGATGGCGTTTGAATGTGAAAGTGAACTTAATGACGAACAACCAATGAACGAGTTAGATAAGATTACTACAGGTTTACGTTAAACGAGGTTTTAATTTCATTCTTCTTAACGTAAGACTGTATGAACAAGATGGACGCACGGACCAAAACATAAAATCTTCCAATGGAGATATCCCAAAGCGTCAAATTTAGCACCAGATGCAAGGTAAAATTCTAACTCTGTGTTTGTTTATGTTGGTATAAACCATAACGTTTCCTTGGGTTTGAACGTGGTGATGGACTGCTGCCAGATATGCATCTCCTCCGTCATTTTCTGAACGTCACATCTCATAAGTTGAATGTGAAACGAAGCAAGTACATAAGATTTAATATATATGTAAAGAAATGTTTTATTACTCAATGTTACGAGAAATATTGAATAGTTTAGTTATTTTATGTATTCTTAAGAATATGTTAGATAATATTAATCTTGATAATATTATTAATGATTTTGCATTTAAAAATATATAAAAAACTGTTTTTCATAAATCATGATCATCTATGTATTTATTAATGCAATTATCTCAATGTTTTGCAGTCTAATATTATTGTTTGATTGCTACTATTACTATTTTGTTGTTGCTGCTGCTATTTTTAGTTATTTTATTGTCACTGACATTTGTAAGATATTATTTGTTAATATTATGATTATTTAATATTTTGTTGAGTATTTTGGACTTATAAATTGAGTCATATGTATGAATATTAAATTTTAATAATAAAAATATACTTTTAAAGTTTTAAATATTTATATATTGCTATTATTGAGGGTTTTTCTTAATTTCTTCCGGGACTTATAAAATGTTAGGAATGACCTTGGTTACAGTTTTTTATTAAGGGTCATGTATTTGGTAAGTTCTAACAGAGCTATATCATTATTGATTACCTCCGCTCACTTTTTCTTAGGTCTTCTTTTTTTTCTCTTACAGTCCTTAAATACAATCTTCTCACATATTTTTATTGAAGCGTGTTAAGTTATTAATTTGCGCTTATTTTATACTTAATTCTCTTTAATGTCTTGAAATTATTATTCAAAGTTAATAAAATTATCTTATAATTATTTGCAGATAATTTTCAACACTTTAAAAATGAAATTGAATTAAAAAATGTAAAAAAATGAAGAAAATCTGAAATTTGTTTATTAAACCCTCTAATTGGTCAGCTGTCTAACCTTCCTGATAGACTTCTTTCAACTCCAAAGAAAAAGAAAAAGAATGTCTATCAAAACAGGGATTCTAGTTAAATCGGAAACCAATACATCACACCATTATTGTGACAATCATGACACCTGGCTTCAATAAAAACTATTCTTACCACAAAATTATAATAAATTAAAGTCTAATAATAATAACTGAAAAATATATGAACTTCATGAAAAACTTAAATTTTACGCCAACTTTATATCTTGATTAAAAAATTCATCACTTATTAAAAATTATAAATTATAACACGACATTAAGACCGCACACTAACGTCCCTAATGTACTGAAAGTGTTATACACACATTAAAAGCATACAAGAAACAATTTCACCTAACATAATTATTTACTAGTTACTCTATGGTAACATAGAAACAACAAGCTCACTTAGAGGAAGAATCGTCTGTCCAATTTATCCTGTCTTAATTTATCCTAACCATCCATTTGTGTGGGACTCACACAAATGGATGGTCAAGATGGGCTGAGGCAAAATTGAGCCAGAGTAAAATGGATAAAGTATCCTTCCTCACTCACTTGACCTCACCCTATATTAGTCCACATGTCACGTTAAATCTAACAAACATTAGTGTACAATTTTATTTATACTTAATGATTTTTAATAATTGATAAAATTTTTAATTAGAATGAAATTTGTGTTTAAATTCTCTCATGAAATTCCAAAATTCTCTATATTATAATATCGAATCATGATTATGGTTGTTAATTTCAGTTATGGTTGTTAAACATATATGGCCATGGAGTTCAGTTACGCTGTGTTTAGATGCTGTCTCCAGGGAGTAGAGACAGAACGAGATGGAAAGGAGGAGACGGAATATAACAAAAATTGGGGATTGTGAGATGTTTGGTTGTGATGGACATAACAGAAAAAATTGTCTCCATCTCGAGGATAGAAATGTGTTTGATTCCAGTAGACAGAACATAACAACAGTATCAATGACGAAAATACCCCCATAGTATAATATAATTAGAAAGATGTAATTCATTGATTATTTTAAAACAAATAATTTATATTAATAAAAAAGTTAACAAACAATTATAATAACAATAACAATAGGGAATTAATTTCGTATAATAATAATAATAATAATTCTAATAATAAGTAAAAAAATAGAAGAAGAAGAGGAAAAAAGTTAATAATAATAAGGAATTTAATAATCAAAATAATAATAAGAAAATTAATTATGAATAATAATGATAATAATAAGATAATTAATTTCGTATAATAAAATTAGTAAAAGGAATAATAAAAAGAATAATAATAAGTAGAAAATTTATAGCAATAATTAATTAATAATAATAACAATAATTCTTAATAATTAATAATAATAATAAGTACAAAATTAATAATAATAATAAGTTTGAAATTTTGTATAATAAAATTATTAATAATAATAACAATAATAATAATAATATAATTAATTTTGTATAATAAAATTAATAAAATTAATAATAATAAGAATAATAATAAGTAGAAAATTTATAAAATAAATAATAATAATAATAATAATAATAATAAGATAATAATTTCATA
>JANSVA010000003.1:8866441-8881933 GCA_025504915.1 Erythroxylum reticulatum
AATAGTTTGAAATGCAAGGAATTGAATGAAGAAGTGTAAATGAAAAGACATGTCTTTTCAATTCAAATGTCATGAATGGTCACATGTTTTCCCAAGAGGTGCCATGAACAATCATGTACATTATGAATAGGTGTGTTTAAGTCTATATAAGGCTAGTTTAACATCCAATTCATGGTTAATACACAATTAAATCTTTTCTTCTTCATCTTTAACATATTCATTCTTAATTGAATTCATCTTTGGTTCTCTATTGATTTTGCTGTGTTAGAGAACATTAGGCTTATTGTATCCTAGAAGGAAACTTGTCAAAACCCTGCAATAACTAGTGGAGGAAAATATTTCCTTAAAGATAGTGATTTTTCACACCTCAAGCCATCCAACTTGAATCCACTTTTCTAATATCTTTCTCTCTATGTTGCATCTTTCCCTTTTCATTGTATGAGAAATTTTGTTCAACAATTTTACTTGTGTTGTTTCTAGCAATTAATGATCAAGGATTATGGTTATGTCCTTATTCAATTGTTTTTACACCATTGGAGGAGCACGTCCAGAATTATTCATCTTTAGTTCTTCCTTATTTTTATAAAATATGCACAAAATGTTAACATAGAAATTAAGCTAAATCTTTAATTTTCCATCAATTTTAGGTGGTAAGCATTATTAACAATTTTTTAATAACTTTGAAGACGCCAACATACTTAGGAATGTCCCTCATAATATTTTCTAATAATTTTCTTTCATATTTGCAGTGTAAGTTTCAACAATGCTCTTTCTCCAATAGTGAAATTTAATGATCATCGATGTTAGCTAACATACTTCTTCATCCAATGCGTAACCTTTCAAAGGTTATCTTTTGCCTCCTTCAACAATTTTTGCTTATCCCTTGCAAAGTTATAAATATTAGGATACTTACGTCATATATGTTGTTTTGCAACCTCCAATAGAGTAAGGGATTACTGGCCTAAAACCAATTCAAGTAGACTTTTCTCTATGGGGGAAGATCTTTGCTCGTTAAATACAAATTGGACATTATCCAACAATTCTAACTAATTTCATTGGATAGGACTAGTACCTTATGTAGTCCTCCATCAAAGCATTAATCTTTTTAGTTTGTCCATTTTTTTTGATTAAAAATAAAGAATTTAGTTTAGTCCCCCTCACATTAAACAATGAAGTCCATAATCCCCCTGTAAAATAAGGATGTTAATCACTTATAATATCTATTGGAATGCTAAAGTATTTTATCACATTTTAACAAAATAACTCAATAGAAATTTCTATCGAACAAACTGGTGGAGCAATGATGAAGATTGAAGACTTCATTTTAGTATAGCGATCCACTATAACTAGTACCTATGCTTTATCATCAACCTTAAAAATCCCACAACAAAATCTAAAGACACCAACATTTATAGTCTCTCTAGAATAGGCAAATGTGGAATTTTGCCTTTTAATTTTATCTCGTTGGTACACCGAACAAATTAATGATAGGCTTTTATGTCTTATTCCATACTAGGCCACACATGTGATCATGATAATAATACCACCATATGTTCTCTTCACAGGTATCCTACCCACTACACATCATATGATTCCTATGAAATCCACCAATTTCATGAGCACATATCATGTCTCCTTTTTCAACAAGCAATCCATCATCAAGCCAATATTTTTTGGTGATGCCATCATACATTTCTTGTATTGAATGACAATAATTACATCAAGCTTACTTGTTTAACAAATTATATCCATCACGTAAGCTTCACTTTTAGATAGATTATAGTAGGTAGCACATTCCTCTCCTATTAAGAGTATCTGCTACTTGGTTGCATTTTTCCAGTTTGTGCTCCTACACTAAGTCATATTCGACCAAGATATCCTTTTATCTTACTTGCTTAGCCAACAATTTCTTATGTACTTTAAAAAGTTTTGTTATATTATATGTTTGAACTATAAACATCAGCCACAACAGTTTTACATGTCATAACCTTAGATAGTGTACCGCTATAATTATTTCCTTCTTATGGACATGATATATATGTTCTGCTTTATTTTCTTGCTTTCAAATGCTACTAGATATTCCTTTGACGCTACCAATTACTTTATCTAATATATCAATGCAAACATCAAATGGAAATTCAAAGTTTGAAAACCTTAAATTTGATTAAGATGCAATAGATTGCTTAGCTTCTCAAATGAATTTACGTAATACTCTGACCACCATCATTTCCTTTTACAACAAATCAGTGAAATGAGAAGCTTTTTAAGAATACCTTTGGATGAATTTCTAATAATAATTTGCAAGTCATAAGAAATGCCACAATTTTAACACTTTAACAACGGCTGACCACTCCATGACAGTCTACAATTTATGAGATTCTATTTGAACTTGACTTTTGCTCAGCAAGTGTCCTAGATATTTAATTTCAAACCTTACAAATTTACACTTCATCCATCTTAACATACAATTAGTTCTTCCATAAGCATTTAAACACATGTTGCAAGTGGCTAACACGTCCGTTCATAAAGTTGCTATATTTCATAATATCATTAAGATACACCTTCAAAAATTCATGCAAAAACTCACACATCACGTCATTGATTAGATTATAAAATTTGATAAGGGCATAGGTCAAGTTGAAAGGCATTACCTAAAATTTATAGGCACCATACATAGTAATATGTAGTTTATAGCTCATCTCCATCTTAATTTGCTAATAACTTGAATGAAGGTCCAATTTTGAAAACATTAAAGTATTTCTTGATCTATCCATCAATCATATACTTGTGGAATATGGTATTTGTTTTTTATGATTGCTTTATTTAATGCTTAATAATCAAAGCAAATCTGTAATGTACCGTCTAGTTTCTTTGGAAGAGATCATGAGAATTTTAAGGAGCTTTTGAGGGAAGCACATGCCTTACTTCTGCCAATTCTCCTAACTGTTTTCACAAAACCTTTAATATAGATTCAATCATATTATATGCAATATTTTTCATATAGATAATTTTTTATATCCATAAAGAATATGTAGTTTATTTTACTTTTTAATAAAATTCTTTATATTTTTATAAAATATTAAAAAATCTATAAAAATATAAAATAAAGATATTTTGAATGGTTTGAATAAAAAACATTTATACTTATTTTATATTATAATTATTCTTTTTGTTATAAATTGTAGTTATTTCATTTATGAATTATGGCAAATATATGACTTAATCGATAAATCAATAGAACCCAACACACTCCCTAAATCCATTTTTATCTTAGAAGAATTTGCTTTAACTAATCTTGTCAAATGATGAATTCCAACACAAGAGATGAATTCCAGATATACAGAGAGAGGAGTGAGATGCTCTTCCTTCTCTCAACGTTAAGTGCCTTCAGCTTTTGTTCCAGCCTCCTTGTGGTATTCTCCATGAGGGTTCTTTGGAAATTTCCTACCTTTCAGTCAACTTTGTTTCTTAATCTTTTACCTAATCACCTCTTCTTTTTATGCTAAAAAGTTGCTCTTTCCTTTTTTGTTGTCAATTAAGCCCAATGTAGCTTGACTCCAACGATGATTTCCCCCCTTTACCCTCTCCAAAATCTTCCTCCCCTATCATCCCTACTGAAAAATAGCTCTCTTCTCACCCCCTGATTCACGCCTAGTAGATTCAGCAAACTCTATTACACTTTTCCACCACCTCAAACTCTCCTCTTGCCTCCCTAAATAATACTCTGCAACCTAAGTAACCTCTCACCAGTTATTCTTCTCTTAATATTACATGGAACAAAAGTCGAAAACAAGTTGTGGGTGAGCCAACTGGTGTCACTCTTCGGTATAACCCACCAAAAGTTATTAATGCCAAGCCAGTAGTGCTTCCAGATATTGAGACCCTGTTAAATGGTGCAAGAATATGGGAATCCTTCTTGTTAGGATTCTTCATGGAATGACGACCTACTTTTCCTATCATTCAAAAATGGGCAATTAGTCATTGGAAAAATATAGGACTCTCTGATGTTCTTCTTACTGAAGACAATATGGTCTTATTCAATTTTACCTCTCAAGATGAAGCAAATAAGATATTAGAGGAAGGTCCTTGGCATGTAGCATAACTTCCTCTATTCCTACAAAAATGACAACCACGTATTAAGCTTGAAAACATTAAAGTGCATAACTTTCCATTGTAGATTAAATTACATAGCATTCCATTAAAGTATTGGACTACCAAAAGACTTAGTTCCTTGGCTAGCTTTATTGTTAGATCTCTATATATGGATGAAACCACTACAAAGATGAAGAGAGTTGGCTATGCGCCGATATGTGTTAGTGTGGACAAATCCAAGAAACTTCCAAACTATATCCTAATTATATGGCTTAGCATTGAAAATGCCTTTATATTGTTCAAAACCCTCGACTATTATGCAA
The DNA here is from genome assembly GCA_025504915.1 of Erythroxylum reticulatum. Taxonomy (NCBI): domain Eukaryota; kingdom Viridiplantae; phylum Streptophyta; class Magnoliopsida; order Malpighiales; family Erythroxylaceae; genus Erythroxylum; species Erythroxylum reticulatum. The sequence continues at coordinate 8,870,857 of JANSVA010000003.1, forward strand.
GGAAAGGTGTGGAAAACAACTAGTAAGGTTTTTTCTAAAGGCGATCATGTAGAATTAATAAGTCTTGAAGATGATTTTAGCTGCCCAAATGCTCCTCAACTGAACCTAGATACTACGATACAAGGAACCGAGGAAAATATCAAAACACCTTCATCAAATGTTAGGGGAACAGAATGTGTTCAGGTGGTGGATACAAAGAATATCATCCAAGAGGAGGCTAATGTGTCTGAACAGGTTCAGGTTGGTGATAAAGAGAGGGGTATCCAAAATGAGGCAAATTTAACAAATGATACCCATCCTTAACCATTGGTAGTAAAACAGACTCCCTACATGAGGAGGATGCTACTTCTTACACTAATTTCTCTAATGAAAAAGTGACTGATGGAAGTGTGCTTGAAAATCTTCAAAATGTGACTAGTACAAGAAGTCAGAGAAGTGGAAGGAGGAAATGGGCCAAAGGTAAAAATATATTGTTATATCAGTCCTAATATGGAATGTTCGTGGTATTAACTACCCAGAAAAGCTAAATTCTTTTAGGGATTTTTTCGAGAGGATTAAGCCTATTATTGTCGTTTTTCTAAAAACTAAAATTAGATATGAGAATATAAATAAGGTAAAGATCTTTGGGTCTTGCTAGTCCTTTTTATCCAACCATCATTATCATCATTATAGCAAAATCATTATTGTTTTTAATGCTAATTTTGTCAAAGTGGAGGAGATACTTTCTAATGAGTAGCTAATACATCTTAAAATTCACTTCATTTTAGAAGGAACTACTATCTCCTCTTCTTTTGTTTACAATTTCAACACTGCATTTCAAATAAGCCCTTTATGGGCCACTTTAGAAGGCATTCAAAACATCCTATCCAGTCCCTGATGATAGCAGGTGATTTCAATTATACAATCTTCAAATCTGAAGCAGAAGGAAATTGCAACCTAAGGAGCTACATTGAAGATCTAAAACTATGTGTGGAGTAGATGGGTGTAACTGATCTCAAAATTGGAGGTTACTTCTTTACTGGGATTAATAAACAAAAGGATTCTTGGCTGATTTGGGGAAAAAAAATAGGGCTCTTGTTAATGGGAAATGGCTTCTCTAATTTGCCAATAGTAAGGTTGTATTCATGTATCATCTCTTCTCTTATCATACTCCATTTCTAATTGAGGGACTCTTCCAAAATTCCTTTACGCCACATCCCTTTATATTTAGTAACTATCTTGTTAAAGTGGATAGATTCGATGATGCAATTAGGAGGGGTTTATCAGTTAAAGTTTTAGGCTCTAGGCAATTCATGTGCTGCCAAAAACTTAAAGTAATTAAAGCTGAGTTGAAGGTGTTGAAAGCTTCTCATTCCCCTAGTACTTAAACTACTATTGATAATCCTAAGGAAAGGCTATTTGCAACTCAAATTTTACTCTCTCATAATCCCAATGATTCGAACATTCTTTTGAAGGAAAAGTTGGAACTTGATCGTTACCTAAGAGTAGTCCAATATCATTTCTCACTCATCTATCAAAAGGCTCAGATTAATTTGCATAGAGAAGGGGATAAAGCTTCCAAGTTCTTTTTCAATTACCTGTCTGATAAAAGGAATGTCAATAAAATATGCTTGATTACCCGTATGGAGGGAAAAATCCTCAATGATCAACTAGGTATCTTAGAGGAAGCTATTAATTTCTATAGAGGGCTTTCGAGTTCAGACATAGGTTCTTTTTCCTGTATGGGCTCTCTTAAAGACAGTATCATCAATAAAATTTCACCTGAAGCTGTTAGGGGGTTAGTGGAAGACATTACTAATGATGAGATCAATGTTACGGTCTTTACAATGAATGAGATGAACGCTCCTAAACCGGATGGACTTAATGGCTTTCTCTTTCAAAAGACATGGTCTATTATAGTACCAATGGTAAGACAAGAAATTCATGAGCTTTTTGCTAAAGAGGTGCTCCTAAAGGAGTTTAATAAAACATTTTTTTGTTTAATTCCCAAAACTCCTAGCCCCTCTACTTTTAGTGATTTCAAGCCGATTGCATGCACTAATTTTCTCTACAAAATCATTGTTAAGATCCTAACAAAGCGGTTGAAGGAAATTCTCATTCTCATTAGAATGGCTTTAAGAAGAATAGAGATATTGGTGATAACATTCTTATTTCTCAAAAACTCCTTATAGGTGTACAAGAAGGAACTCTTTCCCTAATAGTGCCATTAAAATTAATTTCAACAAAGCTTTTGATTGCATCAATTGGCCTTTCCTATTCAGGGTTCTTAAGGAGTTCAATTTTACTGGTCTTTTTATTAACTAGATCAAGGGCTTGTGTCATAACTACTCCCTACAGTGTACTTATTAATGACAAACCTTCTAGAATTTTCAAGGGGAAGAGACGAATCAGACAAGGGGATCACTTAACTCCTTACTTATTTATCCTATGTATGGAAGTGCTCACGCTAATGATCAAAGCCAAAGTCTCTCATAATCTTAAATTCAAAGTCCACTCTAAATGTAGAAGACTTTCACTCACTCATCTTTGTTTTGCAGATGATCTTATTCTCTTCTTCAAAGCACATCCAGACTATGTTAAGCTACTAATGGACACTTTTAATGAGTTCTTTAAGATGTCAGGACTTAAAGTGAATCTTCACAAAAGTCACTTTGTACTCTCTACTAAGGCAAAACCTCTCTAAGACATTATTTCCTCTTTGACTGGTATGGACAAGAAATTTCCTCCTCTATAGTCTATTTTCACCAAAAGATTATCCTTCAATGATTGTCTACCTCTTATTGAAAAAATTCAAAGGAGATTCGACAAATGGACTAATAGATTTTTCTCTTATGGTGGAAAAGTCCAACTTATTAAGTCTGTTTTATGTTCCCTCCATCTTTATTGGAGTACTCACTTCCCCTTGTCAAAGAAACTAATCAAAATTGGGGAGAAGAAGATGAGGGATTTCTTGTGAGGTAAAGAAAATGAAGGTTCTGGTTTCTTAAAGTTAAATGGACTTATCTGTGTAAACCAAAGGAGAAGGAGGGGTCTAGGAATCATTTCTGTAAGAGTTGCTAATAATGTCTTTTTGATTAAAAGACTTTGGAGAATGATCCAGGATAAGCATTCATTATGGATGAAATGGCTTCATAGTTACTTTTTGAAAGGGAATAACATATGGTCCCTCTCTTTAAGGCCATTCTATTCTTGGTTCCTTAATCAGATTTTAAATAAAAGGGATGAAGTTGCTAATGATGTTTTATATAAAATTAGGAATGGATAAAATGCTTTCCTATGGCATGATAATTGGACTAGTTCAGGTCCTCTTTCCTTAAACCCTATTGCTATTTCTGCTTTTCCAGGGCTAGATCATAAATCTAAGGTGGCTATTTTTATTAATCGAAATGGATGGCTTCAATTTCTAGATGCAATCCATCATTTTAAACCTTCTTACCTTCTTGATTCTAATTCTCTAGATTGTTATCTATGAAAGGAGTCTCCTATTGAGAACTTTTCTAACAAAACCTATAGGAAATGGTTCTATCACTCTTATCAAGATGATCCTTAGGGGAAGGTTATCTAGTGTAATATTCTCAGACCAAGTTTTGCTATCCTTTTATGGTTGGTGGTTAGGAATATAATAGCAACAATGGGCAGACTTCAATTTATCCAGAATTTGGATCGAATCTGTTGTCTGTGTAAGAGAGGAACTGAAACTAGGGACCATGTATTCTTTCTATGACCTTTTTCTAGTGTTATCTAGAATAGGATCAAAAATCTCCTCTCTTGGCATAGGTCTTCTAATTCACTTATCGAGATAGCTAAGTTCTTAGTATAAGCACAAGCTTCACTCCACTTTGGAAAAGGAAGGCATTATTTTTTGCCATATCTACTCAACAAATATGGAAAGAAAGAAATCAACAAAAGTTCCAAAACATGAAAAGATCAGCAGATTTAGTGCTACAATCTATTATTCATAAAGGTAGAGAACAATATTCATGCTAGGAAATGGAACAAGATCATTTGAGACAAAGGAATCGAAGTTAGATCTTACTTGAGGAAATCTATTACTGCAAGTCATTGGGCGAGCTCCTCCATGCCCTCTACAAAAGCAAGGGAAAATGGGTAAAGTAGTCATCATTTGATAAAGTTCTAGATATGATAAGTGGCGAGGTTCTTACCGGAATGGCATTGCAGAGGTTCTTACCATTACTGCAACCCTAATTCAGAACATTTTGGAAATGCTCTGAGGATCGATAGGGTTCCTTTACTTCTTTAGAACAAAGTAAGAGTTGGATGTTGTTTTTACGTGTTCTTTTACTTAGTGTGTCCAAATGGTGTCGTGCCTTCACAATGTCTTTGATGTAATAACTCTAACGGTGTTATTACTATTAGAGAGTGATGCTACTCTCCAATTGTCATTGTTCCTTCCTCACTATTTATTAATTTAATTTTAATTTCTCAAAAAAAATCAAAGCTATTCGTAATGTACCATCTAGCTTCTTTAGAAAAGGTTATGAGTATTATGAGGAGCTTTTAAGGGAAACACATACCTTACTTCTGCCAATTCTCCTAATTTTTTTCACAAAACCTTTAATATAGATTCAATCCTATTAGATGCAATATTTTTCAGATAGATAATTGTTTTATATCCATAAAGAATATGTATTTTATTTTTCTTTTTAATAAACTTCTTTGTATTTTATAAAATATTAAAAACTCTATTAAAATACAAAGTTAAGATATTTTGGATGGTTTGAATAAAAAACATTTATACTTATTTTATATTATAATTACTCTTTTTGTTATAAATTTTGCTTATTTCATTCATGAATTATGGCAAATATGTGGCTTAATGGCTAAATCAGTAGTAGCCAACACACTCCCTGAATCCTTTTTTATTTTTAGAAGAATTTGCTCCAACTAATCATGTCAAATGAATAATACTTTTTTTAAAATTGAAGAGAAATATTCAAATATATGATATATTTTTAATAATGTATATTTGTAATAATGAAATACTATTCTTCCTCCCTCAATTTATAGTGAGACAATTCTAAAGGAGGCATTCGATATATGACTCCTGTAAAAGAATAACACTAGGCTCTAACTAAATTATATACTAAATTTTCATATTTAGTAGTATTGTTATTGGCGTCACGTCTTGTCAAGATTCTAGCAAATAAGCAAGATATGTGCTCTCCCCACATTTTAGGCCTTTTTCTACCACCGTTTATGAGATAATATGAGATTGGAGATTGCCACTACTACATGACTGCAATATCTAACAAAACAAGAAGTTTGTTTTTTTATGAACATGATTCTAGATAAATGTCGACATGTCATTGCCTTAAGTTAATGGAGGAAGTGTATGTCAAAGTATATTGAAATCATTTAATGATATAATTTATCTTTCCAAGTCAACCTTCTACATTTACAAGTACATTGTAAGTCATTCCAACAACATCCTTTTCTTTTGTATTCGCCATTTTCAACTAGACTATGCTCTTGCTCACATTCAATCCAAATTTCACAAATTAATTTATCCATAATGAACATTTTAAAAGTGTCTTTTTTTTCAAACACCTCCTGAGTGTTTTCATACATTAGTATTTTTAGGACACATGATTATATGAGACAACAAGCAATGATATGAAAGACGATAAATATAAACAATGTAAGGTCTAATATAGTTTAGATATCTTATATACACTTTGTAAACATTAAGTACATATAAATAAGCCATCAACTAATATGATTACTATAATCAAATTAATTATCAACCAATAACTATCATGGTAAATTATGGTAATTTTTACCATATGAATCCACCTTAGAGTAATTCTCATCTTTGCAAAATTTATATATTGCACTGTCACTTAGTAAATAAAATTATACATAGATTATAAAGTCAAATAAGTGATACGTTCTTAAAATTATTCAAATCCTTGCTACAGCATCTTATTACAAACAACAACACTTAGTAAGAATTTCACTAAGATGGAGAGTTTGAGGACGTCAATAACATGTTATCAACATACATAAATTTTATTGGTTGACAAATAACAAAATCTCATCTTGTTACTAAATTTATCTAAGTGCATAGAAGGCACTCACAACTGTTAACTTTGGGCAATATTATGAGATTTTCTTAAAAATAAACACAACATATAAGAACTAAAAGCTACTCAAGAAGGGTTCACTTAGAACTTGTGGTTCATATGACATATCAGAAAACTCAAAACAATGCACATACCTCACTACAAGAAAATTAGTAATTAGCGATGAAAAATTACTAGCGGAAATGAAACCGTAGAAAATTACCGACAAAAAACGATATTCTGTAAATAAAATTGTTGGGAAATTTTTCATTTTGTGACAGAAAAAATATTCGTCAGTAAATATGGAGGAAAATCATCTCGGTAAATTTTTCGATGGAATATAGCGATGGTAGAAAATTACCATCAGTAAAAAAGGTAGGAATGTTTGGTGGAATAAATAAGTTTGGGGCTTATCAATGAAAATTATTTTGTCGATAAATTCCGTTAGTAAATTTTGGAGTAAATGTCATTGTTTGCTTCAGCTTCAACGTTTCTAATAAAACTAAAACAATGTTGTTTTCGTTTACTGTCAAAATAATTTTTGTCGATAAATTTTAAAGTAAAAGTTATTATTTGCTTCAGTTTCAATGTTTTTAATAAAACAAAAATGACATCATTTGGTTTAACACCAAACGACATTGTTTTCATTTAACCTAAAACTACTACAGCACCTTCCCCCTCCTCCGTCGTATTTGCCTTTTTTCAACTCTTTTGTCTTTGCAGTCGTTGTCGTCCCACTGTACGTCCTTGCAGTCCCATCATGCCTCCTCACAGCCCCACCATCCTCAGTGTCCCAGCGTCATCATCTCTGTCGCTACCAAAGCCCCCTCCTCCATCTCTCATGCCACCACGTCCTCGCCACCATCCTTGTTGCATCTACTTAAATTATGAAATCCACTGGATCTTCTCTTCTTAGCATACACTACAATGTGTGAGGATTTAACTAATGCTTGAACTTTAATAGATGATGTCATATAATTTATCTAGAGATCTGTTGTGAATGTTGTGTGTTTTGATGTTATGACTGATCAAATACTTGATAACCCTTTAGCAAGTTTAAAATAATGAAGCAAACAAAGAGAATCTTTGCTCTCAGAAGGCAACGTGTTGTAGACGATGAAGTACATAATTTTCAAATAGGCCCACTTTATCAAAGAAGTAAAGTACCCTAACTTGTTAGCTAACATGGTGGTCGTGAAGAAACCAAGTGGAAAATAGTTAATGTATTAATTTTGTATTTCTAGAAAAGGAATTAAAAGGTCCTAAACTAAAGAAATAGTACAAAGGTCAATTTGTAAAATAAAAAAAATCTTAAACACCCAATTTTACATGCCTAAGAGGTTAGATAAGTCTAAAAATAGTTTTGCAAATTTAGAGGGATTAAATTGAAATGAATTTAGGGGTAATGTAAATAAAATATGCTAAAAATTAGAAACAAAAATATTTAGTTAAATGTCTAGGATTTTTCGATTTTATCTGAGGCTTAAAATAAAATATATAGATTGATGTCTTAGGGCTAAAATTAAAATCAAAGCAAATAATTGAATATCTAGGAGTTTATGATATTACCTAACTTAAAATTAAAATATGTAGTTACCTATGAGTCTATGGTCTTAGCTAAGATTTGAAATAAAGATTAACTTTTAATCAATCTTTGTGTACAATCAATCTAGCACCAATTAAAGAAAGAAATAGAAACTCATCTACATCAAAAAATCATCTTCAAAGTTGCCATCCTTGAACGATTAAAGAAGACTCCCAATACAAATCCAAGAAGAGAACACAAAATATTTAAAGAAATCCACTTAGGAACAATTAAGGAGCATGGCAATTTGAGAGGCGAGCTATCTTAATCATCCAAGAGCTAATAGAAAAATATGACAATGTTAGATTGTGCACGAGCTAAACAAGCTACAAATAAATTTTAAAGACACGGTAAACATGACTTGATGAAAAGTACATGCTTAAGGAAAGCCATATGTAGTCTGTTGCTTTAATTAATCTTTTAATTTTTTTCATTATAGTAAAACATTTTAATGTAGTTCTCTACCTATTTAGAAATAAAATTTATTTATTTATTCACTGTAATAAAACATTTTTATGCCAATTGTAGTCCTTTTCAAACAGTGGTGCATTCCCACCAGTTAACTAATTAGCATCATATGTTTGTGTTTTAGCTTAAATAATATATTTTCTCTTTATTGCATTATATATTAAAACTCATATTGCCTTATTTTCTGATTTGCTTGCTTTAATATATTAAAAATATAAAAAAACTATTGAACAAGTGTATTATATTAAATACGAAATAATATTTTTTTGCATGCCCTATTTTGTGTTCAAGAGCATCACTTATCCTTATTCTTTGTAGTCTATAGTTGTTCGTCCATCCAGATAAATTGTTCAACTAATGTCTACCGTATATGTTGCTTTACTAATACGATTCTGATGCGTTTGGGTTTTGTTTGAATGCAAATGAGGTCTTATTTTGTATTCTTGTTTAGAATATTCTTATAATCATTGATGAGTTTTTATGATCTTCTTTAATAGTCTAAGTATTTATGTTTGGGTTTTGTTTGAATTACTGATGAGTAGATGTATGATTACATAAGTATTTACTATATGTGGAATGAGTTTGAGATTACGAATGATTTGAGACATAATAAACTCCTATGATGGTATATAGGCTGGAAACCTATAATGTAGCTCTCATGAGGCTTATCGGTGAAAAATTCAACGAGCCTAGGAGTGACAGCAAGAATTTGCTTTCTTGATTCACAAGTGTAAACAATGCCACATACCATAGTATTAAAATCAATTATAGGTGATTAATTCAATTGATTAATACTTACGGGATGTTGTGTAAAGTAAAGGTTAAATGATCTGTAAACTTAAGGGACATAAAGGATGCTAACTATGAAATCACTTTTTTAAATTAACAGTTTTGCATAAATGAATAATGATGATAGATCTTGGATGTATAGACGATTAGCACCTGATGGTTTCATTAATCCTGAGTTTGTTGAAGGAGTTGAAGCCTTTATTCATTATGCATGTTCTCAACTTGTATATATGGATGGCCCAAAGATCAGATGTCCATGTAAAAAGTGCAAACATATTTGTTTCATTCATATTAATGAAGTGAATGGCCATTTGCTAAGAAAAGAGTTTGTTGCAAATTATTTAAAGTAGACACGACATGGAGAGCCATTGATTGGTAGCACCTTAAGGGCTAATGAAGTAAACTTTTTAGTAAATATGGATGAGTTTAAAGGGGGATTGGATTTAGAAAAAATAATGTGGGTTCAACTGAAAATTCTTACATGCAAATGGTTTATAATGCAGCCGGTTATACCTTTCAAAAAAATATAGAAAATCTTGAAGAAGAACCAAACTCACCTAAAAAACAATTTTTTGACTTACTACACTCAGCTGACTAAGAATTATAGTCAAATTTTGAGATAATGAATCAATTGCCTTCAATTGCTCGAATATTGAACATAAAGTCTTAAGGGCATATTTTTTATCATATTTTTGATAAAATTCTTGGATGCTATAATGAATCATTTCTTCCTGATCATATAATGGTTGATAGTTTTTACAATATGAAGAAACATATTAAGGGTCTTGGTTTGCCTATTGAAAAAATTGATTGTTGCATATTGGGATGTACATTGTATTGGGGAGATGATGTAGAATTACAAGAGTACAAGTTTTGTGGTCAATCTAGCTTCAAGCCTAAAAAGTGTTTTATGAAACAGAGATTAGTACCCTAAAAGAGGGTGTATTATTTTTCGCTAACACCGAGACTTCAAAGATATATGCTTCTGATATTACTACAACTCACATGAAATGGCATAATGAACACGAAAAAAAAGATGGAATAATGAGTTATCCATCAAATACACTACCATGTAAAAATTTCAATAACACCTATTATGAGTTTGCAGTTGAAGGTCGAAATGTTAGGTTGGGATTGTCGATAAATGGATTCTAACATTTTGGTCAATCCGGCTAACAATATTCATTATGGACAATCATAATTACTCCTTATAATTTTCCTTAATGGATGTGTATGAATGAGGCATATATATTCTTGACAGTTATTGTGTCAGGGCCCACAAGTCCAAAGCATAAAATTGAGATATTATTACAACTATTGGTATCTAAATTGCAGCATCTTTGGGAATATGGTGTATAAACATACGAGGTGTCCCTGAAAAAAAATTTTGTGTTGGAGTAGCTTTGATGTGGACTATTAGTGATTTTTGGCATATGCAATGTTGCTGGATGAAGCACAACACGAAAATTGGCTTGTCCTTATTGTGGAAATGATTCTGATCAATTTTATCTTCCAAATGAGGGCAAAACATATTGGTTTGATAACCACAGGAAATTTCTTCCTTTAGATCATCCATTTAGACGCAATAAATAAAATTTCATTAAGAATAGGATAGTACAAACACCTCCGCCCCCTCGCAAAGCTGGTGAAGAGATATTGAAAGAGATTGATGAATTAGGGTTGCTGAAAGTTACAAAACTTGAAGCTAATGAAGTTAATATAAGTATTAGTAAAAAATTTGGTTGGAGAAAACAAAGCATCTTTTGGGATTTGTCATATTGAAAAACTAATTTGATACGTCATAATCTAGATATGATGTATATTGAAAAAATATTTTTGACAATTTGTTCAATATCATAATGAACATTGAAGGGAGGACAAAAGACAATGCAAAATCACAGCTGATTTGAAACTTTTTTGTAGAAGGAATGAGTTAGATAAAGATCTTTATACCAGTAAATATCTGAAAGCATGTTACACTTTAAATTAAAAACAAAAAGAAATATTTTGTGAATGGTTGAAAAGTCTAAAGTTTCCTAATGGTTATGATTTAAACTTGGCAAGGTGTATGGACATAAGGAAGTACAAATTATTTGGGATGAAAAGTCATAATTGTCATGTGTTTATGCAAAGGCTAATTCCAATTGCATTT
>JANSVA010000003.1:8900491-8931182 GCA_025504915.1 Erythroxylum reticulatum
CTATTAACTATAGGAAATCTCTCAATTATAGGAGAGATTATAGGAGCAATAATAAACATATCAATACAAGATCAATCTTAATTAATACAAAATCAATTCTAATAACTCTAGTCAACAAACACAAATGGGAAACTGAACTTGTGTTGGTCGAGAGACTGGTACCTTCCTCCTGGAATAAACTTGCAGTGGCTATTTGTCAGTAAGTGTGGCTGGCTGAATTGAAGAAGAAGTGGATTTAGGTACAGAAATAGATTTAGGCACGATTATGTCTTGAGATTGAACAAAACTAGGATCTAGAAGAAACACATCCTTTGCTTTATCTTCACTCAAGATCTCCCCTTGAAGATAGGTGAGCTGAAAAAAGGATTCATTCTCAACAAAAGCAACATTAGCTGAGATATAATTTTTTTTAGAAGGTGGATGAAAGCATTTATAACCCTTTTGGGTGGAGGAATATCCAATAAAAATGCATCGAAGAGCTCGTGAATCTAATTTGTTCCTATTGTGAGAATGGATATGAACAAATACAACATAGCCAAAGATTCTGCGTATCTGATTGTTTGACACGGAAAAATTTGGGAAAAACTTTGTGAGAATGTCAATTGGACTTTTGAACCCAAGGACTCGTGTTGGAAGTCTGTTAATGAGATGAGCAGCAGTTAATACTACTTCACTCTAGTATTGTTTTGGAACATTATTATGAAATAGCAATGCTCTAGGGATCTCTAGGAGATGTCCATTTTTTCTCTCAACTACCCCATTTTGTTGTGGAGTTGTAACACAATGATGACTCATGAATAATTCCTGTTTTCTGAAAAAATGAAGAAAGGGTTTGATTGAAATAGTCCTTGGCATTGTTGAATCGAAATCTCTTAATTTTGACCTCAAATTGAGTATGAATCATGTTGTAGAACTTAGGAAAAACAGTACTAACATCAGATTTATTTTTCAAGAGGTAAAGTCATGACTTGGGTACAATCATCAATAAATGAAACAAACCACCTAGCACGCGAAACATTTGGAATGTTAGAAGGTCCCCGAATATCACTATGAATGAGAGAAAAAGGAATAAAGGTTTTATTGTTTCTTATTGGAAAGGAAGCATGTTTGTGCTTTGCAAGTTCACAATCATCACAATGAAAAATTTCAGACATAAGACTCTAAACAATGAAGGAAACATTAACTTCAGAATTCTAAAAGATGGGTAACCTAAATGACGATGATGAAGCCAAATTTTATCTTGGTTTGACATGACAGATTCAGAAAGAAGGGATGTAGATAAGGACTTTATAATTTCTAGTTTATTAGGCTGTCTTTCCAAAAAATAGAGACCATCTCTCTGACTAGCACATCCAATCATCTTCTTCGTGCCTAGCTCCTGAAAGACACAATGTGACAAAAAAAAAAGTTATATTGCAATTTGAATATGTGGTTAATTTGTGAATGGAAATAAGGTTTGTAAATAGTTTGGGAATATGTAGAACATTTCTTAGTGTAAGGTCCTTGTTTATGTATATAGCTCCTTGACTAGCTATGGTGGTGATAGATCAATCAGCTATGGTGATCTTTTTATGGCTACAGCTGAGGTTATAAGAGATAAAGTATTTAGAAGAACAAGTTATATGATCTGTTGCTCCGGAATCAAGTACCCACATAGGAGAGGAATGTATTTATGAGGCATTAGGATTAGAAGAAGAAGAAATACCTGAAAATGCCAATGAACAAGTACCTGTTGGGGTTGGCTTTTCAAAGGACTCTACAAACATTTTTAGTTTCTCCATTTCTTCGATATTGAACTCAGGAATAGGTTTTTTAGAATTTTCGTCATTAGTTGACGAAGTGCTCATCATATGTGCTTGACTTCGGCCATTCCCACTACGATTGGGCTTACCATGAAGTTTCCAGCACTTCTCCCTAGTATGCAGATGCTTTTTGCAGTATGTACAAAATAGAGAATCTTGATTAAAAGGTTTGGATGAGTCCACTTTAGTAACATCCTTCAATTCCGTGGCCTTGGTAATAAGTACAGAACCATCTCCTCCTTGAGGTTCAAGCATAACACTTCGATGTCCCTCTTCCGCATGTATAATAGCGATCGTCTCATTCAGAGACGGTAGGTCTTGTTTTCCCAAAATCTGCACCCTTACAACATCAAATTCTACGTTTAAACTTGCCAAAAAATCATAAATACGATTCTTTTCCACAAAACGTTTCAGAATTGCTGCATCTTCACAACAGTGCATTTGGATACATTGATAATGATCCATCTCTTGCCACAAGTTTTGTAAGAGACTCGAATATTCAGTGACAGTCTGAGTCTCTTGTTTGGCTGCTGAAACTTTCGTCCTAATCTCATAGATTTGTGCAACATCATTAACTTTGGAATAAGTCTGCCGAATAGCTTTCCATATCTCCTTGGCAGTTCCTAGGAACATACATGTGTCACTAATTTCTGGCAGCATTGAGTTCCATAACTAAGACATAACTATGGAGTCTTGTTCATCCCATGCCGCAAATTTTGGATCATCCTGTGAAGGACTAATACCCAATAAATGGCTCAATTTTCCTCTCCCCTTTAGGAATGTGCGGACCAGTTGTGACTACTTTAAATAGTTCTTCCCATTCAATTGGTATGCAGCTTGAATATTCTGTAAATCTCCGGGTGTAGCAACAGCAGTATTCTCTACAGAGGGCCTGATGATTTCAGCAAAACTGCTAGGTGATTTTGACATGATTGTTTCGGTAAGACTAAGGAAAGGAGCAGGAATTGATTCGGTAAGACTAAGGAAAGGAGCAGGAAAATTTGAGTGATAAGGCTAGGATGTTTAGAGGGACAGTGGAGATGAGACTCTCGGTCAATATGACCAGAGATAAAAAATCAGATTTTTTAGGAAAGAGCCAAACTCTGATACCATGTTAAAATATTAGCAGAGAAGAGAATTTCATTCTCATAATCGGTAGGTTACAACTATAGTTCCTAAGATACATGGAAATCTGTATCTTATTCTAATCCCTAGAAATCAGGGATTTATATGATTTCTATAGCTATACAATCTTCTAGATAATGATACATGATTCTACATAATCCGACAATCAGTTTGGTATCAGAGCATTGGCTCAATGGCGACACGTAGCGGAAGGGCATATAGAGGAGTATTCAGCAACCAGGAGCGAGATGAGATACTTCTATGAGTTATAGAAAGATTGCATCTTATTGATCCTCGATCACAAGGTGCTCAAAGAACTAGCCTAGAAAACTACCAGACAACAAATTACACTTGATGGTGAGAGAGGAGAAAGTGAAATCCAAGACGAAGAGGCTGACACTTGTCAACAACGAATGAGGTTAGGAGATCAATGCCTACCGAGAGATCTAAGACAAAGAAATCAACCAGCAGCACATGGAGAGCACATGCGAGCCTTAAGAAACATGCAACGAACTTGATGGCATTACTAAGAAAGTTCCTGTTGAAGCCCCTGATTTTGCAGGAAAGATGGACCCACACCTATTCTTAGACTGGATAGTAAGAATGGAACATTTCTTTGACTGGTACCATAAGCCAGAAGATCAAAAAGTTCGATTTGCAAAGATGAAGCTAGTTGGATACACTAAAATCTGGTGGAGATCGGTAGAGGATAGACTTTGAAAAACAGGCCAGCCACAAATTGTTGATTGGGAAGAGATGAAGTTGAAGTTATCAGAGAAATACTTACCATTTCATTATCAGGAAGATCTGCAAGATCAACTCACGACCCTTAAACAAGGGATTATGTTCGTAACTGAGTATACGGAAATATTTGACGAATTCTCTATTCGATGTGAAGGGATGGAGTCAGAACAACAGCTTATATCTCACTACAAAAATGGCTTAAGGGTAGAAATTCGCAAGGAGCTGATAATGCAAAGGATTTATAGCCTTGGAGATGCCTATCACTTGGCTTTTAAGAGTGGAACAATACTTGGGACTACAAGCTAAAAAGCTTCAAAGTCAAGCCGGGGAGTTCGGCATAAAGAGAACTATGACAGGGCAAAACTTTAGACCAACACCTAATGCATCAAAATATGCACCACCAAACAACTGCAAAACTTCTCAAGGAGCTAAATTTAAAGGCAAAGCCATAGCTGAGACTGGGACGAAAGGAGGTAGCAATGACAAGGAGTCTTTCGATGCAATGGAAGGGGTCACTTTGCATATGAATGTCTTACTAAAGCTTTGCATATGATGGGAGAAGAAGAGGAAGAATTTGATGACTACGTGTGTGAGAATGAAGCTGAAGAGGAGTTGGAAGGAGACTCTAATGATGAACTAGATAGTCCTACAAATCTGAAGGTAGTGAGACGAATACTTACAACCCCCAAAGTAGAAGAACAAGAAGAATGGCTTCATATTGCTATTTTCTTTACTCAAGTTAGATGCGAAGATAAAGTATGCAAGCTTACGATTGATGGAGGAGTATGAACGTGGTATCAGAGAACATGGTGAAGCGATTGAATTTACTTACAGAGAAACATCCAAATCTCTACAAAGTTGCTTGGATAGATGATAGTACTCTACTAGTTACGTGAAGGTATTTGGTGTGATGTCATTCCTATGAAAGTATCCCACATGTTACTAGGGCGAACATGGCTTTATGATTGAGATGTGTAGGACTTCGAAAAAGCTAACACCTATCATTTTATATTCCATGGAAAGAAGATAGTTTTGAAGCCCATGAAGGTAGACAAGTTAGGAAAACATAACCAAGTGGATTCTTTGGCAAACTCTAAAGCTGAAACAACTGAACAACAAGTTCAAACACTTAAAGAGCAAGCTGAAACACTTGAACTGGAGGTCGAAACACCTAAACGACAGGCTGAATCCCCTGATCAACAAATCAAAAAACAAGGACAACAAGCAGAAACAACAAGGCAACAGGCGAAAAGAATCGGACAACAAGCTAGTATAATAGAACAAGGGGTTGAAAAGATTAACCAACAGCTACTAAGAGTTACAAAGCTTAGTTCAAAACTTGATGATATCATTATTGTTGTTGATAGAGATTGTGTCGTAGTGGCTGATGAAGGAGAAGTAGATTTGAATGAAGATATGAAATTAACACAATATAGGAATACAGGAGAAGCTATGAGTGCACTTGTAAAGTTAGAATTCAACAACAACAAAAAATTAAAGGATCTAACTACAAGAAGCAACAATAGGTATGTTCTTGATGCCTATGTTATAGAGAAGTCATGTGGTTTAGTTATGAAACCATTTGCAAATAAATTGGTCTCGACTTATGATATTGTCCACACTGCTAAACCATTCTTCAAAGAGGTTGTACGTCTCCATGGATTACCTTTAACCATCGTCTCTGATCGTGACATAAAGTTTATGAGCTATTTTTGGAGAACTTTATGGAAAACATTGAACACTAAGCTTCAATTTTCAAGTTCTTTCCATCTACAAGCCGATGGATAAACGGAGGTGGTGAATAGAAGCTTGGGAGACTTGTTAAGATGTTTGGTTGAAGACAACGTGTAAAGTTGGGACCTAATTCTTCCTATGGCAGAATTTGCATACAACCGTTCTATTAATAAGTCAACTGGTAACATCCCTTTTGAGATAGTTTTAGGAGTTCAACCAAGGAAGCCAATTGATCTGGTTCCTTTACCACAAGCAAGAGTTAGTGTTGAAACTGAAGGTTTTGCAAAGCACATGAGGGACATATTTGATGAGATATGACGAAAGATAACTACCAGTAATTTGTCTTATAAAGAACATGCTGATCAACATCGTTGATTAGTGGAATTCATCGAAGGGGATATGGTGATGATTAGGATTCGTCCAGAGCGTTTTCAGAAAGGAAAATATAAGAAGCTTCATTCATGGAATGTTGGACCTTATAAGATCATCAAAAAGATAAGTGCTAATGCTTATGTTTTGGAATTACCAAGTGACATAAGTCCTATATTTGATGTTGTGGATTTAACTATTTATCATGGACAAGATGATGAGCAATCTACTATTGCAGCCGTAAGAATTCCAATTATTCTCCATCTTAAAGAGGAGATAGAAGGTGTTCTAGATGAACAAATTGTAGATACCAAAGATAGAGAATATTGACAATTTCTTGTCAAGTGGAAAGGAAGAACGATTTTTGATAGCACTTGGACTTCTAGGTTTGAATTTAAGAAGTTGAATTTAGATTTATATGATCAATATTTATCACATTCAATGTCGAGGACGACTTCCGAGAAGCAGGGGAGAATTGATGCAAAGAACTTAAAGTATATAGAAGAAATAAACGAGGAAAGATTGCTCAACCAGAAGTCTTAATTTGGTAGGATGAGGATTGGGAATTGAATTGACATCAAAGATAGGGCTGAAATTCATATTGCATTGGGATTCTTTATTAGATAGGAAGTAGGAGTATTATATTATTCTATTTTAGATATGTTATCCTAGTTGAATAGGACTTATAGAATTTCTGTTATAGTAGGATTTAAATTAGAAATCCTTTTCCTACTAGAATAAGGATTCTAAGAACACTATATATATGTACTTAGTCTTTCATTAAGGAAAAGCAATCTGGAATTTTTCCATAACTTGAAAGTTTTCAATAAGAAGGTGTGATGCTTTCTTCTAAGAGTGATTCTTAGACCCTAGGAGTGATTCCTAGACCCTAGGAGTGATTCCTAGTTTCCTACCTTCCATTCTTTGTGTTCTTTCCTAAAATTCCAGCAACCCTAACTCAAATTCTAGCCCTCTTAATCCTACATTCTAGCCATCTCAAACCTATATTCTAACCATATTAATCCCTAAAATTCTAAGCCTAAAATTCCAGCAATCAAACCTTAAATTCTCAGCTTTACAAAATCTAAAAATTCTGCATTCCTAGCCAAAATTCAACCTTGAAACCTAATACTCCAGCAGCCTAATATCTTCCACACTTCCTAATTTTGTGCTTTTAACCACTAGTTCATAATTCCTCTATTTGTCCTACATCACTTGTCTTATGAAATTCTTGCATTGTTAGGTTCATAACTGTGAGAAGCTGTTGTCTTGCTGGCATCCTAGTTGTAGGTTATAATTTCACATGTGTTATGTACAATGTATTCCTAATGTGCTATTTCAGCTTTCTTAATTTTGATGGTAGGACTCAAGATTATACATGTTGTGCAAATTTTACCTAGAAAAATATTCTTAAAGCAGTGGTATTATATTTTTCTTTATTGCTAAAGTATTATACATTTTTGATGAATTTTGCACACGTTTTTTTTCATGATACTCGTGGACTTGATTATGGTGAAAGTTGTCACATTTTTCTCTGGGACCTCAGCATGATCAAATTGTATTATACATCCTAAGGAAAATCAACTTTCCTTTTGAAAACTGAATGTTGTTACAGGTATCACCACGCTCGTGGGAGGTGGAACAGGGCCAGCTGATGGAACACGTGCAACTACTTGTACTCCTGCTCCATCACAATTAAAACTAATGTTGCAATCTACAGATGACCTGCCTCTAAATTTTGGCTTCACTGGAAAAGTATGCTTCAATGACTCTATACTTAATTCTTTTCTTCCGTGCAATTTTCACTAGCTTGCATTTCACAGATAAGCCTCCCCAATAGTTCTTTGAGTAATTGCAACTCCTTTTCTGCTTTGTGCAATCTTATTGTTTACGTTATAGGGTAATGGAGCCAAACCTGAGGAACTACATGAAATAATACAAGCTGGAGCAATGGGACTGAAGCTTCATGAGGATTGGGGAACTACTCCTGCAGCCATAGACAACTGCTTGGCTGTAGCAGATGCACATGGCATCCAGGTCACATTCGTAGATAGGCAAAATGTAAAACTATGACTTGTTTGTTTCACTGATGTTTTATTTGTTTGATTTCATAGGTGAATATTCATACTGACACATTGAATGAATCGGGATTTGTTGAGCATACAATTGCCGCTTTTAAAGGGAGAACTATTCACGCTTATCACAGGTAAAGGACTCATTTATAATATTTTTTATTTTATGAATCTTTAGTAGGTTCAAGTGGATAATCTTCTACATAATTTAGGCACAAACTTTTTCTGGGTGTAAGTTACAACTATCAAATATCTTTCAATTCATGGTACTTTTCTTCATGATGTCTTTCACGGGGAAAGATTCCTGGAGAGATGCAATAAGAACAAATCCAATTGATAGATTTTTTAATGCTACATCTCTTATTTGCTTATGCTGGTAATTCATGGGGCAGTGAAGGTGCTGGTGGCGGTCATGCTCCAGATATTATTAAAGTTTGTGGTGTGAAAAATGTCCTGCCATCATCAACAAATCCCACACGACCTTTTACTTCTAACACCATAGATGAACATCTTGATATGCTGGTATGAAAAGATACCAAAATTACCGGGAAAGATTATGTTATGAGGATATTTGATTTTCAATTTTTATTGGGCACATGCAGATGGTCTGCCATCACCTTGATAAAAACATTCCAGAAGATGTAGCTTTTGCTGAATCAAGGATAAGGGCAGAAACAATTGCTGCAGAAGACATATTGCATGATATGGGGGCAATTAGCATTATGTCCTCTGATTCTCAAGCCATGGGTCGTATTGGAGAGGTTTTTTCACTCCCTTTTGCATAATTTCTTCTTCCATATAACACTTTATTTATATTGTTGTTTGCTAGTCGTTTTTCTACTGCCACATGGTAATTAGTAAAGTATTTATATTCAATATGGTTGAAATGTATTGAGTTGAGCTAGGACTGTATAAACGAGGTTCATACTGACATCTGTGCATGGAAAAAGCATATCCTCTTAGGCTCAATTGTGATACAATCGTATCACCTCATAAATAAGTGGATATTTATACCCAACATCGAATTTAGTTGTTATTGATATGCCATGGAGCACTAGAATTGGCAGAACTAGAATTGACAATTTTATTTGTTATGATGCGAATATCTTTTGAGAGGTGTGCACTTGGGATGACTGAAGTAAAGAAACCTGAAAGCTATCTTTTCTTATATTATTCAGCATCAAAAGAAGAGATTTCAGTTTTAGTGGAATTTCATGATCATGTGTCCTAACAATTAAAACAAGACTAATCCTAGCCCTGGTGGGAAACAGTTAAGAGGTCAGCATTTTCATAACTGAATTGCTGGAGGAATAATGTAAAGAGACATGGGTATTCCCTTTATTCTAGTCCTTCCATTAGATCAAAGTTATTACCAAACTGAATGCAAACTTATCGGGACAAAGATGCATTAACTTGCCATATCGTTTTGCAATTGGTGCATTTGTGTTTGCTACATGGATGGTTTTGGATAATATCAAATGGTATATAACTTGTAGCTTCTGTAACATTTTTGTTCGTTAACCTCCACTCTATCTCCAGATAACTGTTATGTTTAAACTTCAAATTTGACAAGTCTGAATGGGATTTCCAGGTTGTCAGCAGAACTTGGCAAACTGCTCATAAGATGAAATCTCAAAGGGGATGGATTGGTCCTGGTAAATCAGATAACGACAACTTCCGCATCAAACGATACATTGCAAAATATACTATAAACCCAGCTATTGCAAATGGTTTGGCTGACTTTGTTGGTTCAGTTGAGGTAAATTTTCTATTATCTTTGATGAACCAAAAATTGTTTTTCTGAATTCTTAATAAGAGTATGTTTAGAAGTTGAATGTAACAATCCAATTTTTCCTAAATTTTCCTAAACTTTTCCAGTATGGGCGACATTATTACTCATTTGATATCTGCATCAAATGCAGGTTGGGAAGTTGGCTGATCTTGTTCTATGGAAGCCATCTTTCTTTGGAGCAAAACCTGAACTGGTAATTAAAGGTGGTGCAATTGCATGGGCTAACATGGGTGATCCAAATGCAAGCATTCCTACACCTGAACCTGTAAGATTTGGTATCTAAGTGTCAGATTATCATGTTTGTGAATGAGGCATCCGGTTTACTAAAAAGTCTAACATTATTGACTAAAGTTGTTTAACTTATCATTTTCACATTTAGTGCAATGTTGGAGCTGAAGACAATGTATTTATGATAAAAACTATTATATTCATGGAAATGCATGTTGAGTTTGCTTGGAAGGAGGTCTGGAAACTAAAAAACAAAGATCGTTTGCTTCAAGTTCCATGTTGGTTTGTTGCAGGTAATCTCCAGGCCTATGTTTGGAGCGTTTGGAAAGGCAGCAGGTTCCAACTCCATAGCTTTTGTTAGCAGGGCATGATACTCTTTACCTCGTCCTTCATTCCATTCCTACAACATTTCCTTTTCTAGGCCTTGTCTTCATACTTGTGTTGACAAAAGTATCTTTCCATGTTTTTCCTTAATGTCCCTTGTAAACAGGCAGCTGCAGACAATGGGATTAAGGCCTTATATGGGCTCAACAAGAGAGTGGAGGCGGTAGGCAATGTCAGGAAACTCACTAAACTCGACATGAAGCTAAATGATACTCTCCCTGATATCAAAGTGGACCCTGAAACATACATCGTGACAGCAGATGGGGAGCTTATCACCTGTAGTGCTGCCATGACGGTTCCTCTTTCCCGAAATTACTTCCTCTTTTAGGCTTCAGCATGAATACATAATTATTTTGGAGCCTGTATGTAATCCTGCCCAGTAAGCCAAATATCACCTCCATTAATTGCAGTCTCTATGTTGCATGTGAGAAGCATATGAGAGGCCAATGGATCGTATGTGTGATTGGCGAAAACCTGTTGAATCCTTTGTCATTTTCTAATGCTACAATTTAGACAAGGTGAGGAACAACTGAACCCTGAACCTCAAAATCCTGAATACAACCTCAATACCACTTGGCGTGAAGATTGAGGTCTATTTCCCCTAATTTATGTTTTTAATAAAAAGAGGTTACAGTGTTATGTGATGATGATTGTATCTTTATATCATTATAGTTTTGTGTTTCTTTTGAGATAAAATTGCACCGTTAATCCATGCTTTATCGGGTGCTTGACAAGTGTGCCTCTAGGTGAAATAAACGCCTGGCATCGGTGCACAGAATGAAGAATTTATAGTTTACTAGTTGGTCACTTCACTCTATTGAGCAGGTATGGTGACCTCAGTTCAGTTCTCTTATGCAAGGGGAGTGGACTGACATTTACACATGAACGTGCCAAATGATTGGAATCTCTTATTATATGGATGGTTACAGTAAGTGGGAAGTTTCTTGATATCTGTTCCAGTTCTGTTTGACGATGACCAAACTACCATTAAAATAAGGGCACCTTACCCATTTGTTCATCAGCATAACCGATGCGGGAAGCATCTTTGACTTCAACAACACAACAAGGCAAACTTTCTTTGAATCTGAAAAGGATATTTCAACAGAAAAGAATAATGGAATACTTTCTGGCACGTTTTCTAGATAGTACATCTCACTTTATGTTTGAGGTTCTTACTTCTCAGTTCATTGTCTACCCGCTTCTTGGCTTGTGGTCGTTAAGAAAGTCTCAGATTTGAAGTTGCCTGCCACTGAAGAAAAGTAGTGGAACTGAGAAGGAGTCTGATTAGCGGTGAAAGATGGGAACTTCATGTGAACCA
This sequence comes from Erythroxylum reticulatum, assembly GCA_025504915.1. Classification (NCBI taxonomy): domain Eukaryota; kingdom Viridiplantae; phylum Streptophyta; class Magnoliopsida; order Malpighiales; family Erythroxylaceae; genus Erythroxylum; species Erythroxylum reticulatum. Next base: position 8,912,060 of record JANSVA010000003.1, read on the forward strand.
CGTTAATATTACTTTATAATCATTGTTTTATAAAAATAAATTATGAATTTGCCAAGCACAGATCTTGCAAGGTCATTTTCTATCTTCTGCAAAGGACAACCATAACTCCTAAGTGGAAAGAATTGTAAAGTAGACATGTGACGCAGGTCATCTTGAGTAAGAAAATTCAAAGAAGACATCAGTTGTAGACATGTAGTATCTTATCCAATCTACCGTAGAAAAGTATCATCTGAATTCATGCAGAAACAACGACCATAAACCAGTAGTTTATCAACGAGAAATAATCTTTCTTTTCAGCTTCTAAGTAGTTGGAAGTCACTTCATTTTTCAAATATTGAGGATTTGGATTGCACTTTCTCATAAATTTTTCATAAAATGTGAACCTCTCAGAAAATCTGTACTCGCACAGAAATTGAAACAAGACATCACTTAAATCGTCAACCTCAACAATACCTGATATATGTAGTTTAAAAGGTTGATTTTCATAGCTTTCTTCTTGCAAAGTCAGAAATAAGAGTGAAAACGAAATGGAACCCAGTTTAAGTGAAAAGAAAATTCAACTTTTCATTCTTCGGCACTGTAGTGCAGATAATGGATTATCTACCGCATACAAAGTGACGATGATGATGATACAAATTTAGACTAGTAGGACTGAAAAAAAAAAACGACAACTTGACATTACCCCATCGACAGAGAGTAACGATGACATCTAACAAACATCATTTATCAATTACTATTATCGTGAACGTGATCAGAAGCAAATCTCATCGCCATCTTTTTTCCTTATTCTTTAATCAATCATCTGCATACTATAGTCTTGGAACTTGTCCCAAGTTTGACACTCCCGCTTTCTAACGTATTGGTCTGTGTATCACACCTCAATAAACTGAGCTTGTTCCCTCCAGGCCTATACCAACAAATAATAGATTACTGTCAACTGTACTGGTTCTCCTCACTTTCAGATCTAGACTCCTATCTACCCACTTCAGCAGAAGTAGAAACTGTAATGTCCGTTGCTTAACTTCACACTCTATCTAAGAGCGTCTCTGGACACCCCACTTGATCAAGACAATAGCTCTTATAGCAAAGGTCTCATCTTTATCATTCAATCCATTGTCGAACTGGGACAACACTGAAAGAGATAGATTCTGGTACGAGATGTATACGGTGAAATATGTATCTGCTTTGAACCCAAAGGTATACTCCCGGCGACCTTCGACCGCAAGCCATGGGATGCTGTGGGCTAGAAGAGTACCTGTTTCACGGGTTGGTTCTTCTGGGTCAATCAAAGCGGTGATAAGTAGTGAGGACAAGGCTGTAGAGTCGGAAAAGTCGACGGAAACTAACAAGGAGGTCAACGGTCCATTGCTATCTGCCAAGAGTAAAGGCATGATTGATGTGAGAGCAGTGATCACTGTAAAAAAGAAGATGAAAGAGAAGATGACGGAGAAGATTGAAGATCAGTGGGATTATTTTATTAATGGGTTTGGTCGAGGGATCGTGATTCAGCTTATCAGTGAAGAGATTGATCCTGGTTAGCACTCATTTCCCAACTGGAACTGTTTGTTTTTGTGCAAAAGATGAAATCTTTCTGGGTGTTCTTGAACTGTTTGTACATGAGTCTTTTTAACGGAAGGCTAATGAAAAGTTTACTTCTTTGCTTCTGTAGTGACTCAATCAGGAAAGATTGTGCTGTCTTCAGTGCGGGGCTGGTTGCCGAAGCCATCATCTAGTCATGTTCATATAGTTGAATATGCGGCTGACTTCACCGTCCCAATCGACTTTGGCAATCCTGGCGCTGTTATTGTCACAAACCTTCATGACAAGGAGTTCTACGTGTTGGAGATTGTTGTTCATGGTTTTAGTGAAGGTCCAATCTTTTTTCCTGCCAACACATGGATCCATTCGCAGAAAGATAACGCTGAAAGCAGAATTATTTTCAGCAATCAAGTGAGTGCTAGACAGTAGTGTTTCTTTTACTTCATTTTGCTAATGCTCTCTTACCTTTTTCTGCTTATCTAAAGGCCATTTTGTTTATGACAGGCATCCTTACCATCACAAACACCACCAGGCATCAAGGATCTACGACGTGAAGACTTACTCAGCATTCGCGGTAACGGAAAAGGGGAGAGAAAAGCACATGAAAGAGTTTATGATTATGCTCCTTATAACGATTTGGGCAACCCTGATAAAGATGATGATCTTGCTAGGCCGGTCATTGGTGGTAAAGAATGGCCCTATCCTAGACGCTGTAGAACTGGCCGACCTCCAACGAAGTCAGGTTTATTACTCTTCAGGGAATTTTGTCTGAATTATTTCTAGGAGATTTGTCCAACCTGTTTCTAACCTAGTACATTTTCGATATAGATCCACTCTCCGAGAGTCGTATCGAAAAGCCACATCCAGTTTATGTGCCTCGTGATGAAACTTTCGAGGAGATCAAGCAGAACACTTTCTCAGCAGGAAGGTTGAAAGCTCTGCTTCACAATCTTATTCCGTCTATCGCGGCCACATTGTCAAAATCAGATATTCCTTTCACTTGCTTCTCTGATATCGATATGTTATACAACAAAGGTGTTCTGTTAAGACTTGAAGATCAAAACGAAGTAATTCGAAATACCTTTCCGGGAAGTGTATTGGATAAGGTTCTTAGCATTGGAGAAAGGCTACTGAAGTATGAAGTCCCAGCTGTTATAAAACGTATGTGCATTATTCCTCCATTTTTTCCCCAGTTCTTATCTAGTTCTGTTAAAATTGCGCCATGTTCTGTACAGGGGATAGATTTGCATGGTTGCGTGATAATGAGTTCGCACGGCAGACATTGGCTGGGGTCAATCCTGTGAACATTGAAGTTCTAAAGGTAAATTTTTCTCAAGTCATAATCTGTTGTTTCTGTTATAAGATGCACTGTGCACAGTCTATTTGGTGCAGCTACAAATCTTTGAGTTGGATTGTTTTTGTATAGGAATTCCCGATTCTCAGCAAACTGGACCCAGCAGTGTATGGCCCTCCAGAATCAGCTCTTAAAAAAGAATTAATAGAGGAAGAACTACATGGAATGAGTGTGGAAAAGGTAAAACGTTTTGAAATATGCCTTCAGCTCATTTTCTTGCGGCTATGTCACTTTGATTTCCATGTCCTGTACTGTTCCACCCTCTAGTGCAATGTAGACTAATTGTGCTGGTTTACCTGACCTTTTTACAAGCTAAATGAACTGATAATGAAATTTGTTCCTGCTGAATTAGATATTGTCTTAACTTCTGTTTTTGAAACTTGATGATGTAGGCAATTGAAGAGAACAGGTTATTTATACTTGATTACCATGACATGCTTTTGCCATTTATCAAGAAGATCAATGCCTTGCCAGATCGAAAAACTTACGCCACAAGGACAGTTTTCTTCTATAATAAGGCTGGTATGCTCAGGCCAATTGCCATTGAACTTTCACTTCCTCCCACACCTTCTTCAACATACAATAAGCGCGTCTACACTCATGGGCATGATGCAACAACACATTGGATCTGGAAGCTGGCGAAAGCTCATGTCTGTTCAAATGATGCTGGCATTCATCAATTAGTAAACCACTGGTAAATGCTTGGAACTCTAAAAGGTCTTCAACATTGTCATGTCATATGCATCCTTAGCTATGTTTAGGTAGTGATTATTAAGGTCTCGTCCCTCATCTTCAAGTTGAATTTTTCAGAAAGCAAAGGTGCTATGTTTAGATTTAATGGGACTAGGTCTTGGTATTTGACTGATTTCTTCATAGGAACTGGCTTTTACTCTCAGGAACTTTCTTCTTTTGTTGACGATTCTTTTTCTCAGGTTGAGGACTCACGCTTCAATGGAGCCCTATATAATTGCAACTCACAGACAGCTTAGCCAAATGCATCCTATTTACAAACTACTTCATCCCCATATGCGATATACGTTGGAGATTAATGCTCTTGCCCGGCAAAGTTTGATAAATGGCGGAGGGATAATTGAGGCTTCATTTAGCCCTGGAAAGTATGCAATGGAAATCAGTTCTGCAGCCTACAAAAGTATGTGGCGTTTTGACATGGAAGCATTGCCTGCAGATCTTCTCCGCAGGTAGAAAGTCAAGCATATTAATAGGATTAGATTCTTTTCACTCTTCCCTTTCTGCTTTATCTCTGAAACAGTACTTCCATTCTGGAGCTTTCCTTTGCTCGATATAGTTGCTGCTGTCAATCTTCATACACACTGATGCTTGTGGTATTATTTTTAGGGGCATGGCAGTGGCAGATCCTTCGATGACCTGTGGCGTTAGACTTGTGATTGAAGACTACCCTTATGCTTCAGATGGACTCCTGATATGGTCGGCCATAGAGGAATGGGTAGAGTCTTATGTCAACCATTTCTACTCTGAGCCCAATTCTGTCACATCTGATATAGAGCTCCAAGCCTGGTGGAATGAAATAAAGAACAAAGGTCACTATGACAAAAGGGATGAACCATGGTGGCCTAAGCTTGAGACAAAAGAAGATTTATCTGGTATACTTACCACAATGATCTGGATTGCTTCAGGTCAGCATGCAGCTATAAACTTTGGGCAGTATCCTTTTGGTGGGTATGTGCCAAATCGTCCTACCCTCCTGACAAAACTCATCCCACAAGAAAATGAACCTGATTATGGAAAGTTCATTCTAGATCCTCAGCGTACTTTCCTGTCGTCATTGCCAACTCAACTTCAAGCCACAAAAGTGATGGCTGTTCAAGACACCCTATCAACTCACTCCCCAGATGAAGAGTACCTGGGTAACGTTAACCATCTGCACAGCCACTGGATCAACGATCATGAGGTGATGCAATTGTTCCAAAAGTTCTCTGCTCGACTAGAGGAGATAGAAGAGATAATAAATTCAAGAAACAAGGACATCCAGCTTAGAAACAGAAGCGGTGCAGGCATTCCCCCGTATGAACTGCTCCTCCCTTCTTCAGGTCCAGGCGTAACTGGTCGTGGGATCCCCAACAGCATCTCTATATAGTAGGTTAGATTGGTTTGAAAGTCCCTCACCCATCTGTTCAACAACTGCTAGTGATGGTTTGTAAAATATCTGTATAACTACACCTCTTCCAAACTTTATGAACCCAGCGGATCTCCATGATCCTTCTGAGCTGAGTGTAGACCGGTCGAAAACAACACTTAAAACCACAAATTAAACTTAGACCAACAAATTGAGTATGATCCCGCTGAATCACTATTGACCAGAGACTACCTTGGAAGCATAACATTGGCATGGAAATTGATTTCGGCAACACTTGCGGCGTAAAGAAGACTATAACTTGGATATAGCAAGGGATACTGCAAGTTTGATTAGTTTCTTTTACAAAGAATCAATGAACTTAGCCTGCCGTATTTTTAAGCCATCGACAGTTATCAGCGATTAGGGTTTTTCTATTCACGTGTCTATCATACCCACCACAGAAACTGAGACATTATGGATGTACCTGGTTGGCTATAAGTTCCATGATTTGACATTCATCGTTAATCCATCCAATAACCCCTTGCACCTGACCTGCTTCGACGTTAGGATACCAGCCAATTTATTAGTTGTAAGCATTATATTTTGATATTGTAAACAAGAAATCTGTGACAGCAACAATTCTTTTGTGGTGAATGGTTAGAAAGTGAGCATCATCGGAGGAAGTTCATTGAAGATGTAAAATTAAACGACTTGCGGAGCCACAGCTGCCGCCTGCCCCAACTCAACTTTTATCTGGGTGGGACTGAGTAAGTCTCGAGATCTGCAGGGCAGTCTATTACAACCAGAAAAAAAGCTTGAACACAGGAATGCACAACATCAATTATCAAGATGAAACATTTATCCGAAGTATGAATGTAACGAAAAGGGAGATGAATTGTGAATGGAAGCTCAAGTTCCTTTTTTTTTTTTTTTTGCTATTGAAACTACCAAGAACTGGACTGTCAAATATAATATCCCTTAAATGTTAATTTCACGACTAAAAATTGAATCAGTAAGGTTGAATAACATTAAAAGTTTTGAAATATATTTGTAGTGTTCACCATTATCATCGTCTACTTCAATGCTGTCTCAGTTACTATAGAAGAACTTGCCACATTGCCACAATTGGAGATTCAATCTCGTATGAAGATCTCTGTCCTTTTCACCTTATCGAACTACCTACAGAATTCGAGTCATTTGTAACAGCTATATGAAATTGCAACACAGGAATTACCTTTGCAGAACTTAAAGCGAAACTTCTTCTCCATGCACAACAATTGATCTCCTTCTTTTCACCACCTTCATCGAATTCAGCCTTCGCTGCATTATCCAGCAACACTCACTCCACCTGTGGTTCACATGGCACGGGCAGCAGAACAACATGAAGAGGACGATACTTAATTCCCATCGGCATCAAAATTGGTACGCTGAAACCTTCAATGGACCACAACATTTACAAAACCCATTGGGCTGTGTAGCTTAATGAAGCCTAACCATATTCGTCCTCTCTCCAGCTCAATCGTTTTAGATCCAAATCTAACGTAAATCATCTTATTCTAAACCCGATTTCAATAAATTTGCTAGAAACGGGGTATGTTAATGCTCACTGTCACTTTCGATATGCTAAATCTCGTAACCACTTATCTAGATTCCAGCATACTACAAATAATATTATCACAACCTTCTCTGTTATGAATATCAAACCAGATCATGACCTAGCTCTCTTTAAAACCAATAATGTTACCGAATGGTTACCAGATATGGGCTCCACTGCTCATATGACTCCAAATTTTCATAACTAAAATCAGTCACACCATATGAAGGGTCCAATTAAGTAGTTGCAGTAATAGAAACACTTTCCTATTTCATCCTCTAGTATGTTAACCTTTCCCACTTATTTCTATACTTTTCATCTTTGAGATATATTAATTGTTTTTCACATTACTACTATTTTTTATCTGTTGTAAAATTTGTCATTGATAACTCTTATATCTTCGAATTCAATCTGTTTGACTATGTTGTGAAGGACTTCAAATCCAAGATAACATTCCTCGTAAGTCCCATCCATAATAACTTCTACCTAATGAAGATTCCACTGCACTTTACAAATCTTATTGCTCTCATAGCTACTTTAACTTCAATAAAATTTTGGCCTCAACACTTGGTCATCTGTGACGATCCACACTATATAGATTACGTCATATGTTGCCTTTTAATTCAAAGGTCATCAATTCATGTACTTCTTGTCTTTAATGCAAAAATGATCTTTCATTTATCATGCCTTGTTGAATTTTCATCAAACCTTTACAACTAATTTATTGTGATATTTGGGAATCTTCTCCATCTTTTTTTCACTCTGGTTACCGGTATTTCATTATCTTTATTTACCCGTTTTACATTGATTTTTCCTTTGACCACAAAACTTATACCTTACTTCATTTTCAAACCTTTAAAACTACCACTGAAAGTATCTTCTTCATTATTATACAAACCTTTCACCAAAGGCGTCTTTTCACTTTCTTCTACCCAATGGTATCACCCTTTACATCTCTTGCCCTTATTAAGCGTAAAATTTGTCATATAACTAAAACCGATCTCACCCTCCTTTTTCATGCCTCTCTCCCTGAGTTTTTTGGTTTGAAGCATTCATTATTATTGTCGATCTTATCAATCTATTACCCACTCATGTTCTTCATTGTAAATCTCCCCGTGAAGTCATGTATTGTTTCAAACCTGACCTTACTTATCTTTGGGTATTTGATTGTGTTTGTTTTCCTTATCTTGTCTATATAATGTGTTTTTCTTGAATATGCATCCCAATATAAAGGTTATTGATGCTTTGATCTAATCACCTTTGAACTTTAAATTTTTTGTCTCATAAGCTTCCTTGAAGATTTCTTTCCCTATAAAAATCTACCTAGTTCATTCTCCACCTCACCTTTGTCCTCCCCCATTTCTTTACCTTTACCTCTTCCGCCTTTACCCTCTACTTCCTCCTCCCTTATTGTAAACTCACGTACCTAAGATTATACATGTACACCTTGTAACTTTTCTAATTTTATCACTTACACTCTCACCACCTAAATACTTATTTAGGCCCTACATCTTATGCTAAAGCCAACAAATTTTCTCACAAGTGTTAAGCTACGCTTGAATAGTTTAGTGCTCTCCATCGTAATAACATATACGCTCTTGTTCCTCCTCTACCAAACATAAATGTTGTCAGTTAAAAGGAATATTGATGGTTCTCTCGAGCATTATAAAGATAGTCTTATAATCAAAGGTTTCATCAAACCCCAGGTGTTCATTATACTCACCTTCAGACATGTTATCAAATCCACCACTATTCACATCATCATCACCTTGGCAATGTCCTATAATTGACCTATTCGCCAATTTAGATGTTATTAATTTCTTCTTTTGCGATTACTTACAGGAACCTATTTACATGTCTCATCCTAATAGCTTCACAGATCCACACCATCTTCACTATGTTTGTAGATTGCATAAAATCTTATATGGTTTCATTGCCTAGGTCAAAAACTCCTTGATCTAAAATTTAAGCCTCTAAAAGTAACTCTCACACAACCTTTCTCTAGTTTATGTGGATGATATCTTGGTTAACGGTTCTTCACCATTCTTCATTACAATACTTATCCATGATCTCAACTTTGCCCTTTCTATAAAAAAACTTAAGTCCACTTCATTACTGTCTAGGCATTGAAGCTCACACCACTTCTCTTGGTCTTCTTCTCACTCAAGCACAATATACTAAAGACCTCCTTTTTTGAAATGAGTTTGACAAATCTAAACCAGTTCATACACCCATCACTCCATCACCCCCCTTGTCTAAAAAAAGCATAGTGTTCCCTTTTTTGATCAACTAAATACTATAGCATTGTTGGTGTTCTTTAATATCTTTGCTTCGCTAGTTCTAACATTCAATTTTTTTTCAATAAGGTATCTCAATTTCTACAGTATCCTACTAATATTCACTAATCCATGGTCAAAAGGATTCTATAATATCTCTACTCCATATCCTCTCATGGAATTCATTTCACCAAATCTCCCTCCCTCTCTTTACAAGCCTATTGTGATGCTGATTAGGCTAGCTATCGTAATGATCAACAATCTACATATAATTATTGTATATTTCTTAGTGTTAATCTTATTTCATAGAGTGTCAAGAAGCAACCCGCCATTGCTCGATATAGGACTAATGATGATTACCAAAGTATTCGTATTACTTCTACATAATTATGTTGTATTATTGCTCTTTTTGGTGAACTAGTATTATCTAATCTTCAACCTACCCTTTAGTGTGATAATCTTGGTGCTACATTTTTAGCCTCGAATTCGGTTTTCAATGCTCATACAAGGCACGTTAAATTTGATATTTATTGTAATTAGTTGCTAGCAAAGCTGTATTCATTTGGCATATTTCTTCTTCTACTCAGATTGTTGATATTATCGCTAAAGGTCTTCCCCCTTAAGCAGCATTTCACCAACTTCCATACAAGTTCACAATCTCTTCATCTTATGCATTTGAAAGGAGATGATAACTGTTAGAGACCACCTGCTCTAACAAAAGATTGATGAAAGTAACAAAAACTTGCAATTGATTTAGACGGAAAACAGCGAGAGAATAGAAAAGAAAATGGATTATGATGAAGAAACAATGAAAATGATATTCCGCAGCTAGACTTTGAGGGCTAGCTAAACCTCCCAATACTTCACTTTTCAGTATATCATAACCGAATGAATGTTCTCTCTCCCCTAACAACATTTTATTTCCTTCTCTTACTAACACACATATGACTCACCCCTCTATAATTCTCTAAATTACCCTCACATATTTCCTGAATTGCTGGATTTCGTAAACTTTCTCCTTTTACTGTATTGTTGTTGGAAACTGGTCTCAAGAATACCCCCTCTCCCAAAAGAGCCCACCTTGTCCTCAAGCTGGAAGGAAGGAAATCGATTGTTGATGAAGTCAAACTTCTCCCAAGTGGTCTCAAAATCTGGCAAATCTTTCCACTTAATTAGGACCTCCAGTTCTCCATTAATTCTTCTGCGAACTTCAGCCAGTGCTGCTGGTTCTACCTTTAGCTACATATCTTCATCTAAAAAAGAAGGCAGGGGTTGAGAGTGTGCAATAGGAACAATAGCTTTCTTAAGTTGGGACATATGGAAGACGTCGTGAATCCTTGCAATGATCAGAAGTTGAACTTGGTAAGCTGTCTCTCCGATCTTGGTTGTAATTGGATAAGAACCATAATACCTCGAACTGAGCTTTTCATCACTCCTGACAACTAGTGATTTGAACCTGTAAGGATGTAGCTTTAGATAAACCAAATCTCCCACCTTAAAAGCCATAGGTCTCCTCCTGGAATCAGCATATATCTTCATCTATTATTGGGCTTTCAGCAAGTTAGAATTCAGTTCATCTAAGATTCGATTCCTGTCCACTAGTTGTTGATTAATTTCCTCTATTAGAGATCCTTCATCAATATACTTGAAAAGAGTGGGTGGTTCTCTGCCATATAACGCCTTGATGGGAGTCATACCAATTGCACTACTGTAGGTGGTATTAAACCAATCCTCTGCCCAACTCAACCATTTAGGCCACTCTTTAGGGTGTTCACTAGCAAAACATCTTAAATATGTCTCCAAACACCTGTTTACAACTTCCGTTTGATCATCTGTTTGTGGGTGATAAGCGGAGCTCATGTGCAAGGTAGTACCAGATTGCTTGAACATTTCCTACTAAAAAATACTCATAAAAGTTTGTCCCTATCTGATACAATTATTTTGGGGAAACCATGAAGCCTCACTACTTCTCTAATGAAAATCACAGCCACCTGTTTAGCAGTGTAAGGATGTTTGAGAGCTAGAAAATGACTAAAATTTATTAACCTGTCCACAATGAAGAAAATAGTGTCCACTCCCAAAGCCTTAGGTAGTCCGCTTATAAAATCCATGGAAACTTCTTCCCACACTTGAGTAGGAATTGGTAATGGTTGGAGTAAGCCGGCAGGTTTCAAAGCTGAATATTTATTTTTCTGGCACACATCATAACACATTATGAACTGCTACATATCAGATTTCATTCCCCTCTAATAGACAACATTGGCCAGCCTCTTATAAGTTCTGAAAAACCCCGAATGTCCTCCTATTGGAGTTGAATGGAACTCGTTTATCAGTTTTTGTATGTATGGCCCCTCAGCAGGCAATACTAGTTTGTGTTCATATAGAAGTCACAAGCCTACCAACTTAAATGGGGGATGACTATCTGGATGCAATAATAGGTCCTATATTATTCTTTTTAGTTTAGGATCCTGTTGAACCATATCCTCCAACTGATTTAGTTCTTGATGATACACCATGCTCAAAGCCATGCACTCAGATTCAGCCCTCTCTGTTCTCCGATCCAGGTTTATAAACTATGTCAAACTTGAATCCCAGCAATTTGGTGATCCATTTCTGCTGCTCTTCCCCTAACAACCTCTGGTCATTCAAGAAATGCAAACTCCTTTGATCCGTTCGTATGGTAAAGTGCCTGCCCATTAAGTAATGCCTCCATTTCTGGACGCCATTAATTCCCTTTCATAGACAAGTTTCAGTTGGTTTCTAATCAAAAATCCTTGACTTAAATAGGCCATTGGTCTACCCTCCTGCATTAGCACTACTCCCATTCCCACACTAGATGCATCCGTCTCAACTAAGAATAGTTTGGAGAAATCTGGTAGGGTTAGCATAGGGGTGGTGGTCAGCATCTTCTTGAGTGCTTCAAATGCTTTATACGCTGTATTAGTCCACTGGAACTTGTATTTACATAACAGATTCGTAAGGGGCTTTGCTATACTCCCATACCCTTTAATGAACCAACCTCCTGTAGTAACCAGATAATCCTCGAAATCCTTTTAATGCTTTTACGTCTCTTGGGACGGGCCAATTAACAACAGTTTCAATTTTGTTAGGATCTACAGATATACCCTCAGCGGATATGTAATGTCCCAAGTATTCCAATCTAAATTGCCCAAAAGTACATTTCTTCGGGTTGGCTACTAATTGGTTATCAATCAGTATTTGTAGGACTGTTCTGAGATGATCTAAATGATCCTTTAAATTGCTATTATAAAACAAGATGTCATCAAAGAAAATTAAAATAAATTTTCTAAGATGAGGTTTGAACAACTCATGCATGAGGGATTGAAAAGTAGTAGGGGCGTTCATAAGTCCAAAGGGCATTACCATGAATTCGTAGTGGCCCTCGTGGGTTCAGAAAGCTATTTTAGTTATGTCTTCTTCTTTCACCCTTATTTGATGATATCCCGACTTCAAGTCAATCTTAGAAAACATTTTAGATCCTCCTAATTCATCAAAGATCTCATCATTATAGGGGATTCGATACTTATCGGGTACTGTCAGCTTGTTCAAAGCTCTGTAATCTACACACATCCTCCACCCATTATCCTTCTTCTTTACTAACAATATTGGGCTGGAATAAGGGCTAGTGCTAGGCCTTACTATCCCAGACTCTAACGTTTCCCTTACTAATTTCTTAATTTCATTTTTCTGGTAATAGGGATACCTGTAGAGTCTGACATTAGGTAGGTTAGATCTAGGTTCTAGCTGAATGGCATGGTCAGTGGGTCGGTGGGGTGGTAATTTTATAACAAGTTCAAAAACCCTTCCATACTCCAGCAGTAAGTTGCTAATTTCCTCCAATACTATGAGGTCTAAATAGCATTGATTCTGTAGTCTCTCTAACCTTGTCAACTCCCCTTCGATCTCAACTTTTCCTCAATTCAACACCTCCTGTCCCTCATATTCAAGAATGAAACCCTCTGCCCCTGTCTGTAAAAGCTTGGCAGCAGTTTTAAGTGAAGCTACAGTTGCCCTCGACACAGTCTCCCCATACAGCTTAATCTTCTGTCCATCAAGCCTAAACTTCATAATTTGTTTTTTCCAGTTTAGCAGAATATCTCCTAATGTTTCCATCCATGCAACACGCAAAATTATATCAACACTCTGCATATTGAACGGGAAAAAATCTTGTTTCAATACCACCCCTTGTATGTTTAACTCTACCTCCTTACAAACTCCAACAGTCTGCACCCAATAGTCGTTACCCAATCTAACCCTGAAAGGTTTTGTTTTACTGACATTCATCTGCATTTCTTCTACTAACCCCTTTATGATAAAGTTATGCGACACTCCACTATCCAACAGAATTATTACTTCTGTTTCGGCAATTTTCCCTCTTAGTTTTAAGGTTTGTGGGCCAACAATACCTATGAGGGATGTGACCGATAACTCTAGTTCAAGTAAGGGTTGGGTAAAATCCTCAGGCATATTCGGATGAAGACATAATACTTAATTAACGAGCTCTACCTCTTCTTCTTGTAGCTCTGCAGGCTGCTCTTCATCAGCTAAGAGTATGTGAAATTGCTTCTCCCCACATACATGTCCTGGTGTGTACTCGGCATCGCATCTATAACAAATGCCCTTTTACCTCTTACGTTGCATCTCTTCCACTGTCAGACGTTTGAAAGGGTAGGAAGGTTCTCGTCAGAACAATCTTCGTCCCTCATTGCTCTTATTAGCCCCCCACTTTTTTGACGATCTGCCCTGAATTGGAATATTTCTGGTGTTTGGACTCATTGTCGTGGTCGGAATGTTTCCTCCTTCGATTGATTTGTGATTAGAGTTCCATGAAGTCGAGTTGGAATTGTTTGCTGATATCCCCTTGGTGCCCCACTTACTTGAGTCCATCACACTTGAGCCTCCATAAGTCTTCAGTGGTTTGTTTACCTTGTTGTCTGATCTAAAAGGGCTCAATTTCAGCCTTCAATCATCTAGGCTAACTCCATCAGCTGAACCAAAGAATCCGTCTGGGCCATCTGAAGCTCAGCCCTAATGTCCTCCTTCAACCCATTCATAAATGTCGTCGTCACCACCTCCATTGGCACGTCCCTTAACATCGATGTTACTACTTCAAACTTCTGAGTGTATTCGGCTACCGTCCCTATTTGTTGTATCTTCAACAGCTTCGCTAAGGGATTTCCCACTTGAGAATTGCCAAATCTTCAGATTACAACTTTTTTAAACGTCTCTCACTCGACCATTGGTGACCACTTCTGTCTCCATTGATACCAACTTAGGGTGTCTCCCTCCATGCAAACCTCCAATACCCGCAACCATCGGTCATGTGCCATCCCATTCAACTTGAAATACCTCTCTACTCGAAAGACCCATCCAAAAGGGTCCTCTCCATAGAACAGGGGAATTTCAAGCTTCCGATGATTTGTCTCTCATTCTTACCGTTTTGATCTGAGCTAGTGTTTCTTCTTCAGATTTTTGTTCCAATATCTCCTTTACTCCCAAGGGGACCTTCTTATCCTTCCCTTTGTTCTCAATTCTCCGTAAAATCTCAAAAATGGAAGAAATGTCTCCTACCATTTTATCAAACTTGACCTCTACCCCCGCAAGATCTTTCACGACCCTCAACATTTCTTTTTCTATATTATCAATTATAGCCTTCATCCTTGTTGATACCATTCCCGATCACAAGCCTGCTCTGATACCAATTTGTTAGAGACCACCTGCTCTTAACAAAAGATTGATAAAAGTAACAAAAACCTACAATTGATTCGGACGGAAAATAGCAAGAGAATAGAAAAGAAAATAGATTATGATGAAGAAACAATGAAAATGATATTCCACAGCTAGACTTTGAGGGCTAGCTAAACCTCCCAATACTTCACTTTTCGGTATATCATAACCGAATGAATGTTCTGTCTCCCCTAACAACATTTTATTCCCTTCTCTAACTAACACACATAACAACATTTTATTCTCTTCTCTAACTAACACACATATGACTCACCCCTCTGTAATTCTCTAAATTACCCTCACATATTTCCTGAATGGCTGGACTTCGTAAACTTTCTCTTCTTATTGTATTGTTGTTGAAACCTGGTCTCAACAATAACATGTTAAAATCTTAACCGTACAATCTATATATGTTATCATTATTTTACACATGGCTACAATCAATTCTGTTATATCTTTTATTCATTTATTTTATTTACCCTTATCTAGTTATTGTAAGGGACACTTATTTGATTAATCAATGAAATACGACACCCTTCTCCTCAGATTGCTTTTGTTTTATCACTGAGGCTACGGCATTATCCAGTTTCAGAGCAAGAAGACTGTCCTGACAGGCAGTTGACATGTAAATTCACTTTGCGAGTTGAAGTCTCGCTTAAGGTGTCTGATGCTCATAATTGGGGGATATTTTAAGATGAAAAAATCCATGTCAATCTAGGAAAACAAGTCCATGTCTGAGAGGAGCCACTGTGAGCCCGGAATTCATTGGCTGTAAGCATATATGTTTTGGAAAAAGCTAGATGAACTAGAATTTCGAGCTGAAACCTTTTTCCCATGTAACCATCTTTTTGTGGATACGTTAGGATATAATTCACATTATTTAGACACATGCTAAGGGTGTGGCTATTGTAACAGTGTTATAGTACACTTGCAACAGAAAATGTGCGGTCCTCGTATGCGAATGAGTATAAAATTCGTTTCACTGCAAATCGTCACTTGGCAGTGAAAACTATGGTCTTCCCCAATACAAAAGTAACCAGGGACAGCTCAATGAAGAAGATGGTGTTCATGAGTCCACGATCAATTCTCCAGCCAAAAATTGTTATTCCCCCAGGATTGTTCTGCAAATACATCACTGCATAACAAAATCACATGAACCCAAGTTACACCGTTGAGTGAACCATTACTGTAAAGCCAATACAAAAGGCACAAAGAAAGAATCATGTATTAAGCTGAAAACTAGATGGTTAAGGCAATAAAGGAAGAGACACAGCGTTAGTGGTGTTTATGTACAGTATCAGCATTGCTATATCTTGGTTAGCTGGTTTAGTTCTTTTGTTATAATGTCCCATTAGTGTCAATTACCTAACTTGGGAGAATGAAAAAGGCGTGGAAAATCATTATTTCCTAGTTTCTTGATGGTTCTTTGACAGCTATGTAAGAAAGAGAATCAAGATTAGCCAATAAATACCGAACGCTTGCCGTTTGTGATACGAGGACATCTGGGAGGTCAGTTGTGTATTTACTGGCAATGACATGTAATCCAATGACTCCAAATCGTTTTCAGAGTAACTTATCTGAAGATAATTTTGATCATTCATAGCCTCTAAATTCCCCACACTGCTTGAAACTCTGAGTTGAGATACATCAGCAACGCTGCAGGTTGCCAATGCATGCCATCTACCAGCTAAAGATGAAATACCTTGAGCTCTATGGGATATCTTAGTAGCAGCATGCAAGCAAAGAATTATCCCAACAACCTGAACAATTGAGGATACCTGCAATCTCGAGGAGATTTTTCTGTGAACTGGCTTTACGAATGAGATCAAATAGGTAGTAGAAATGTCTAAAATTTATTATATTTCATTTTGGAACAAGACTTACGACAAAGTCACCGCCATTTATGATGGTAATTCTACCTCTATAGCCGGTGGTCTGCAATAGAGTCACACATTGGCTAGCTGTCACAACACAGATCTGTAGAAGAAGAAACATTCGGTACCTGTGGCTTATCTTGGACAGATTATAACGCAACCGAATGTGCTCCTCCATTAATATCGATATATCTGATTCTCTTTCCAGGAGCTTTGCGTAATCATCAAAGTGAACAACTTGCAAGTTGCAGATTAGATGAAACAAAATGGTGGCCAGCAGATATATGGTACTCAGATAGGTCCAGGAAATGATCAAACCAAGTAAAATAGTGCTAGACAACCACCACGATTCGTGATGTACATATGATATGCGAACAACCTCACGCACAATCTTTAGAAGTAAACACGTTAGTGACCAGAAGACAAACAACTGTAAAGAATTCTGCAAAACATAAACATCCCTCTTATATTGATCACAATATCTGACAAAAATCAGTTAAAATTGCAAGTACAGGATATGAAAGATGATAATAACAGAACTGAATGCAGCTGCTTGCACATTTAGTAACGAATAATATTGATGAAAAGGAAAGATCTTATACACGAACATAGCTTAACAAGTAATTAGTATCTAAATTCCACAAATTCAATTCATTCTTTGCAATCTATAGGGTATAAGTTAGCTTAAAACACCAACGTAGATCATGGATATTGGTTGCTAAATGCAATCCAAACCAGGCACCCTATAATAAACAAAAATCTCCAAACTTGTTTAAACTTGCGAATCAACTTCAAAAACAAAAGAAATCCGTGAGATCTGTTCGCACAGGAAAGTAAAAGATCTTTCAAGAGAAGAGAAGAGCTCATTTCCATCCATCATATTCACCTGAACAAATCATCACAAATCATTAAAAAACATGCACTTAATAAGAAGTAACTGATAAGATTCTAACCTTGATTTGTTGAACGTATTGGCTACTAGAGTGAGTCATATGGCCACTATATCTGTCAGCAAGTATAAACCTCCTGACACCATACTTGCGTACATTAAGAGATAAGCAAAGCAAGGAAACAGCAGCTAAACACGCCTGCATTCCTAGAATATCCAGCTCGAAATCCTCAAAATGGTACTTTTCACATTCTGAACAACTGGAGAGCTCTAACATACCAATAGGAAGTAGAACACCAACCACTGCAAAAGCAGCCCATGAAAGCAATGACCATAAAACAGAAGATTGTTTAAAACCCGGAAGTGACAGAAAAGTTTCAAGCTTTTGAAGGACTCGATCAAGAACAACGTCGTCATTTGCTGGCTCCTGTGAGCGCGGTGGTCGTTGATGGTTGTGATTTTGAATTGGATTGAGAAGAGGGGCCCGAGCAGTAGAGGACTGGTCCACTTGTACATGGCTATCCGCCATTAGTTTCAAATAAAGATTCAAACTTGATGGGCTTATCAATGAACTCACAATCAAAGATCAAACCTGAAACAAAAGGGGTTTGAAAGCAGACATCAAAGAATGTAGGAGGTCGCTTTAGATTGACAGGCTATAAATAATGGCACCTTGATTTTCTCCTGCAATTCTCATTTTGGGTGCGTCGAAAGCATTCTTTCTTGCATTTGAAACAACCCATACTGCCATAACTATCACATAGGTAGACCAAAAAGAATAATCAAATAGTAGAAAATAGAAACTAGGAACAAAGATAGCGGTAGGAAGCCCATCTTTCTTTCCAAAACGCGAATTGCACAGCATTTGTTTAATTACAGCCGTCCGATTAGATGCAGGAGATTTATCATAACCATTGACAATGGCGGGATATAAACCGAAAAGATTAGTCAAGAAACCCAAAGTTACATGAATGCCTACGCATAGAAGAATTGAAGTCTAAGGAGGCATTAAAAAAAGGATAGAACTTTCCTCCAAGGAAACAACTGCTTTTTAAAAGGTAGGTAGAGTAACGACAAGGTTAGGAATCGATTCCTCAGGATCTGCAGTTTGTCACTACTAGTTACTACAAAGCATAGCGAGTTCGAAGCTCGTCAAGTCATATCCCATTGATTGTATGGCGTTATATTCCTTTGGATAGAAAAAGATTCAGGTCCCACGTACAAATGAGCGAGAAAATTAAAGTCGATGTGGGTCACTAAAAGGATACACTTGACTGTTTTGTCACTAAAAGTAGGTCAAGCATTGACAGTTGCTGCAAGTTTGTTTTAAATTCTTATCTCAGTTCTCGGAGGAAGTAAATCGTTAGACGCCATCCATTCCAACCAATGGACCACAAGAGTCGTGAGATTCGAGATTGGCTATATTTGTGAGCAGAGTATTAGCGGAGCGCGTAATTCAGAAAGCATAATCAAATGTTAAGCCTTGCAAGTTCTCTTAGATAAATTGTTTTACTAAGCCTAAACTGCGAATCGGATTATTCATATGCGTTATACAAAACGGAACCTCCCCATTCCAAACTGGGACTCAACCGCACACCAAGTGCATATGTTTACGCTTCGTGATAGATTTGGGCTTCATTCATCACTGATGCCTAAGGTCCACATCAATTTCGGAATGCCATAGCATCATGAACCAGCTAAACAACTTCAATGAAACAGCAGCACTTGGATGATAGCTGAAATTGCTATACGTG
>JANSVA010000003.1:8935567-8946593 GCA_025504915.1 Erythroxylum reticulatum
GCCATAGCATCATGAACCAGCTAAACAACTTCAATGAAACAGCAGCACTTGGATGATAGCTGAAATTGCTATACGTGTAAAGACCAGATATCCTTCATGGAAAATTAAAATTGTTTAGGAAAACCTCTGGATGGTGGAAGTAGATCAAGAATGGTAAGAGGACATTTTGACAATTTTCCATCTCCAAAGCAATCCATTTTGCGGTAGTGCCTAAATTGTAGTCACATCAATTTATAAGCGACAATAACAACCAGCTTAGTTCAGCAGAAAACCACTCCGACGAACATATAAAGATCTGCAACCATACAGATGATGAAATGCATCTAAGACACCTATTTCGTAGTTGCTCATTGGGTTGACCAACACTAACAAAAAGGCATCGAGTAGAACCAAATGCATCTACATCAAATCAAAGAATAAAGAAATTCTTTAGGACACGAAAACATATACATTGGATAAACCAGGGAGCTCATTAAATAATTCAGTTCAAGTTTGTGTAGATAATTTATAAAAAATTGCAAACGATGTCAACTTCAGAAAACATCTCCCAAGTGCACAATAAGAAAGGAAAATCCAATGGACAATTCATCACGTGAAGTAGCATCATCAATCAAACAGCAAATCACATTAATCAACTAGGTTAATCAGCAATCTCTTGTTTAGCATCTTAGAGGAATGCAAAAATCATCTCTGGGAATCTAAAGATACATGAGAAACAGTAGCGTGAACAAACTTGCAGCTCCACATACAATAACATACTGGCACATCTGCACAAGTGATTTTCAGCAACGTGCACTTACTCTAGAATTCACGAATATGCTCGCTGTTGAAACTACCATTCTAAGGATATAAGATTACCACAAAGCACAAATGAAGCAGCTAGTAGGTGAGCTCATAAGAACACACCAAAGCTGGAGTAAGCATACAACACTGGCAGTCAAATTGATCAAATTAAGAACAAATCAAGGTTTGTACAGTACCTCTAGTGTGCCTGAAGACTACTAATTGAAAGTTCTATAAAATCCACAGAACACAGATAACCTCTCGGACCTGCTTGCTTTGATACTGCAGTGACATCCACAAACAATATCATGAAGAGATTCTGCTTGGTTAAATCTTCAATCTTCTCTCATCGTCAATACAGAAACAGTAGAACAGAAGGCAGAAACATTTTTTTCATTGTCATTGAATTTGTTTATCTTTCAACATTATGGAACAATTTCACTGAACCACTAGTTCCCTTTTATAGTACACATGTATTTTAACGCCATGGTAGTCCCTAATAACATTGCATAATGCCAATTCTTAGAAACATAACTGCCAAAGTGATCCACTTTCCCCAAATCTGCTGTTATATATTTTCGAATTATTACAGAAGCAAATCAATATGAATTTGCTAATTTAAATAATTGATAGATCAATAAGGTTGTTTTAACCTTTCAAGTCTTGGTAGTCAACTACTAAATAGTGTAAATTAAATTGATGAAACAAAAGATAGGTCAATGCTTAGTTTCTGTTGGTTCAGGAGAGGGGAAAGTGAAAAGAATAGGACACCACTGCAGCTGCAATTGTGAAAAATATTATCAAAGACAACTCATATAATAGATGATAACACCCCCAACCCATAACCTGGCATCCGATGTCTGAATTTATCATTTTCTCTTATTACACCACAGATGTTTTATCTTTAATGCCAAGGAAGCTCAAAATATTTTCTTTGACAACTGCCAGTCAACTACAAAATTGAACATTGATCATAAGAACCCAATCCCAACAAGAACGAGCAATATATCCTTAAAGCATGTAACTGAAGAAGTTCAAACTCACTTGAAAAAGGGCTTTTCGCAACATATTGGTAATAAGAGTTTCTTCTTGTTGAAGTTCATTAGTAATAATATAAACGCAACATATTTTAGCAGAATAAACTATAAAAGCCCAATGAGCAGCCACTATGGATGACAAAGATAATCCCGAACACATTCCACGAATATCAAATTGACTAATTACCTTGGCCGTACATGGTTACTGTTTATATCTTCACCAATGAAAAGCTAAGAATGTCTCCTCCACTTCACACCACCGTCTCTTGCAAACACAATGTTAATATTAAAATAGCTGGAGCTGATAGGAGGAAGATAATCCATATTGTTTCTAACCTTGAAAGTTTTAATAGAGTTTGTTACAATGTACTAGTGTAAATATGTTACATACACAAGTAACAGCTGAAACTGATCTTTTCAAGGGCTATCACGCCACACCTTGCGATGCAAGCAGCGTCATAGATGCATTTTCTATCTCGATATCAGAGCTGGAGAACAAGTTAACCTGCAACTTAACTATTTGATGGGAGGAGGTAAATAGTTCATCCACCCAATCACCACAGAAGCCTGCTAAAAAAAGTATGAATGATCATCTGACAATCAAAGTTCGCAACTTCCTTTCAAGTGATATCTCTCACCTCCACTATTTTCAATGTTAGTAACAACATAATTATCTTGTCCAGATAAAAGGGATCAAGGTTGAAAACTTAATATTCAACCAAACAATCCACCAGTTCCTAGTTCCCCTTGTTGTAACTCCTTTCGCCGCTGCTCTTCCAAAGGATCTGGACTCTTCATTATCCTTCGCAGACGCCTGATTGTAAGATTAAAAAGATCGAAGATAAATATAAATAAAAAGAAGAATTCTACTTAAAACTCAATGCTTTCAAATTTCCAGTCAGTACAGGATACCTGTCTTGAGCATGTTGAGCAGGAAAAGTAGGCATAAAATCTTTCGACTTTGGAAGAGGAACTTCACGAAACCACTCATGGTTAAGAGCAGCTTCAGCAGTTATTCGCTGAAAGATGGGAAAATATCACCACATTATTAAATCCACTCCAGCATATGAAATTAAAGAACCTAGTTAAAATATAGTTATCTACCTTCTCAGGGTCATAGGTGAGAAGTTTGTTTAACAAATCAAATCCAGAATCAGATAGCACCGGAGAACCAGTGAAAGATGTAGCTGGGAATTTCTTACGCAGTAAGTTATACCTGAAAGGAGTATACCAGAAGGTTAACACACACAAAAAAAGAATGATGATTAACTGAAAGTGTCACCAATAGAGCCCAGATAGCCAGACCAGAATCACCCAGCTGGAAGCCTGGGAAAACAGTGGCAAAAATAAGAACTTAATGCTGTTGAAATCTCAAAATAAATGTATGAAAAGCCAGTACTTACTGATGCTTAACAAAATTGACCTTCACCCCAGGCAACTTGGAAAACCCAGGCCATATTGTCTCATTCGGGGTACCAAGGGTGCGAAAAATCTGTAATTGAGGTAAAAACTAGTCAGCTCACTGCCTACTAAATAAAGATAACGTGCCTTTAAGTACGATACAGATTAGTAATCAAAATCAAGACAAAGATAACAAAACAAGAGTACATTTTCTCTTCTATTATATGTTATTTTTGCATGGAATACCTTGTCAAGTTGATCAAATTCAGTTTTTCCATTGAATAAAGGCTCCTTTGATAATAGTTCAGCCATAATACAGCCTAAAGACCACATGTCAATAGCAGTTGAATACTGCTTAGCTCCTAAAAGCAATTCAGGTGCCCTGCAAGCACACCAAATAACCTCAACAATGGCACTCCTAAAACATAGAAACAGATAGCGACCAAGATAAATCATATGATTTGTTGGGAATCAACAGGAAAGACAAACACTTCAATATTTTCCTAGGTTGAATTGTACTTGTACAACTCGTTTTTATCACCACCACAAGTTACATTTAAGGTTGAAAAGAGTGGAAGTAACCACATAATAGCAGAAAGTTGTACAACCATGGTTCTGAGCAGTAGGAAAGAATCAAATGTAGCAATTGAGCTTTAGGCATGTATACACAGTTTATTAACCAAATATTGTCTCATCCAGCATAACCATTATCTAAAATCTCAAAAATGCTTTCAAGCAAATCATAAGATTCAAACATCTAAGCAGCACATAACTGCGCCACATAAAACAAGAAGTAAGCCTTCATGAATATGTTAAACCAGAAAAGTAAATTGTATGAATTGGAAGTATAAGGAACACAGGACAACAAGAAGAGCAACAACAGAGTGAAGCAATGTTTACCTGTACCAAAGAGTAACAACTAAATGAGTATATGGTTTCAATGGGCTTCCATATTGACGAGCCAGCCCAAAGTCACATATCTTCAACTCACCCCTATTATTTAACAATAAATTTGATGTCTTCAAATCTCGATGAAGCACCCAATTGTCATGCAGATACTTGATACCCTCTAATAGCTGAAGCATTAAACATTTGACTTCACTCTGACTAAATGGCTGCTTCATGGACTCCATGAGTCCTTTTAAATCATGCTCCATGTACTCCATTACCATGAAGATGCTATCAAGGTTACTCCCCACCACAACTTCTTTTACATCAACAATGGAGGGATGGTGAAACGAAAGAAGAACATTAATCTCCCTCAGTGATGTTAGAGGAAAACCTTCCCGTTCTTTCTCCATCTTGACCTTCTTCAAAGCAACAACTTCACCTGTCTTCTTATCTCTAGCCCTATATACAACACCATAAGTACCTTCATCTATCTTATTCAATCTCTCAAACTCATCAACACTTCTACAACCCAAAAGCATGTTAACACTTCTTTGAGGAGGTCCTACAGGTTCTGGTGTCTCACGAGAATCATCTTCATCCCCTGAGTCAGTATCAGCGTGGCCACCACTACTCCCATCATTATCATGTTCTTCATCAATAACCATGTAGTCATCCTTCTCAGAATCATTGCCAGTTTGAGACCTTGGGCGACTGCCTCGCTCATCAGCAGATGAGCTGCCTTTGACTCCATCAGAACCCTCCCTCCTCGGGTCTCCAAACTCTGGCGTTAATGACTTATTCCGCAACCTCAAATCCGACGACTCCACCTGAGACACCTTTTTCCTTCTTTTAGACATCTCCTGATCCTCTACAATTTCCCCTTCATCAACAGGAGAATTGTCACCAGCAGCCCATCTTGAAGATGATATATTCCGTGTTGGTACATAATCCTCATCATCTACATGCCCTTCACGATCAGCACCCACCTGCCTATCCTCCTGAGGTGAAGAAGTTAACTCAACAGGAGACTCCAACATGGAATATCCAACTGGCTCTTCAGTCCCTGGACCTGTTCCTGGTGAAGAACGATGAAAAGTTTGCTGCATATTCCCTTTAATGGGAGATATTTCTACACCTCCATCTGGGACAACACTAGGTGACTGCCGGTAAGACTTGGGTAGAGGTGGCGGTGGAGGAAGTGTGGTTGCTGCAGCATTTATCCTGCCTTTCGATGAATGATTTACTTCTTTCTCATCTCTATCCCAAACAATAGGAGAAAATTTCCTCTTCTTCTCTACAGGAGACTGAGTACCATTCTCCACTACTTTAGCAACCTCAATATTGTGAACCTGAGATTCAGACTCAATAGCATCATCAGAGCCACTCTCACTGGACAGCTCACCAGGCTCTCTATCCACATTCCTAACAGATAACCCAAATCTCTGTGATCCATAAGCTCCTCTTTTCCCACTACTGCCTGAATCACTCCTACTCGAAGAGGATCGATACTCACCATTACTGGCCTCTCTCTCTTTTATATCCTTCTGTCTAACCCTAACTCTATCTTTGTAATCACGATCTCCTTTATATCTCTGCCTTTCCCTATTACCATTCCCATACTCATCTTTCGAATATGCAAAATCCCTCCTTGACAATTCAAAATTAGACTCTCGGTCCCTAAACTCGGTATCTCGATAAACCCCATGTCGCCCAGCCGCCATGAATTTGCAAAAATCAACGCCGGAATATAAACCCACTGTCACCCGGGATATGAACCCTAAGACCCCTCTTACAAAATCAACAATTTTCCAAATCACAACAAAAAATCCGAAACCCCGAGACCAATAAGCAACACCAGAGTAAGCAATACGAAGCAAAAGAAACCAACTTCAGGTCAGCTACAAAATCCAAAAATAACTTTTGAAACCCAAAAAAAAAGAAACAAACAGAACAGACCGAAACCCTAGAAATCAAACAGGAAACAATGAGGAACAAAAGTAAAAGAAAAGACCAAGAAATATGTAGACAAGGAGACAGAAAGGGCGATGTGGGTTTGAAGGTTAGGGTTAAGGGAAGTGAAATTGAGAGGAAAATTATGGCTTACCGGGAAGGAAAAAGGCGTCGATCGGAGCGAGAGAAAGGGGGGCGAAATTGAGAAGAAAGCAAACAGCAGACGCTATCAAAGAGGGAGAGAAAAAGAGATTAGGGCCTCCCAGTGTTTTAAAAGGCTGCGCGTGCTTTTACCTCCAATCATGGGCCTTTCACTTTTTCTTCACCTTTTCTTTTTCTCTTCTCTATCAAATAAAAATAAGATAATACATTATAAGACGTCTTTATCTTATATGAATAATAATTTTAATTTATTTAATTGAATTTTTCGCATTTCTTATTCTCTTAAATAAACAATTTTAGGAATTAAAAATAAATCATGGGAAATTTTTTTAGTCCAAAAGCTGTAACCACCTATTTTATTCATAATGTTATACTTTTTGCTTCACTAGAAAGGAGTCATTACATAGCCAAATTGAATCAATTGAATTAGTTTTAAGTACTTCAATTATTAAAGATGAACTTAAAACATCCGATAAAGTCGTTCCGTAATTACAAGATCGTAAGTTCAATTCACGAAAATAATTTTTTTATAAAAATACAAAGAGAAGGCTATATATATTATAATCATCTTCTAACTCTTAAAGTGGGAAGATTTGTGCACCAAATACATAGACTTTTAGTACATAGACTTTCATTTCGATTCTTAATTTAAAACCTCTTAAGAATGTTGGATTTAGGCATTACATCATTGTTAAATTTCTTTACAAATTAAAATTGATTTAAATATTAAATTTAAGCATAACATATCCCAACAAAAAGTGAAATACTTAAGGATCCTAATTCATGGACCCAACTTGGCATAGCACATCTTAACAAAAAGTGAGATACTTAAAGATTCTAATTCATGGACCCAACTTGACAGCTTGAGTTTGGCCTAGGTTTTCGAGATCAGGGAGTAGCTTGACTGAAATGTCAAAACGATATTATTTTTTATTTTTTAAAAAATATAACCTAATGGACCCGATCGCCTGTGGCCCATTCGGTAACGGGTTGGCCAGCTCCGGCTATTTACATGCATAGGGTTAGGCTTAAAAGCACATGAACAAGTCCACACTAAATTTTGGAACAATATTCTGCTGCTCTTCTTACACTAATACAGAAGCATTTCTAGGATAGTTTATTCATTGTACTTGTTCTCAACACAATTACATAGCTTGGAGAAGTTTTGGTATGGTGGCTCTTCAACAAGCAGCAGCAATAAAACTGAAGATTGAGCTCTTATTCAAGAGTTTTGATTGTTTGTCCACTCAAAGGTCATTATACAAGTGTTCTTAGCAGGGGATAATCATATCACCTTCCTCTTCAAACTGCATTGATAGGTGAGATTTAAGTTCCAGCTTCATGTATTCCTCTACAAGTTATTCTTCATTAGAAGAAATAAATGTCAGGGACACAATAACGAACTTGTATGATCTTCTGCTTGCATGAATTATACAGATAAACTGGTCTTTCTTGCTCATTAAATATCAGAAATGTTTTGGGCGAACCCATTTTAAGAAATTGAAATATGAAATGATCCCGCAAATAAGCAAATTATACAAATATGGAAAAAGTGACCGGAGAATGGTTATGGAAGATTATTGAAAATATGTGGAGCATATTATCCATTATTGCTACCAGCAAAGGGATGGCAACTTAAAAGAGAATGACGAGGGCAAGTGACCATTCCTTCTTATGTAGTCTGCCCTTTCAGAAGTCTTAACAGCTTTCTCGTTCAGCTTGGCCTCTGCATTTGCACGTTTCTCTTCAGCGACTCTTTTGGTTTTTGCGAGTTTGTTCGCCAACTTTTCTTCTGCTCGAGCTTTCAGTCTCTCAGCTTTCACCTGTGATTTAGACATTCATACATACATGCATAAGATAGCAGAACCACCGTGCTATTCTAGCTATAATCAATACCTGGTAGTCAGTAACTGAGTAGACAGTAAACGAATCAGATGGCTCTATGATAAAGATTTTCAACAGAAATAGGTTTGGTCCGGTCGAAGCATAGTTGCAAACATGATTAAATTCACAATAAGCAAGGAATGTAAATGCAGCAATTTTAGAAATTATATGCACTTGTTCCAGGGCAATTTATCCATTTCGAAAAGCTATATATGGCAGATCAGATTCATGCTACTGGCCAAATTAGATCACAGCAAATCTGTTCTGGGGGACTGAAATCTGTAAGTGGTCCTGCTGACGGTAAACTAAAGAACTGAATTACTGGGCCTGAAGAGCAAATGCAAGATACTTTATAGCAGCTTACAAGAAGCAATAGATCCAAAGATAGACCTGGTCTGTCCTAAAAGGAGACTAATGCACTTCCTAGGTAGAGAAATACCTCCGTTTTCCTCATTTCCATTTCCGCTTTCCTTTTCTCATGATTTTCCCAAGCTTGTATCTTCACCTCTTCACGCTTATATCTGCAGATGACCAATATTATCATACAACTAAAATTCAAATTACCAAACTAAGAAAGCGGAAATAGAATAAAGAGTAATAGTACTCACCTGGCCATATATTTGGCACGCTCTGCCGCATCCCAAGCCATTGCTCTCTTTTCCAGGGGATTCACCTGTCTTGCTTGATCTATCTCGTCGTGCTCGTTCACCTTGGAACCATTTGATTCTTCAATATAACGCCTGTTTGTACTCCCTCTGGCAGTAGAACCAGGTTCACCTCTAGTCTCACTCAATGGGGCACCTTGTTGATACCCTTCTGAGCCTTGCAATGCAAGTTGACATCTAGCAGGAGTTGAAGATCCTGAAGATATGGGGCTTCTGGCTACAGGAGTTCTAGCTCTTATTGGTGTTGCTGTTCTTGAAGGCTCTTGGCTTGCTATAGGAGTCATTTCAGTCCCCATATCCCTAACACATATTGATCTAACAGCAGAGGTTGTTGAGTTCTGCACAGGTTTGGTGATTCTCCAAACTGAGTCATCACAGTCCACTTTCTTTGTCTCCACTTCATACTGATTCTTAACTGGAGCAGGGCAACCATTTGTTGCTTCTCCAACTTCTTCTTCACTTGAATAGTCCTGTTCTTGCTGTGGAACAGGTGTTATCAGTCTCCTGTCATCAGCATTTGAGTTTCTTGGCTTACTTTGGTTTTTGTCGCCTCCTCTTGACAATCCCACCAGCCATTTTTGAGCATCATCCCATTTTGATGGTGTCGGTTTGCCTAAAGCTGTTCTATGATGAGAATTTCGATTAGCTCCGTTTCCTTTATGGAACTCAAAAGTAATCGCACTGCTACTCGAAATTTCCTGAGCAGCTCCATGGTTGTAGCACCCCTTATCCTCTATAGATCTCATTCTCTCAACAAAGCTTTGCACAAGCGGACACAAGAAATTATATTGTGACTCTGACAACTAAGAGCTACGGAATCCTACTTGATTCACTATGCTAATCTGTGAATACCCCGCCTTCAAAGAGGATATTATGAAAAGTAAAATGATCAAGATCTTCGATATAAACTAGTTTAAATAACAAACCAGGAGCAGTAACAGATCTGGGGCCTATATATAGGACCCCAGTACATTGCCATTTTAGCACTTAGTTTCTACTTTACCATGAACTTAAGGGACTATAACCACAAGGTGATCACCTGAAGATTAACCAAAGATTGCCGCGTAGATTTTCTTCAAGACATACATGACCAAACACAAAGGACACATTAAACCTCTTTAACAACACACTATGCAGAAATCCCTGGCTTAACTTTACGAGTCATAGATAACAGAGATTCCAAAATGGTACCATCAAACAAAAACCAATAATGTAAACAAGGAACCTCCAAAATATCTCGAGCTAGCTTCTGTCACTTGGGACCTAGCTGCATTAAAACCCTGATGGACAACGAAAGGTTCCTCAAGTTAAACTCTACTCATCCATATCTTACAACAAAGAAAGAGAACAGGGAGTAAAGAAAACGAAAGAAAAAGACTAAAACAGCATAGTATAGCAAGTACGTTCTGTCTGTTAAGCCTAAAAATCAGAAACCATCAAAAGCCTTCATAATTGTTAGAGAGCCCACCAGAATATTGATCAAATAACTCATCTTTTTGGTTTCACAGCAACAGTAAAAGCTCATCAGCAAAGAATAATCCGTTAAAAACTATAGATTTTGCAGACAAACCAGGAGGAGGGTTACAAGATGGGATGGTTTAGATCCATCTTTAACATTAAAATACTAAAAAACAAACAACATTGCATGGTGGAAACTTGAACCGGCCAGCATTTGTGGCAGAAATACTAACAAAATAACACATTATAATAACCAAAAACCATAACTTTTTTTTCACATCGAAACTTGTGCAAGCGTTTTATAACCAAGTGAGACGGCCTCTACGGTTGTCCCTTTAACGGTAACTAAACGGCAGTCTCTTGCTGATGCGAGACACGTGGACGGGGTAGAAACACCGCAGAGTGGTGGTGGCTCGTGGGTGGGCAAAGGTTGTGCTCTTCTGACCTTTTCACGTGGCTATGATGGGCTACGTGGGGCAGTGGTGTATAGTATTATCTTAATAATAGTTTTGATGAATTGACTGTTTATGAATTGATCGGGTGTGGTCTCGTTTACGTCTCTGACCATGGTCCCGCAACCAGTGGGTACTGGTGACAGTGAGTTGGCAGCGTTAGGAATGCATATTGCTCCTTTGGTTGGGACCACTAAGACTCTTACTTCCTTCCGGGGGCCACGTGGGATGTCCCTGGCCCCACAATTATATTATGATATTAAGGGTTCCAATTTTTAGTTTACGGAGGATGATATACTTTTATAGAACTCCTCATTATAAATTTTGAATTAAATATAATAAT
>JANSVA010000003.1:8947446-8965919 GCA_025504915.1 Erythroxylum reticulatum
TTAATATTATTTTAATTATATTTTAATTATCAATCAAATTTATTTAAAATTAATATATTTAAAATTTTAATTATATTTATTAATAATTATTAAATTAAATTAATTAAATTATTTTTAATTAAATATTAAATTAAATTACTCTTAAATTTTATTAAAATTTAATATATTAATATATTAAATAATGTATAATTTAATTTCGGAACTTGTCATTCAAACCGGACATAACATAACCAACCCAACTGTCCATCTACGTTTTTCGGGAACATTAGCTTTGCTCAGTCTATGGAGTCGTCAAGTCTCTATGACTAATCTCTAAAGTGAGTTCTTTTGTCATGGTGATGGGGATTTTAGGGTTTATGAGAGGTTTTAGTGCTCGTGTCTACAGAGCTAAACCCAGAACTAAAGCTTTCCCACATGGCTATAATGTACAACGACGAGACTTATCGCAGTTCAAAAGTTCTGATGCTGACGATTCAATACTTCCAGTTTTGATCGTTGGTGCAGGACCTGTCGGTCTCGTTCTCTCTATTCTTCTCACCAAATTGGGTAAGTCATCAAATCCCTTTATTGTTTTCGGTGTCATTTTTATTTTGTTTCTGTTTTGTGTTCTTCTTGTTTGTTTGGTTAGACAGAAAGTGGTGGGGATGATATTTGCATTATAAGATTGTTTTGAAGTTCCAAGCTCCTGCATTTTGATGACGTAATATGAAATATGTTGACATGGTGACTATGGTAATGTCATTTGACGAGACAGTAGTGAAAAATGAAGATTCAACTATAGGATAGTGGATGGAGCTGGCGTTATGAGTTCACTTTAGTTTTTGATCTACAGATTGTAGAATTCGGGAAAAACCAACTATATTTAAAGCTTGTTCGTCCATGTTTAGTCAACCGCTACTGGGAGCTTTTGTATTTTGGAAAGATAGGTCCTTGAGGCCTGGTTTATGGTCTTGGAATTATAAGGGTGTTTGATGGCTTCTGCAGGGGTCAAATGTTCTGTTCTGGAGAAAAACAAGGCATTTTCAAACCATCCACAGGCTCACTTTATCAACAATCGGTCCATGGAGGTTGCTTTCTTGTTTATAGTTTCCAATCATATTGTTTCTGCTTGTTTCTGCAGTAGTGTACTTAGTTTTGTTGCAATCATTTGAATGGTAGATTTTTCGCAAGATTGATGGTCTTGCTGAGGAGATCCAAAGGTCACAACCACCAGTAGATTTATGGAGGAAATTCATATACTGTACTTCACTGACTGGTCCAATTCTGGGATCAGTGGACCATATGCAACCCCAAGGTTTGTGAATAATGTTTATTATAATCTTACTGATAGAACTGAATGCCTACTAAGCATGCCATGATCTTGCACTGTGAAAGTACATGACTGTTTTACTGCCATATATGTTGACGCTTGGGAATATCCCTCATCCCTTAAGTCCTAGAAATAGATGATATTCTGTAATCAAATATTCTTGTTATAGGGTATGGCATACAAAGACTGAGTCTTTTAGTTTGTTCCCCAGATTTTGAAAAAGTTATGAGCCCAGTCTCTGTTGCGCACTTTTCACAGTACAAGTTAACTAGGTTGCTGCTTAAGAAGCTAGAAGACCTCAATTTCCATATTCTTAAACATGCTGGACCAGAAGACCAAAATATTGGACCCATCAGGGCAAGGGAATTGTTAATGGGTCATGAATGTGTGGCAATCAAATCCAGTGGCCAATTTGTTACAGTAACAACTTCTCGTCTTGAGGAAGGGAAGAATGTTGAAAGAAATATTCATTGCAAAATTCTTGTCGGTACTGATGGTGCAGGAAGTACTGTGAGGAAGCTTTTGGGAATACAGCTCAGGGGTGAAAAGGACATGCAAAAGCTTGTGAGTGTCCATTTCTTAAGCAGAGAACTTGGGCAATACTTGATAAATGAGAGACCTGGAATGCTATTTTTCATTTTCAACACTGAAGCTATCGGGGTTCTTGTTGCTCATGATCTCCAACAAGGTGAATTTGTAGTGCAGGTAGAAAAGTTTTCAGGATTGCTTTTCCAATTTTTGCCTGCTTCAGTAAACATGTAGTAACAATCAGCTGTTGTTTTCTGCTCACTCTTAGATGCCATTCTATCCTCCACAGCAAAATCTTGCAGATTTCAATCCTGAGGTACTCTCTATTCATTGTCGCTGAGTTCCAGGAAACTGAAACTTAACAGAAGGATATCCTCAATTAACTTTTTACTGCTTTCAAGTATTAGTGCAAAAATTTAGATTGAGCATAAGATCTCATTGATTTCTTAGCCCTATGGGAACTCCAAAGTTGCTATTTGAAAAAAAAAAATTATCACAAATTTGGATGTCAATAAGGTTTTTGTTGCCTTGTTTTCCATGTTGCTTTTCCGATTTGATTAACAGTTTCTTTGAAGGTTTGAACCTGCTGTAGATGTGCAGGGAGTTAATTTTCAAGTTGGTTGGTCAAGAGCTTTCTGACATTGATGTCATCGATATAAAGCCATGGGTGATGCATGCTGAGGTGGCTGAAAAGTTCATAAACTGTAATAATCAAGTAATACTTGCTGGTGATGCTGCCCATCGATTCCCTCCAGCTGGTGGTTTTGGTGAGTTGCCATGGTTTTTGTACTTTGTATGTGCGAATTTTTTTGAGAGTACAGAGATATGACTTCGCAATTGCTGATAATACATTTGGGAAGGATGTGCTATCATTATTTTTTATGCCCATATCTGACTAAGGATGCTCAGTAGGGCACTTCCTTTCTGTTTCTTTTTATTGATATGCACTTAGTGACACTCTAAGACGAACAGGATCTGTTAATATTGCAGGAATGAACACTGGTATTCAAGATGCTCATAATCTTGCCTGGAAGATAGCTGCTATTACAAAGGGGATTTCACCATCTTCAATTCTTCGTACTTATGAATCAGAGCGGAGGCCGGTACTGGTCTTTCTTTGTGTCTCTATCATAATCTGCTATTCTATTATTGACCGTCATCTGTTCTTGTCCCTCAGATTGCAATTTTTAATACGGCTCTTAGTGTCCAAAATTTCAAAGCAGCTATGGCAGTTCCTACTGCACTTGGCCTTAATCCAACCGTTGCAAATTCAGGTGGCCACTGTTACGCTTTTATTTGTTCATACTTGTCTTAATGGTAACTTCATTCAGTTTAAGAAACTATTTTACCAAATATTTGTTTCCTCCATGATTGTGGTGTTTCTTTTCCTTGTATAATTAACCTCTATAGCCAGTTCTTTCTATACATCATTATCACATCCAGTCCGAAGCTCCACAATAAAGCGGGGTCTGGGGAGGTCTAACAGTACGCAGCCTTACTCCTACATGCTGTTTTATCTTTCTATACCAATACTCAAAATGTTTTCCATGCTGTATCATCAGTGCATAGAGTCATGACAAGTGGAATTGGTTCGTTATTCCCTTCTGGAGTACAGAAGGTAATTTTGGATGGAACTTTCACACTTGGTCGTGCACAGCTCTCAGAATCTCTTCTAAATGAGAGAAACCCACTTGGATCTTCAAGGATTGCTAAATTAAAGCGTATATTTGAAGAAGGAAAGAGCCTACAGCTTCAGTTTCCTGCTGAGGATCTCGGTTTCAGGTATATGTGAGACATGAAATTTTCAATTTTAACACAAGATAGACTGTTCAATGTCAACTGATCACAGCAAAGGGCCTCTTAAGTCTTACTGACATTGAGTTCCTAGGTTTTGTTTTGATTAAATTGCATTTAGTTTCTAACTTACGGCATCTTGGTGGATGTATGATCATGTTCATAACTTTATTGAATGACGATAGGCCTTTCTCACTAATTG
This sequence comes from Erythroxylum reticulatum, assembly GCA_025504915.1. NCBI lineage: Eukaryota > Viridiplantae > Streptophyta > Magnoliopsida > Malpighiales > Erythroxylaceae > Erythroxylum > Erythroxylum reticulatum. Next base: position 8,951,280 of record JANSVA010000003.1, read on the forward strand.
TTGTTCTGAACTGTAGAGTAGTTCTTAGAAAACAAGATAATAACTTTTCTTTTAAAGGAGATAATATCTTCAATGATGCGACATTTTTCCACTTTCAAGAAAGAAAAGAATACATGTTTGAATCAATTCCAGGAGGTATTCATGATGGATTTCTAATATTAGGTACTTGAAAGGAGCGCTAGTTCCTGATAATGTTTCTGACGTGAGGGATGGACAGGAGCCACCAACTGGTCGTCGAAGGGAATATGTCCCTTCTGCAAATCCAGGATCAAAGTTGCCCCATATGGAAGTCCGGTTGCTATCTAATTTGCCAAGTGAGGTATGCAGTTATGTTGTTTAATATTGCCTTTTATTGACATCCAAAGAGAGGATTCAAACAAAATGCGACCTCTCCTCTTCACTTCCTAAATGCTTATCTCTATCTGTTTGACCACGAAACTAGGTTTCTCAAGTAAAGGAGTTGGCTACTGGTAACCTTGAACTAAAATTTCTAAAATTTCTCTCATGCCATTTGTCTACTTCTAATTTTCACAACTGGGAATAAGTCATATCTGTAAAGGATGCTTGTTTCACTTTGAATTGATTCTATTCTTAGGTTTCAAATGTTTCTGTAGGTTACTATTTCAATACTTGATATTTTGTCTGTGGACAAGCTTGAGTTCCTTCTCATTATAGCACCACTCAAGGAGTCCTACCATCTTGCCCATAATGCATTCAAAGTGGCTGAGGAATTTAAAGTTCCCATTCAAGTGGTTGTATTATGGTCTGGTGAGATTTCCAAGGGAGTTGAAACGAGTAAAAGGGCAATGGCACCTTGGCAGAACTATGTAGATGTTGTTGAAGTTAAAAAACCACGGACTTCATTATCTTGGTGGAGGATGTGTCAGATGAGTGACGAAGGCGCCATCCTAGTTAGGCCTGATGATCACATAGCATGGCGAGTGAAATCAGCTGTTGAGAAGGATCCAGTTTTAGAGATGAAAATGGTTCTCTCTTCTGTTCTGAGGCTGAGATCACAAGGTTGAAGAATAAATTAGAGAACTTTCTGCCCCTCATTTTCACAATTAAGCATTGGGATATTGTCAACATTCCATCGAAAGCTCTCCATTGATCATTCAAGAGGAAGTTTTTGTTACGATCCAACATTGTAATCTGGCTACTATGAAGTACCGGGGTAGGAGCTGCTGTGACAGCTTCAGAGTTTGACCTGGTTTGCTATTGAAAAACGAAGTTGTAGCTGCTCACATAATAAGGCTTAATAACTTTCAATTTATTTACAAAGATTAAAATACTCTTAGAAACAGATGAGGAGAATTGCGGGTTTATGGAGTACTTAATTTTGAAAAAGGGGTTCATGGAGTACTTGTTGAATGCTTGAAATGTCAATAACAACAGGATTGATGCAAACTCTTCATTCACTGTTGGTTTGTAGATAACTTCTGCTCTGATACAACAAGGTTCCAAAGTTTTTTTTTTTTTAATCATATTTCGGGGGTTAGCTCCTGATTTTCTTAATTTAAGTGCAAAACTTAAAGAGCCAAAAAGCAAATAGTGACCATTCCGCTGCACCGCCCATTTCTTGCCAATTCTGCATCTGTCAAAGCAATCTGATGTTTAGTTGAAGGGTTAAAAGAGCTAAATTGTTCAATTATAGTATGGTGTATTTAACACTTTTGTATACTTATCGAATTACATATGACAATTTTAACATTAATGGCTGTTATATTAGACAATTCAATCAACGGAATTGTATCTGTTTAATGTTTCAATAACAATTGTTCTATGAATGAATGTTCCCAGTAAATACAATAGAAGCTCAGTTTGCAAGCTTTAAAGGACGGATTAGATCACATGGCAAATGGCATAATTCTTCTGTTCTTTGTTGTGAGGTTGACCATCTGGTTTGATGCTACAAAGACATTCCGATCCCCTTTGGTATTATCTTTGATCAGTTGCTAAGACAATCAAACGACCAATAACTGCTGTAACAGCACCGAGCAAACAACCAGCAATAACCTATAATAAAAGGGTACTCATTAGCAGGATGAAATATGCAACATATTTTCCCAGATTAAGCTTCCTGAAAGAACAGTAATACCAAAAGTTATATTAGCTTTTAGTTGGTTTTGTATTGTAATTGTCAGAAGAATACCCCATTGCTAACTCATTACAAGGCAAACATTGCAGCTGAAATAGAGCTTGATTGTACACAGGCCGACTATCCAATGATTTTGAGGATGAAACAGAAAAGAGCACCTCAAATGGGATAAGAAACTATCTAGATCTATACAATTTAAACGATAGTTTATCAGACCTCAAGTAGAATGTTTATTTAGACCCTTTCAGAATTCAAGAGGAGGCTATTAGTGCTTTTAATACTACAGGGTAAATTTAAGGAGAAAATCATCTTCTCCATGCACTACAAGAACTTGATTGATTGGCTGTCATTTTATGCCATAATGATCTAACATAATCCAGTATGCCAAACCTGAGGAGGAGTGTGACCAAGAAGTTCACGAAGCGGCCTGCTCTCAGCCAGAGGATGTTCAGAAGGAAGTTCATATACAATTTGATTCAGGACCTGAAGAAACAGAAGCAACAAGTGAACATGCATCTTATTGGCCTAAATTGGAAATGATCAAATAAGAAGCACCTATCACAATTCAGTGATGAATCATGCAAAGGAAAAGAGAGGAGAAAGACTAAGAAACATGGGAGGATGAAGAAAGCGATAATCAAACAAAGAAAGTGAATCATCAAACCTCTGCTTGGCGTCCAGCCTGAAGCCTTACTCCAGTTGCATCATACATTACCTGCCAAAATATTCTACATCAAAAACTTTCTTCTATGAATATCTGAACAAAACAGTGGGAAAAAGGAACATACAACTGATGCTAAGATAAATGCACTTGCAAATAATGATCCTCCAAAGCCTTCTTGAAAACCAATTGCCATAGCAAGAGCAGTAACAGTAGCAGAATGAGAAGAAGGCATCCCACCAGATCCAACAAGTTGCTTGACATCCCATCGTCTCTCTTTATACCTGCAAATCTAGTAAATATATAAGACTCTTAATAAAAAAAACAAAATAATGGCACGAATGCATGAGAAATGCAGATGAGATTTTCACAGCACGAAAAAGTAGTCTAGACAAGCCTACAAGCTGCCATTACCGACGAAAAACGAGGTGAAAAGATTCTAACATATAGGCTCTAATGATACCAAAAACCTCTTAAATAGTTCTCTCATTCTATCTGCTTTCAAAGAAAGATAAGGTCTTTGACCAGTCGCATTCGATTCCTAGAGCAAATGAATTGTATCCAATGACAAGGTTCCTGCATCTTGGCAGCTGAAATATGACAGGATCATGATACTAGACTCTCAAAAAATGAGAATTAATTTATGTTGTGTTGACTTTGAGATTTCAAATGCTAATCTACAAGCATTCCATGATCCAACTAAAGCATGTGCAATTAAGTAGAAGCAAGCAAGATTCTTGTCAACGACTAAGCTATAAAAAACATGATCTAATTAGAGACGACGCTTGAGAACGAAGAAAGGGAACAATAAACACAACACCGAAAGAAAAAACAGACAGCAGATCCAAATCAAAGACAAAATACCAGGAGGTAAAGAACTTGATAGATTGGGCAATAGCGAAGGCAACAAGAGCAGATATAAGAGGATAGTTGGTCAATATCGACGACGAGAACGAGGACGGTGAAGAAATCGCGTTCTGGGTCGAAGCATCAGACCCCATCTCCTCCAATTCACGGTCAATTCTCAAGCTTTTCCAGGAAGCGGGCAGAGAATAAAATTCCCAGAAAGGAGGAATCTTGTAGGAATATGCAGAAATGGTATTGCGAAAAGGAAAGATCTTTTTCGTAAATTCTTTTGTGTTGTTAGCTGCAATGAGCAAAAACAGAGTTTGGGTTCGTTTGAAAGAAGAGAAAGGAAAAGGAATGGCTGCGACTGGAAAAGGTTTTTATATCACGCGGTTTGGCGATTTGGTCTGGGTTTCTTCTTCAAAGTTTTGGCAATCAGACAACTAACGGTCTCTCTGAGTTCTTTGTTAACTGAATATGCCGTCTTTGTATCTTGAATATGCCAATACTTAGCATTCAGAGATGAAATCCTGATCACTTGTGCCACGCCTTGCTCTTCTTATGTTTGTTCCACAATGATAAAAAGTTTTTAGCCACTCCTTAATTACATCTGTTATAATCGATTGATCTCATCAAGAAAGAACTTAGATTTAGAACAGATCGGATGTCAACGGATTTAATTATATGCTCATCATTCAATAATTATTAATTGTTATACAAGTAAAAGTTGGAGAAATGCTTGCATCATCATTTATTAGTCAACTCAAATTGCTAATAAGAGGTTGTTTTCTTGAGCAAGTCACCTTGACTATGTAAAACCTGATTGAATCAAATTGAATTTACTTTTTCAACCTAAATTAAAATTTGAACTTAATTCAATTTACAGATATAAAAATAATTAATACTTTTAAAATAATTTAATTTACTTATTAACTAAAACAAATTATTTTTTCCTCATAAAAAGCATATTGCTTGAAACTAGTTCCAAAGGTTTTTTTAAAAAAATTTTGTAACACATTAAATAAATAAATAGATAATCTGCATACTTTCTTCTCTAATTGATAAGCAACAACATTACACATAAATAAATTAATAAAGCAAGGTAATTTTCTAGGTTAAATTGATAATAGATGAGTATAAAATTTAACTAGTTCAGCTTTTTAGTTTCACCATTGCGTACGGACACTACAATCGATAACAACCGTTTACCTTTTCGATGACTTCAGAGAAGAGAATGGGTCGTTTATGAGCTTAGAATCAAATTAAAAGCTTAATGGAATAAGAGGTTTGATTATTTAAAAAAATAAGACGAGTAAAATGTCCAATATGAGAGGAGTGTTAAAATAACTAACAAACCCTACATTGAAAATGAATAAAGAAAAAAATTTAGTTACCAAGTTTACATTTTGCAGTTGCAGCACAAACACAAATAATTACAAATGCCGATAATGGAAGTTCAGGCCTATGAATCGTGACAAGTAGAACATGCAAAGTTTTAGTATATATCCTTTTAAGGGCAGTCAGTACATGACAAATGATCAAATGATCACTACCGCCTTTAATCAACTTTACCTCCTTCAGTGGTTGAGATTCGATCAACACTTGAAGATTTCGCCTTCCCCAGAAGTCAATATGAATCTGCTGGCACTGTAGTAGTTCTGAGCCGGAAGCATTAAATACGTCAGGACAATGAGAAGATTTGGGTCCATAATATTTCAGTCAAGATTGGAGATGTCGTTCCCTATGATTGCATCCATATAACTGGTGATTTGAAATGCACTGATTATTGTAATCATGCAAATAATACTCCACTAGTTTGTACATAAAAACCTGAGAACACTCAAATAGTACGTTACGAACATGTCTTTGTTATTTCTATTAACAAATCAAATATGCGGAACTTGAATACTGTGAGGGTTTGCCATAGGAAGACTTGGGCTAAATGCACTAATTGTGAAATGTTTGATTAAAGAGTTAATCCCACTTGATTAGAAACAATACAATGGCGACTCTTTTTGTCTAAGGGACAAGGGAAGAAGGTTTACCAGATGTAACTTTCATTCTATGCTTCAACTCTTATTGGAGACTTTGAGATTCTTTGTATACTTTCTAAAATTCTGAGAAGAAATTGTTTAACCTGCCATTGAAGAGCACAAAATAAGTCCATTACGAGTGTCCAGTGATCCCAGTTAACCTATATCCTTGCCCACGAAATTCATAAGTTCTGCCTTCGCAGCTTCCATAATCGCTTGGAAGTCTACGTGCGTATACCTTCCCCTGAAATAAATGAACAGCCAACAGCTCAGACTCATCCCTTCAATTTTTGAAACATAATCAAACACAATGAAGGCAACTTTGAGTTGGTGTTATAGATGAAGTTCTGCAAAGGTGCTGGATTTGAAAATATACTTCTAGAAATGTCCTATGTTACTGCTGTGTGTGTTACCCAACTTTCCTCCACATTTTACCAATCAAGCATGTTGTCCCACATTATTCAACTAATTTATTTATGAAATAATTCTGCAAAAACGATGGAAAACAAGAGCTTATACCAGAAATGAGTTTTAGCCCAAGTAGCAGAAGGATAGGCTGGGCTGCCAATGCCATGCATTATCCTTGCAATGGCTCGGGGTGTAAATTTGGCCTGTGAGTTGCTCTGCAGAAATACCTATATGCCAAAAATAAGAAGATACTTCAATTCTACAAGACATGGGTTTCTTCAAGTAGAATCTAGACATCAACGTGGACTTCACCTTTATATCTGCTCGCAGAAAAGGGCTGCAAACAAATGGCACTTCTGTTAATATAGATAAAGCAACCGACTAGATAATAGTTTCTACTACATGGAACCATAATTTATCCTAATATTCTACCAATTGATGTCGTGAAGGGGCTACAATCATTGCAAACCTGCTTTGGTTTGTCTTGCTGGGTACATGATGTAAACCATCTCCCTTAAAGTAACCCAAAATCTCTCTTTGCAAGCACAGCATTTGCTGCGGACTGTGGAAACCTTGTGGCTTTCCACACTCTTTCACAGCAGTGGTTACAGCATTAAACATTGCATCTAGTTTCTGTACCTGAACGCATAAATTACCATAACTAGGCAGTAAAAGAATGAGATATCTATAAGAGTAATCAGCAAAGCTCATTTCAATTTGTTGATTATCATCGATAAAAACTTTATTATCTTACAGTTATCAACTTGCCAGAATTAGTGATTTAACTTCTATATTTTTTATGAATTCAACTAACACCAATTGTGAATTGTATTACTATAAAATTCAGCAAAAGGTTTAGTCTATAACAAAGTTTAAGATTACCAAGTAAAGAATCCAATTATGTGGAATTAGTATAGTTCCAATAGAATTTGGATTTTATAAGGCCATATAATCTAAGTCTGCCTGTGATGGTTTCCTGCTCTTCTTGAACGTCGAAAAGAGATGTAAGATTTTTCAATCTGTTGGAGCTCTTCAACTAGACAAGGAAAGGGAAGACCTAAGTCTCATTCTGCGGTAGATATTAAAAGATTTCAAGATAAATTACAAAAAAGGAAACAGAATTTCAATACCTTTAATACAGTTATACATATTATTGTATTCACGCTAGATTCTTCGATTAGCTCTCTATACAGAATTGCAGAGTTAAAACTTGAATTAATTTCGCCGTCCAGAAGTATATCATTTTAGATACCGGTAGTTTATAATCTAATATGATTCATTAAATTTATGAGATAATAGTATAGATGAATTACCTTAGAACGCTCTACCTGTAGTAGCCATTTGGTGAGATGAGTTGAGAGAGAACAGAAATCCTCAGGGATTTTCACGATTGAATAACAAAAGGCTGGATCTTTGACCTCATAAGCTATCTCTCCCTTCAGCTAATAAGGTCATGGAAAGAGTACCTTATGAATATAGATACGACGATGTTCTTAATGTAGATTGCACTAGTCCGCACAGGAAGGCATGTGTCTAACTAGAAACTCATTTTTCAGACAACAAATGTACGAAATCTTTCGTGAAGAAACAAATGCTCATAGTAGGGTTCAAGATTGAAGCAGTGATCATTAAAAGTGAGAGGACATTATTGCAAACATCATAACCAAAATCTAATAGCCGTTACAACCCCAAAAGCCTCATTAATACTGGTTTATAGTTGTAAACTTCTTGTAATGGTGGTTTATAGTTGTAAACTTCTTGTAATGGTACTAACTTCAACTCGTGGAGTTGATAGAGACATGTTTTCTCGTAGTAAAAGGTTTTGCCAAGAACAGAGATGGTTTCTATGTTCTTTGCCATCTAGTTCAGTAACTACTATCTGGTTTTCAGCAATTAACATGAAGTTAAAAATGTGAGTTCTGTCGGATTCCAAACCTTTAGATTCTGCAGCTGATTTGATAAATCAAGAGGTGTAATTCCAAGGCTATTTGCCACCACAGATATGTCAAACACATACTGCCCTTGCTTAGCCTCAGACCTGACATGTCATTAAGCATAGTCTCATTATTATCACTGTTTCCATGGCAAAACTGGTTTAAGAATTACCGGTATAATATATCCCACTTCTTGAGAATTGCTGAAACCACAATGTCCTTTTCAGCAAGCAGCAAGGGAGAAGTCTGCACGTCCAACATTCAGATATCAGAAGAACACGGTTGTGAAATGATTAGACAAAAGTATAATTTCATCATCATTGAAAAACATTTCCTTCAAAATAATTTCCGAAGGCTGCATAAACTGCATGATATTCAACTGAGACTAGTTAAGGGTTCCTGTGATTCCTCAAAAGCTTCAAATCTAGTTCTTGAAGACTCATAGAACCTCAGTAACATACAAAACATAATCTATTGGGCCACCAGTGTACTCGAGGAAGCTACTATAAGTCCTATACAGACACAAACAATACCAACCTTGTAGAAATTCAAGGAGCATGTTACATTTAGTTGTGGTAATAGTCGTAAGTATTGGACTTCCCCCAACTCCAACTGTGTTAAAAGTGTAAGCATCACCTGCCAGAGTCAGAGACCAGGAATACAGCAATCAAAACACTTACGAATGAGGAAATCTTTAAAGAGTTGACTTTAAGCTTGTTAATAAATCTCAAGCACTATCAAAAACTCATCATTAAAAGAATATCATAAATGATTGATAACTTTCACTTAATATTGTCTGTATTTATCATTCAAAAAAGTAAAATGGAAGGACCTCTTCTTTCATATCATATCTGCGACACGCAGATTCTTTGATTATTGAGTGAATTTTCTCCTGCGAGTTCACATCACTAGCAAAGACTTGGCAGAGGAACTTGTTAATTGCATACTCATCGACCCCTTCGCTGAGAAGCATAGCATAACAGATCACATGGAATTCCTAAACATAAGGCCTCAATGATATTGAAAACCATAAACATAAAATCACCTGTACATAAGACTTCGAAGCTTGAAATAGGTAACATCGTCAAAAAAGAGATGGCAATAGGACATCCTCCCATCCCTTCCAGCGCGTCCAATTTCCTGCACGTTACTAAATCTGTAACATCAAATTTTAAATTTAGAAAATCTCATCTAATTCAGGATAGCTCAAAACTAGATTTCAACCTGAACATACTCTTCCAAGCTTTCTGGCAGACTGTAGTGAATTACCTGAAACAGAAGCAATTAAGAGTTCCACAATTAATACAAGTACAGACATTAGTGCGGCAGGACTACGAAACTTTTCAAAGACTTTCAGAAAGAAAAAACGTTTTGTTCTCCATTCATAGACATTAAGAACCCCTCCAAGCTCTGCAGAACTCCGAATTCTTTTTTGGTACATGAAAAACAAAGACTATTGTAAAAACTTTGCTATTACATGAACTAGCGAATGAAGCAATTAGCCTTTTTGGGAATAATCATTCCTCGTTTAAAATTCTATGTAGACAAGTTTTTATCTGAAGGTAATCCTCGGGTGGAGTAAATAGAAACACCCACCCCCCATTATTTGATATTTGAATGGTATGAGAAATGAAATGCAGCATAAGATAGGAAAAGTTGCAAACAAAGCATTGCATGAGTGTGTTTTTGTTCTTACAGCTCCAACATCCCTCTTATCAAGGCCCATTCCAAATGCCACAGTTGCAACAACCTTCAATCGTGAACACAAAACAGCAGTTAAGAAAATATGGACTTCGTATTTACTCCACAAGTAGTATTTGTACAAAGACATCTTAAACATGGCTTCGCGAGGATGTGCTTGGGTCTGCATGTTCTCTTTTTCTTTTCTTTTCTTTTCTTTCCTTTAAAGGAGGCAGTTGGAGTTAGTGCCATTTATTTCCTCACCACTTTGATCTTGTTTGAACAAAATAACTCCTGTATATGACAGCGTTCTCTTGAGGGGATAGCACTGTGATAGCTCTGGAAATCAAAACAAAGTGAAATTGTTGGATTTAAAATTTTGGCATCCAAGATACAAATATAGGAAGAATGTAACTGTACTAACCTTCGCAGAGATATTGTTATCACACAAGTATCTGCTAATTATATCTGTCTCTGACTGCAACATCAATATAAGAATCTTAAAGCATATTCTGAATATACTGAGAGAAATAAGTAAGATTATATACACATATTTCCAGAATGGCGGATGAATATATACATCAATCGATGAAGCATATCCACATGCAAACATTCATTTCGCTGTTATGTACTAATTTATGTACTTGCAATTTTGCGCGACTGTTAGAACAACTCTGTCCATGATAATCTCATCAGTGTTTTGTTTATGATCCTATCCCGAGGATCTATGCGTAGTAAGATTAATATGGAATTGCGAGTAATCAAATGACAGGTGGAAATTCCTATAAAACTAACGCAGTTTGAGGACAAAGAACGAAGTATCAGTCTGAAATACAAAGGAAAAGACGATTGCCTGGAATTTGCAGTATATGATGATGCTTTGAAGTTCAGTGAACGGAGAAGATTTGATTAACTTCAGCAAAGCTTTCATTCTGTGACAAAAAGAAGCCAGTCAACAACATTCAGATTTTTAAAAAAAAAAAAAAAAGATAAGAGATTACTGTAGCTACTTGCCTATTTCCACTCAGAGATACGGACAACAGCAGATTGTCCCTCAACATTGATTTTTGTATAAGATTGGTGGTAGGGATCTCTAGGGCAGACATAACAGCATTCAACGTTGAGGTGGTGGCAGTTGCTGTCATTGCAAGAATACAGCCAACATGAAGCCTAGCACGAAGTAAAGATGCTCTGAGCCTCATGTAAGAAGGCCGGAAGTTATGGGACCTGTCAAGGTGTTTTAACGTAAATGGAGTCAGAAGCCTAGATGACTAGACGGGCACTTAAGAAGACTTACAATGAACGACTATGAGCACGTCACCATTCAGAAACACAATGAGCTTCATCCACCACTAAAAGCGACACAGAAAATTCCGCAGAAAAAATTGACAAGAAATCCTCGTTCAAGAACCTCTCTGGCGAAACAAAAAGTACCTGAAACATAAACCATAAAACCTTAGCAGCAGTGGACTATATAAAAACCTCATCATCCAAGTTCAATAACATAATCAAATAATCAAGTTAGGAGCTTTTCATTGCCATTTGAATTACTATCAGACTCACCTTTATGACCCCATCTTGAACCAGCCTGAGTGTCTGAGCAGCCTCTTGCGGTGTCTACAGCAATTACAAGAAAACAAATCAAATCACCCGCCAAAACTCAAAGCCATCAAGGTACCATAAAGAGAGGGACAGTAAGTAACATCACCTGACTGCTACATAGAACACTTCCTGGAATTGCAGAAGGGAGCTGTTTCAACTGATCAATCATTAATGCCAACAAAGGGCTCACGACTACAGTAATTCCCGGCAACAACACAGCCGGTATCTGATAACACAACGTTTTACCAGCACCAGTAGGCAAAACCAACATCGTCGATTTCCCATCCAGCACCATCTTGATAGTTTCCAACTGCCCATCTCTAAACGACTCGTATCCAAACATCTCATTCAACAGTCTCACCAAATTCTCATCCGAAGGGTCGTACTTAGCAGCTGCCACAGCCTCCTCAATCGAATGGTTGTTCTTCCTCGGCTTCTTCTCTTGCGTTACTTCCATCACAAAACCCTCCTCCATTTCAACTTCTCCTTCACCTTTACTTTTGACCTTCCGTTTACTTCTTCTATAATTAAACCTCGACTTTTGACCTTTTCGATTCGTGAATCTTTTCTTATTGCGATTCAAATTCATTTTAACGAAATTACCTTCACTCACAATACTTTTTCGCAATTTCGCTGGCGGCAAAGGCGCGTTAGCTCTTATCAGATTAGGATGCTTCTTCTTCGTGAAGCAGAGATTGTCTACTTTTGGGAGCACAGTAGCTGCAGAGGACGCTTCAGATGACTCAAAACTGAGAGAGGCTCTTTGGAGCTTTGAGAAGGATGTGGACTTCCCGAAATATCCAGCGGGGAGAGTGTCGATGGAGTTGAGAGTAAGCCCTTGGTGATTTGGAGCCGACGGCCTGCAAATCTGAAACGGCAGAGCTGACGGTGGACCGAATTTATCAGAAAAGTCATCTTCAATACTGTCAGAAGGAGGTTTGGTGACTTCACGTGGTGGTTTCTTAGGTTTTGAGAGGGAAGACGTTTTGGTACTACGAGTTACGGATTTGTGAGAGGAGATCAGAGACTTGGGTGATGGTCCCGGCCTCGGCAGCGGGGGCAGTGATGGTGATATTCGACTGGAGTTTCGAGGAGGAGTGGCGGAGATGTGGGAGCCACCGGAATCTGAATCGGAATCCATAATTGCAGCGGCGAATGAGAAGCTGCGAAATGATATTTTGCGTCAAGTTTCCCGCCAGAACACAATCGTTGTATTTTTCTTTATGAAGAAAAAGTCAACAAAGCCCTTGATCGATCTTGTTATTACCTCGACTGCCTTCATTGCTGACCAGCCCAAAATTTTATATTCGGACCCATCCTCGGCCCGAAGCTCTCATTTGGGCTCGCGTTCAACCACAATAAAACAGTGTAAAGTTTGATCATCAAGTCTAAATCAAGCTGATTAAATATATTTTTAATTTTTAAAAATAAAAAATATGAAATAATTATTAAAAATAAGTAAATAAATAATTTCTTAAAAAATACGAGAGTATTTAATAAGGTGCGAAACGATCCCGCTCAACTTGGTTCGGAGTTGGCACGACGATGTCGGCGGCGCTGCGATCCTATACTCTCCAACGCTCACTACAGTCGCTATCATTCCTCCGACGCGCAGGGGGGCTCGGATTATGGAGCTCCGACCACAATTTTACGTCACTAACCACTAGCTCGACCGGAAGCAACCAACAGGGTTTTCTAGACCTAAACGAGGTCGAGAAGGTTCTGAGCGACGTGAAAGCTGACGACGTGAAAGTGATTCCCGTTAAACAGCACTGCGATTGGGCTGATTACATGGTGATTGCCACCGGGAGGTCCACGTGGCACGTTAAGAACATCGCTCAAGCGCTCGTTTACAAGGCAAGTTTGCTTGCTTCTATTATTTACGGTAATTTTGTACGGCGATTGATTGAAGGTTTTAACACGATCTCCTATTGTTATTACTTATTGGCGTAGAATCATGTGTCTAACGTTATAGAGTACTTGGAAATCGCTTGTTAATTTGCTAATTCTTATAAAACTTGCATTACCAGGCAAAACAAAAGCAAAGAGGGGCTCGAAGAATGGTTTTACCTAGTGTTGAAGGACAAGAAGGAGGAAAGTGGGTTGTTGTTGACTCTGGTTCGTTTATACAACCCTAAAAAATTTTGTAATCTCTCGATTGGTTGATTTCCCTTGTCCACTATGAACCAAAGGAGTTCTTTTGGTGAACAATATGAGACCGAGGATGTTAAAATTGACGACAAATCTAATCGTATGGTGCCCTGCTGTTGACATTCTGACTGAAAATTGTTTGTGCCTTATCGTTGTTGATACCATTTTTAAATGTTTTTACAGGTAAGGTGATTGTTCATGCTCTTGATGAGAAGGCCAGAGCTTATTACAATTTAGAGAACTTTTGGACTTCAGAGGAGTCTGAGAATGAACCATCTCAGGTAAATGATTAGCTAGTTTCTACTAGAATTTAGAAACATAAGATCCATATATTCTGTGACTTCAAATTGAGATTGCAGTAAACAGCATAGCCGTCCCAGGGAAAAGTAAGGAATTTTTGTCTTTCCCATCACTACTGTGGTAAATGTTGTAGTCAGGATGACCTAAATGTATATAACTGCTTAATATTCTGAAGACGATGCTTCAGTAAACATGAAGGTTATGGAAATGGATTAACTTATCCAGCTGATACATCTTGGAACGGTAATCAGAAAAACAAGGAATATAGAGTAGAAGGTGATGTGTGGCTTGTTTATTTGGTCACAGTCTGCAATTTGAGAATTGTGATATCGTTTTGCTGCATTCGAACTATGAACAAAAAATAATATCCTTTCTTACATAAACATCCTGTGCAGGAATTAGACAAGGCTTTTGTGAAGATTCGCCCCAAGAATAATTCTAAGAAGCGAACACGAATAGATGTCTGACTTGCAATATCATTGTAGGAGCAGCTTTTTACCAGTTTCAACTTTTCTTTAGCTTAATTTTTATAGCATAAATCAGTTGCTTAAATCTATACAATAAGGTGTTCTTCCATTTTGTTTGTCAATGCTTGCCTGCTATAACTTTCCATCATTTGCTTCCCGTTTACTCATTTCCTCCCAATATCTTTGTTGTCTGTTTTTGCCTTCACTAGTGGTGAAAATGGAAATACAATAGCAAACCCTAACCTCCCAGTACGTTAGGAGGAGGGAGGAGGGAGGAGGGCCGTTGTGAATCAGACAAACGATTGCAAGGAAGAAAAAATTTTGTGTGGACATGCTTTAGCACAAGTTTACAGTAGTTGTATTACTGCTTGAAGGCTAGGATTGTAGAGCACGTTATGTCTTGAAGATATAGATTTCTTTACTTAGAAAGTCGCAGAGTGTAGTTGTCGACGATGAGAAC
>JANSVA010000003.1:8988397-9018859 GCA_025504915.1 Erythroxylum reticulatum
CTCTAACTCCCCACTACCACACACAATCATCATCATCTTAAGGGTGAAAGGCTTAGGTTTGTTTTTGGTGAACAAAATAAGAGAAAGCAAGGTAAAAGAAGGTAGAAAAGATGAGCACAAATCTCAAAAGAAGCAAAGAAGAAGAGAGCTAAGAAGATGGTGGAGAAACCTTACTTTAAAGCACCAAAACACCTTTCAAAGAAGAAGCATCGTGAATGACTAAAGATGGGTGGTTTTCTTTTATTTAACAAGTATACATGGTGGCATGTTAGGCAAGTGACACATAGTGGCATGTTAGGCAAGTGACATGTGTCACTTGCCACATGTCACAATCTTAAGCCCTTCACTTAATTTCTTTCCAATTAAAATTCAATTTCTAGTTCAATTTTTCCCCAAAATTTCAATGGCTCAAATTAATAACTCCCACAATCATTTATTTAAATTTCCAGTACCATTGGACAGTTATTTCCACTACCGGTACACAATCAGCCTGTCGCTTGACATTTTTTCTAGTCCGAAAAATTTCCCCGAAAATTTCCAAAAAATTTTCTAAAATTCACTAAAAATGTTCAAACCTCAAAGACCCTCTCCAAACAATTTTTCAAACACAAAAATTGCATTTTTTTTTATAATAATCACATATATGACCAAATATACCGGGAAACGTCATGAATGCATGTACAGTCATTTACATGTGCAAAAGTTACTATTTCCATGTATGTGTATTCATAAACATGCCAAGATAATTTTAAACACTCATAACTCGTTCCAAATGACCATTCTACTCTTCCCATCGGTGATGGGATTTTACAAATCTAGTAATTTGAAAGATAATAGAAATTAAATCTTGACCCAAAAGAATATGTTATGATATTGGATAATTTAATTATATACTTTTTAGGGATAACCAATCTTAAAGCGTTCAACTGCATTAAGTTAAATCTGGATTGAACGAAATATATGAGAACAAAACGAGCTTTGTACATGTGGAGAACTAGCTTAACTCTAAGTTCTTAACAATGCATACAAGGAAGGAACTGTTCATATTAAGGAGCTGAAAGATAGAATCCTAATTGCTGCAAATGGCTCATTTGACATTATTTCAACCTTACATCAAAACTAAGCCCTGTCAACTTACTTATATTGGAACCCACAGTAAGTAAAAAACACTATGAATTGTTATACTCTAAGCTTAAGATTCTAACTTAGACCAATCCCGGTAATTACTAACATTGGCAGGATGTCGGTCTATGAGAAGAACTTGTAGTTCTTGGCTGAAATGATGATGTTCCTTAGGCCACCAATGGGTGATAGAACCGTCAACAGAACACCAAAAATAATGCATACCTGCAATTGTTCAGACATTAAGCCTTAATCAGTTCCAAACATGCTGTATTTGAGGATGTTACAGGAGAGTTCCTAGAGCTGTGACAGGTTTACATACCCAGTTTGTTATCCAAGACAAGCTGAACCTCTTTGGTTTATATACGTGAAGCCATATGATACAAGGAAGCTGAAAAGAAAAAAAAATGTTGTCTAAAAGTTCAGAATTTTTGTTTATAAGGAAAAAAAGAAGGATTGCTTGATCATAGTTCCACAGCTTACAAAGTATGTTGTGGGGGCAAAAGCGAATCCTCCAAAGAATCCAAGGAGGGCACCAAAGAAAGGGATGCATATTGCAATGAACATTGTCAAAGCTGCAATTATAGGATGAAGTGGAAGTATTAGCATTCAAGTAAGAATAAGAAATCTTGTTCAGTTGTTTTAACAGTAGTAAAAAAAATGCTGGAACTGCATACCGACAAAAATTGTGCGAGTGATTAACCGAAGCCTGAAGCAAGGAGTGAACATCAATTTCTTTACCAATAAAGTTTCAAGCATGTCGAACACAGGCATAGCAAATATCTGCAGTTTTATATAGTACCGTCAAATTCCAATTGAAGCCGAGGAAATTGGCAAAACCAGAAGTTGGATAGGATAGGATAGCCAAAACTTCACCTGATAGCTTCCAATGACATGAACAACTACAAACATGTTGGCAGTTGCAATAAGTGCAGCAGGTTTTTCTAATGTAATGAGGATGTTGTCATCCACAGAATTACCAAAATAATAGTATCCTATCAGAGCAACTGGGAAGTAACATAAAGCAACGATGATGTAGGCTACGACCACTCCTCTCCACATTGCTATCTTGGAAGGTTTCTCAGGTGTGGAAGGAATTGTGGCTTGAATTTCCAAGGCCACATTGTGACCAGCATATGCAAAAGCTACTTCTCCCAAGGCACTCAGAAAATGGAAGAAAACTCCTGTTGAAGTGCTGGATTTGTAGCTGTAATTTGCTTCAGGTAGAGGCCCTTTGTGGAGAGTAGCAGCCCAGGCAACGGTTGAGTAGCTGTAATTGGAACACTTAGTACAAAAGGAATAGAATAGTCATACATGAGCTGGAGTTGAGCATTCACCTCAAAGACATGACTGCCGCTGCAAGTGAGACCACACTAATGGAATTGAAGTTGGGAAGATGAGAGAGCACAAAGTGAACAGAAGCAAAAATCATGATGAAATATGTAGTCCTGATCTCCTTACAGTTGGGGCAGACGACATCATGGAACTTCTTTAATGATTTTCCTCCTGTCACCATATAGACAATACACGAACTAACATCCACGGTTAATTGTTGTGGAACCACAATCCAGA
Organism: Erythroxylum reticulatum; assembly: GCA_025504915.1. Classification (NCBI taxonomy): domain Eukaryota; kingdom Viridiplantae; phylum Streptophyta; class Magnoliopsida; order Malpighiales; family Erythroxylaceae; genus Erythroxylum; species Erythroxylum reticulatum. The sequence continues at coordinate 8,991,092 of JANSVA010000003.1, forward strand.
GACCCAGCTTCTCTCCGAATGCATGCTGTCCTAGCTCATGATACCTATCGAAACGCTTGCCGGGCACCATCTCGTGCATTTCAACCATTTGCCACAAAGTGTATAAGGTGATGATCCATGATAGGGAAAGAATTACTACACCAGGACCCCTGTATTTTCGTCAATGAATATTATGAATAAACTATCTTTGATGCTTTCTAACTACATTGCATACTCTGAAAATCTGTTTTTTCCCCTCTTTTCCAAAGGTAATTCACTTTTTCATTGAAGATATCAAAAGCAAATTCCCAGATTGAGTACCAGATATTGAATACATTATGTGTTGGTAAGGTAAGCTCATCAGGGCAAGGCTATGTTCAATTTGGAAAACTGCTCATGTTTTATCTGATAATTACCTATGTACAAACTACCATGGAATGGAACCTTCATTAATCGAAATCCTTCTATGGTGCTCATATTGATAAAATTGTTGGAAATGAAAGACTTTTGAAGTTTCTATGAACATCAAAGGAAGCATATGGTGTACCATCCAAGTCCAGCCATGGCATAGGGAAGGCTAAGGACGCCGGCTCCGACGATGGCCGTAACATTGTGAAAGGCTGAATACCACCATTTGGCATTCCTAGACGAAGTGATTGGAAGCCAGTCGTCAATGGCCTTTTGTTTTTCTGCAGCAATGTCGCTCTGTGTCCTGTTGTTGGCCATAGTAGTAAGCAATATGGTAAAGATGATCCAATACACAGGTGACTTGATCCTTCAAACTATGTAACAGAAAATGTTAAATAGTCACCGCAAAAGCAGACCTCCTTAAGCCTTCAATACGGTGTGTCCGTGGCCTCCCTGGAATTCAGACACTTATAGAGCTGAGAAGAGCTTTGAAATAATCTGTTTGACCACAGTTAGTTTGAAGAGGTGGCCTAATTACATTTGGTTCGTATAAGTGCCCTCAATTTCTATGACATGAGCGAATTTACCTAATTGAAATGCTTGGTCTTTCCTTTTGGTTCTTGAAACAATGACTTCATTAAATTGGTAAACTTACTTTTGCCATCGAGGCCTTTTGAGAAATATGCGATGAGCGCCAAAATTTGATGGGGTGTCAAACCAGCAAAAATAAATTCCTACTCTAGAACACTTAAGCGAGTAAAGTGGTGAATAGGGTCGAACCATAGAGACCAATGTAGTATTATTTATTTGTGTGAAATCAAAAATATAAATAAATAAATAAATAAAAATATAAAAAGAATTGATTTGAGGATCATTAAATTTAAAACACGAAATCACGCAGAAAGAAATTAAAAATAAAGATTGAAAATAATATAAAGAAAAGCCTAACCAAGGTACTCTCCCGTTTGATACTGTAATTCGATCATAAACTCAAAAATATAAATTTCGTTCATTCTTATGAACAAAGTTATAGCAAACAGTGAACAACACATATCAACCAATTCATTCGTAATTATTCGATAACCCTGAGTAAAGCTCTGCAGATTATTACCCTAACCAATTAGACTATTCCCGAGTAACTCTCTGCAGAATATAACCTATGGTAACAATAGGCTCTAATGGACCTTTGTCTTAGTCAACGGAATCGGAAAAGCCACAATCCATTTAGACTAAATTATTTAATCTCATTAATTTCTTAATTGAAATTAATTCGCTACTTCGATAGACAGCAATCACGGATTAACTAATCTATTCGGCAATTTATTATCAAGTCAATCAATTAACAGGCCTCATTCATCAACAAACCCGACAATAATAAATCAATTAAAGCACGAAGATTAAATAAACATAAGAAATAAACGAAAACAATTAAATCAAAGGAGTCTCACGAACTACATAAATCAAACGTAAGGTACCTTGTCTAGATTGAAAAATTAGCCACACATAACTATTCTCTATCTACTGTAGTTGAAATTCACCTCCAATGTTGGTCCACACTGCCGCACCTCTAGCTCTCGCACAACGCACAAATCAGCTTCAAATTTCTTGAAACGCTTCCACTGGTCTACGCCTTCTCCTTTTATGTGATAAAAATGTCAAATCTTCTCTTCAAAGCTATTGTCACCGTCCACCCTTGCTTTTGCCTGATTTTCTCCCAATTAAAAACACTGCCACCGCACTCCTCACTCCTCACCCCTCACTCCTCACCCCTCACTCCTCTACTTTGTATCCTTTTTCCCAATTAAAAACCTCCTATCCTTTAATTCCTCGCCAGCCCCCTTTTGATTATTGATGGGACAATTTTAATCAGCTGCGTCAATTGTTGCCCCTCTGTTTGCAACACGCTGCGTTTTTAATTCCAATGCTCAACACACGTTGCCGTTTCCTCTTGTTGCTTCTCTACTGTGGCATATATTGATTGGACAATTAAAATTGCAACTTAAATCCTTCACGCTGGCCCTCATTTATTGTTGTGCATCCCTTTTCCTTTAATGGTGATAAAAAAATAAATCTCTCCTATGCTTCACAAGACAAATAAGGGCCACCTCCTCTTTCCAAAAAGCTACCGCTGTCAATCCCCCTAGTGAGTCCCCTATCCCTAGGTTTTCTTCTCTTTAAATAAAGTGGGCCCCCCTCTAATGGTCTTTTGTTTTAATGAACAAAGTGGGGCACAATTAAATGTCAAATAAGACTTCAATGGCTTCAACATAACTTGACTTCGTTAGCAAAGAGGGCTATGTTATTGAGGCCCAAATCCCAAGGTAATCAAGTCAAAATTCGCAGGTAGTAATTTGCCAGCACTGTGTTACCTTCAACATAACATGGTCATGTTGAAATCCTCTTCAGTTCCAGATTAGCCAATTTCACTCCAAATTGCATCACCTTGGTATTTCATCACCTAGAACATCTAAAGACACGAATTACCATAGAAACACAAGAAAAACATCACAAAAGCCTACCAAAAGAACATAAAACACAAAGAATTAACATGACAAAATGCAAGTTATCAATAGTCATAGATTAAGTCTTCCTCTTCTAAGTCATATGAATTTATTAGTACGCACAGGATTTTCATGTGTGATTCCAATGCTAAAACAAAGCAATTACGTAGCCTGATTCTACTTAAAAGAGCTAGAAGACCAAGGATCATTTAAATCTCAATATACGTGTGCAGGCGACCAGAGGTCAATTAATAAAATATTACGTACTATGATCTCAAAAAGGATCAGTCTTGTTAAAAGATCATTGCTCTTACGCAAATGAGAATGTAAAAATTGATATTGATAGTTTATATCTCGGAGGATTATAATTTTCATTTTGTTTTTCTTACGCTATATACACGATTGGATCTTAATTTTGATTTCTCAGCAACAACAGCAACAACAATGATATCTTAATAAGAATACTGTTAATAGAACAAGAAACCCATAGAGAGAGAAAAAAATGAATACCTCGAAGAGATCAAAGATTGAACTTGAACACGATGAACATCTTGCTCACTTTTTCGGGAGGAAGAACCTCCTCCTTCATGACCAAAGCCAAGTTACAGTGCAGCGGTAATAGGACCTCCGACAGAGGATGAAGCGGAGGAGTTGGCATGGCCTGAGGACGAGCCAGTAGAAGTGGAGGATGAGGATATCATTAAAGTGGATGGGGTTTTGGGTAGTGGATTGGAGCTCTCCTCTGCATTTAAGTCTTGCCTGGATAAACAGTGGGAGCGGGCGATCGTTGTCAAACTCCTAAGGCGGCGGATTGGATATAAAATGTTGTATTCTCGTTTAAGAACGTTGTGGAAACCTACAAGATCTATGAAAGTGGTGGATTTGGACAACGATTTTTATCTGGTTAATTTCATGGAAGACGAAGATTTTCTCCACGCACTCACACAAGGTCCTTAGGTCATTCTTGGACATGTTCTGGCTGTTCAAAAATGACACCCTTAGTTTCGTCCATCACATGGCAAAATCTCCAGGGCAGTTGTATGGATTCGTTTTCTAGAACTGTCTGTGTCCCGCTACCATCCCATGATCCTTACGGCTCTGGGTAACCTTATTGGGCATACGGTAAAGATAGATGACACCACAAGGCTGATAGCACGTGGTAAATTTGCCCGAGTAGCGATTGATGTTGATATCAGCCTTCCTCTTTACTCACGAGTAGAACTAGATGGAGAAGAGGTTAAGGTGGCTTATGAGGGACTTCCACCGATCTGTTACTCGTGTGGTCTTGTGGCTCACGATTTAGCCACCTGCATCTCACAGTCCATTACTCACCAAGAACAGCAACAAGATTCTAACTACACTGTGCATAATGGGGAAATACCCGAAAGACAGTGTCCAGCACCTAAGGAGAATCCAACGAAGGATCCCTCCACAGCCGCCTATGGACTATGGATTTAGGTCCAAAGGCGCACGAGGTTTATGAAAGACAAGGGAATTGAACGATGAGCGGGTGCCATCATTGCCAATACAAATGGGGCCAGCGGCTCTTGGTACTCGATACTGAACAACAGCAACAGATAGGACACAAATCATGATAACACTCCAGTTGGGGGGAATCAACACTAGATATCAGGCACAGACCACCACAATACTTTAGGCAATCAAGTAGTGGCGGGTTGGAGAGATCATCATGGTCAGGGGCCTGCACTGAAGGGACCCAACGCTTAAACCCAGCTTACAAAACATAAAGCATTGGCACTTATGGCAGGTTCGAACAAAAGGGAGCAATGCCAATCACAACCCACAAGACGTATTAATTCTGACCCTGCCCTGAGGGTGCAGCCCATGCAGCGTAAACATTAACCCCATGCAACAGTCACAATTTTGTCCCACAAAGAGGTAGTATGCTCTGAACTAGCGCTCCTTCCTCAACATGCAGAAGCTATAGAATGTTATGATCAGATTGAAGATTCAGCAGGGCTCAGGGTCTCCCCTCTCCCTGTATGTAATGCATCCCCTATGATCCCTCCTTCCAAACTGCCAGATCCCAAAGAAGGGGAGGTCTGGATGGATGCAAAGCATGGGGTTCTCGATACGTCAGTGGTCGAGTTACCTCCGCCTACAGACTACAATGAGACTGCTGCCCTTGCTGGACTTAAGGGGAGTGCCTAGTGTTAAAAGCGTTCTCGTCCATCTTTTTGTTTATTTTTTGATGTCTATTCTCTTCTAGAATTGTCAAGGGGCTAGTGGTGAGGAGTTTCAGCCCATATTGAAGAACTACTTTCGGATGTATACTCCACTGATGGTGATACTGGTTGAAACGAGAATCAGTGGTTCGCGAGCTACTACCGTTATTAAAAATCTTGGTTTTGATTACTCTTTTCATGTGGAAGCAAACAGCTTAGCGGGTGACATCTAGCTTATATGGAGATCTCCGTTGGAAGTGACGATTTTGATTGCACATCGACAATTTATACATGCAAATCTTAAGTTTGACAGCAACGACTTCCTCTTAACTACTGTATATGCTAGCCCACAATATCCTCTCCAAAGGTATTTATGGGATGGCCTCCAACACTTAGCGAGTCTTTCTCTACAGACATGGTTAGTCGGAGGTGACTTCAATGCCAAATTGGAGGCCACTGACAAAAAGGGAGGCTCTAAACTTGCACTAGTCATTAGCAAAGCGTTTTTGAATTGAGTTCAATCATGTTGTTTGCATGACCTGGGATATATTGGATCCCGATTCACTTGGAGGAGGGGAAATGTCGAAGCCAGACTAGATAGGTTTCTGTGCTCTTCCTCATGGATGACTTCCTTCCCAGACACAACGGTTTCCCACCTGTCGTTCCTTGGTTCAGATCATCGGCCCCTGTTAATTAAATTTAATTTGGATCCAGCGCCAAATAGGGTCTAGGTAATTTTGTTTTCAGTCGGCTTGGTTGGCTAATGAACACTTCCATACTTTCATGGAGGAGCATTGGCATCCTGACCTCCTTAAGTTTTATCCCTCCCTCACCAGTTTTGTGGACAAGTTACGAATGTGGACCCAGACTAACTTTGGTAACATTTTTCATCGGAAGAAACGCCTTCTGGCTCGGCTAATAGGGATTCAGCGAGTGCTAGAACATTCCGACTCTGATTCTTTAATCTACTTGGAACGACAGCTTAGTGAGATCTCATCTAGGTATTGTGCGAAGAAGAGCTATTTTGGCACCAAAAATCACGTAGTTTATGGCTAACTCAAGGCGACCGCAATAATAAATACTATCACACGGTGGCTACGACTAAGAGGAAGAGACTAAGGGTTGGGATGCTCAAAGATGACAATGGTATCATGCTAAAGGATCCTTTGCTACTTCGTGAACTAGTTAAAACATATTTTCTAAAGCTCTTCACGGATGATAATGATACATTGGCCTCCTCTACTATCTCTGGTCATTTTTCTAAGCTCACGAACATGGAATTGGTTGCTCTTTGTTCCCCGGTAGTACACGAGGAAATTAAACAAGCCATATTCGGGATGGATCCTAACAAATCTCCTGGTATCGATGGCTTTAATGTAAACAATGGCACGTAGTGGGTCCTTCGGTCTCTACCTTTGTTCAAAAAATCTTCATGCACGAACACTGGAAGTCAGAGATGAATAAAACAATCCTGGTGTTAATTCCGAAGGTCACATCTCCAGTCTCACTCTTTCATTTCAGACTAATTAGCCTTTGATGAGTTTTATGTAAGATTGTAACCAAGGTTGTAGTAAACCGTCTGAAACCTATCATTGCTTCTTTGGTAGCACATAACCAATGTAGCTTCGTCCCTGGCTGTTCCATTATAGAAAATATCATTATTGTCTAGGAAGTTATCCACAGGATGAGGATGCAACAGGGGAAATCCAAAACTCTAGCAATCAAAGTTAACCTCGAGAAAGCATATGATCGCCTAAGGTGGGATTTCATCCTCAACACTTTAATACAGGTTGGTCTTCCAATGGATCTGATAAACCTAATTATGAAGTGTGTAACCTCAATCTCCATGCAAGTCGGCCAGAATGGTTCACTTTCTGATTCCTTCAATCCAATTAGAGGAATCTGACAAAGTGATCTGTTATCCCCATACCTCTTTGTTCTGTATAGAACGATTGGGACATCTTATTAACGATGTAGTAGCTCAAGGATCTTAGAAACCGATTCGACTAAGTAGAGGAGGCTCGACTATTTCACATCTGTTCTTTGCAGATGATCTCATATTATTTGTCGAGGCTTCTATGGACTAGATTCAGGTAATTTCCAAGGTTCTTGATACTTTTTGGTTGTCATTAGGCCAAAAAGTTAGCACGGACAAGTCTAAAGTGTATTTCTCAAGCAACATATCTCAATCGCGAGCTTGCACACTCAGCACGAATTTGGGGTTCCAACTAACAACAAATCTTGGCAAGTATCTTGAAGTACCGTTACTTCATGAATGATTAACGCGGAGAACGTATCAATACATCCTTGACAAAGCTCAACAGAAACTCACAGGGTGGAGTGCTTGTTTTCTTTGACTTGTAGGTCACGTCACTCTGAGCAATCTGTACTTGCCTCACACCCCATATATACTATGCAAACAGTTCGCTTACCTAGGCAATTATGTGATGATCTCGATAAAATTATGCAAGATTTCATATGGGGTTCCAAAAAGGGTCAACGGAAGATAAATCTTGTAAGTTGGGAGGCGGTGTGTAAACCAAAGAATCAAAAGGGCCTTGGTATTTGGCAAATTCGATCCAAAAATGATGCTTTGCTCACCAAGTTAGGCTAGGATTTACTCTCAAATCCATCGGGTTTTTGGGTGCAGATCCTTCGAGCTAAATATCATTTTGACCCCTTACATCTTCCGGCTGTTCTAACGAGTAGAGGGGCATCCTCAGTCTGGAGAGGTATTTCCACCACCTGAAAATTTGTCCTTGTAGGTATCAGGTGATGCATCGAAAATGAGATCTCGATATGGTTTTGGTTTGATAATTGGGTAGGCAATGTGCGCCCTTTGGCCCTGTTGGTTATTAATCCTATCCCGGAAAGTATATTGCATGCAAAGGTGAGAGATTTTGCAAATGCAGCTAGTGATTGGTGTTGGGAACAATTTAATAATTTCTTGCCGGCCGCAGTATGCTTGAACATTGCAAGTATCATAGCTTCGCGACCTGAATTCGAGGATGACCAAGTGGTGTGGGCTCCAAACAAAAGTGGGTGCTTTTCCACAACATCTGCTTACGAGTTAATTGAAAACATCGGCGAAGAAGATGTTAGTAGGCTGTGGACGTTGATTTGGAAATAGCCTGGTCCACAATGCATCCAATCTTTCCTATGGTTATTTGCCAAAAGGAAACTCTTGACTAATCAACAACGTGTATATCGACGTTTTATCGCCGATGATAGATGTCAATATTGTGGTAATCCTGAATCTTGTTTGCATGCTATTAGAGATTGCCTTAGAGTACGGAAATTCTGGTCTCTGTTTGCCTCAAACTTGGATTTTAATCAGTTTTTTCGTCTTACTACTTCGAAGTGGTTGACTTCAAATCTAAATACTCATCTTGAGGTTAATGGGGTAAGTTGGTCGATTATTTGGGGGGTTACTTCTTGGTTCCTGTGGCTATAGAGAAATAAAAGTCTATTTAAACTAAACTTCTCCTGGCTAATGGTTGGTAAGGCCATAGTCCTAGATTATGTGACTCAGATTATACACACAGGTGTAGTCACTTCTTCAGCAGCCGGTGATTTTGCCACCAGTACTATCAGACACATAGGATGGGCCAAATCGAATGAGGGATGGATCCGGTTGAACACGGATGGAGCGAAGCAAAAGCCACCTGGGCTTGCTTCTGCTGATGGTTTACTTCGCGTAGTTAGGAGGCTTCGTCCATCTTATTGGACTCAGCACACCATTAGATGCCGAGTTATAGGGGGTATTTTTGGGTTTGACCATGGCCTGGGATATGGGCTATCGGAGATTAGAACTTAAAGTAGACTCCTTGGAAGTCATCAATATTCTCTCCTCGTCGCATTCGAGAGCCCCTTAATAATACTTATTTGGTACATGTAATAAAAACCTTGTTAACTAAATCCTGGACAGTCCAGATTCGACATGTTCATCGTGAAGGCAATCGGTGCGCTGACTGGCTAGCTATTAATGCGGAGTCTTTTGGTTTAGGTGTTACTTATTTTCAGTCCCCTCCTTCGGGATGTCTTTGTATCCTCTTAGAGGATATGTGTGGGGTTTCAACCTTAAGAGCTATTATTTAGGCTGTCTTTTGCTCCATTATATTAAAAAAAAAGAAAACTGTTAAGAGATGTAGAGTTTGAAAAGGTCTAAAAGTATGCAGTTGTATTTTAGTTCATCAAAATTTTAAATTGAGGGCAAAAACCTTAAGTTCTAGTAATGTCATATCATTCCTAATTACTTTCTCTTAATTCTTCTTAAGTCTATCTTTTCTTTTCTTACAGTCCTTATGTACAAACGACATTTCTCACTAGAGTGTTAAAATGTCTCCTCTTAACATATTCAAACGACATAGCCTAACTATCAATATTAGTCACCCTTAATTTATCTCTTACTACTATATTATAAATCTTATCTCTTATCGTAAGATCCTGCATCAATCGGAGCATCTTTATTTTTACTACTATTAACTTATAATTATACACTTGTTTGATGGATGTCTGGTAGAGAATGACTAACCTAATTGGTAAATGGTATAATTTATCTTTTAACTTGAGTGATATCTTTTTGTCACGTAAAATTTCTGAAGAGTCCCCCTATTAAACCATCCTGATTTGATATAGTAAATTATGTCATCATCTATCTCGCAATTGCTATGAATGATGAATACAAGCTACTTAAAACAATCTCTCTATGATATAACTTTTATACCAATCCCGATCTCTACATGGAATACAACCTTATGACCCTAAAAGTTACATTCTAGGTACTCAGCCTTAATGCTTCTCAATTTAAAGCATTTTGACTCTAGCTTATCCCTTTAAAGTTCTAGCTTGATATTAACACCCTCTTTTGTTCCATCCACCAAATCAATGTCATTAGCAAACAACATACATCAAGACATATCCACTTGGATATTCTTAATTAGTAAGCTTATCCATAACTATTGCAAATATTAAGGGACTCAAAGAGGATCTTTGGCGTAACCCATTCATTATAGAAAAATGTTCTGTATCTCCTAATGTTGTTCTCTTAACACCTTCATACATATCCCTAATAACTAATATTATGAATATCGTATAGTACTTGGTATCAAATTTGATTTCGGTACATTATCGGTACTTATTAATACCGAGTACCATTTCGGATAACTTTTTAAAATTACAAAATAGTCCCTCTATATATTATATTAAATAATTTTTTTACTTTACTTCAACCATATTTCCAGAAATCATAATAATACAAATTTCATATAATAAATATTTTTATCTTTATTAATATTATTTTTCACAAAATTATTTAACTCTCATAAAGGTATAAAATTAAGAATAATATAAAGTAAAAAAATGCATTTATAATGATTAATTTTAATTTCAAATGATATCTTTACATATTTTAAAAGTCAATATAATAATTTTTCATATATATACACACACACACACACACACACACACACAATTAATATGAAATATATAAAATTTAAAAACAACAACAACAACTGTTACATCCCAGTTAAAGTCCCACTAACGAATATATTTAGTTATATTATATATAATCACTTTTATTTAAGTTTACTTACGTAACAAAATTATTTAATACATTCTTATTTGTATCTTTATTATTTATTAAATAAATTGTTGATAATTTTATCATATTCTTTTTTATGTACAGACAATTATTATTTTATATAGGAGAAAATTGAATTTTTTCAATTTATTCCTAATTTTTTAAATTTCATTGATGACTGATATTTGACTAGTATTTTAGATATTAGCCAATATGGGTCAATATCAATGATCGAACAAGAAAGTTACATATCGAATTTTAGTACCAATCAATACCAACCGAAAAAGCTGGTACAAACTTACACTAAACTTCGATCAAAGCTTGCTTATTTGGTATCAATTTTTCATCAGTACTAGTCGATATGGTATGGTATTTATATTACTGTTAATAGTAGTTATATAGGCAATAAGATCGCCCTTAGTTTTTAAGCACCTCCAAATTACTTCCCTAGCTACTTTATCATAAGTCTTCTCCAAATCAACAAAAACTATATGTAGGTCCCTCTATTTGTCCCTATAATATTCTGTTAATCTTCTAAGGTGATGTATGGACTCTGTTATGAACCTCTCTGACATGAAATCAAATTGGTTCTCCAAGATAGGTACACCCTTTCTCAATGTGAGATTCACCCTCTCTCATAACTTCATAGTGTAACTCAATAATTTGATGCCTTTATAGTTGTTACAACTTTGGATGTCCCATTTATTCTTATAGAGAGGGACTAGAGTACTAAGTCTTCACTCATCTACCATTTTGATGGCTTTGAGGATCATATTACAAACCTTGGCTAACAAAGTAAAACTCTCATTCCAATTTCTTAATATTGGTATCAAAATCATTTTGTGGTTATATAACTTGGTTAAAGTTGTTTAATTATTATTGATTAAAATTTTAAGATTGAAATCATAAACCCTAAACTTCTAAAATCAAATTAGGCTTTACTATATCTAAAAAGTTTAGATTGAAAGTTTTAAAAACCACATAAAATTTAGAATTGAAGCCATAATAAGATTGAAAAACAAAAATTGTTTAAGAGTTAAACAACATGTTTGAAACCATACCAATTGCTGACAATTAAGTCACCCAGTTAGGAGAATCATTAAACATGAGACTTTTAGTACAAAAGAAACCCATAATTGTTCTAAGTTTGTTGGCATGCATTTGACATGTTTTGATTAATGGTGATTTGATGAACAACGTATTTTGTAGTTTGAGTTTGTGAGAATTTTCTTTATTGGCATATTGGTGAATTTGTTGTCATGGGTTTGTTTAAAGAGATGAGAGAGGTTGTTGGTATGTGACCCTTACTTATGGATTGTGTATTTGCTAGATCATATGATAAAAGGATAAAAAGAGGCAACTATACTACTTCTCACTTCATCATTGTGCATCTCTTTGATAGTATAGGGTACTAAGAAAACAACCTTCTGGTCTTTCGAAAATTAACTTCCCAAGTTGGCTGATATGAGTTTCCAATTTACATATAGAAGCCTTTTAACTCCTCAATGATGTCTATGTGGATCGAAATCTTGCCTTTAAATGTTAAAGAATTTTAGACATGATATCCTGTAAGCTTGACTTCTTTTCTTGAGGTGGTTGATGATAGAATCCCAGTGGAGGATTTTTCCTTATCTACCCTTAATTCTCCTAAGATAAATTTGAACCCGAATTATATGTATGACTGTATGGATAATTATTGGGTCTAGGAGCATTCCCTATATAATCTACATGCTTAGGTTGTAGTGCTTGATAGTTTTAACATGAATGCCCTAACTTGTACACCTCATATTGCATAACTTGATAAAATTTGGTATTCATAATAATCCATCGATCTTCCTACTCGACGCTTCAACCTGCTTTGTCAGTTTTTATTGTGACTGCATCAACATCATATACTCTCGCTGGCTTGCTAAGTCTTGCTTGAGAAGAGCACCATTAATAATTGTTCATCCATATCTTCAATAAGGTCCTGAGCTTTTGACGTTTTATTGTTCAAAGTTACCCCATCCGCTGCATCAATCATTTGCCTCATTGTTTAATTGAACCTATTGTAAAAAGTTCGTATTTGCATCCATAATGGTATACCATGGTGCAGACACTTCCTTAACATCTTATTGAATCTCTCCTATATATCATATAGTGTTTATGAATCAGTATAGGAATAAGAGGAGATGTCATTGTAGTCTTGGCTAGCAGGAAGTGCTTCAGAAGCAACTTCTCTGCCATTTGGCCTCAAGTAGTAAAGGATGACCTAGGTAGAGAGTTTAACCATTGCTTCACACTGCTCCTCAGATAATCTTAATCTAATTACATCATTATTGACACTATTAATCTTAAAAGTATCATAAATCTCTAGAAAGTCAACGATATGTGAGTTGGGTCCTTATCTCGTAACCCATGAAACTGAACAAACTGTTACATTATCTGAATTAGACTTGGTTCAATCTCACAATGCTAGACTCTACTCCCGATAAATTCGATCTAGTGTAATCTAATATGGTCTTTAGTTGGTCTGCTATAGTTCCAGATTCATCAATGTCAGTCTAACCTTTCAAGTCCTCTATCTGTCGATCTAACTTAAACTCTCTAAGTAAGGTTCTACGAAGATTTCTACAAGTTGGCCTCTCAATGTCTAGATCCTTGTTGACTAGATGCAATGGATTCCCTCTAAGTCAAAATAACCCTAAGACTTGTGAAAGGGATAAAACCAAAAAGTCAATAAAATAACTAAACAAATTAAAAGCAAAAAAGTAAAAAGAAATGAAAACAAATAATAATGGCTAGATTAATAAAAGCAAGGTTTTTCTTATATTATAATCCCCAGCAATGACACCAAAAACTTGATTAAACATAACTAATGTTTTAAAACTTAATTCTCGATAACGACACCACACGATTGATTGAATGCAAATTTAATTTTTTAAATCGCAAATGCAACGTGTAACTGGAGCTAGCACTGACAAGTACAGGTTGATCCTATGAGGATTATAAGTAATAGTAATGGCCTCTTTTCTATTATCTAACTATTAATTACTATAATGATTTAGTTTAAAAGTGAACTAAACTAAAACTTAACACAATAATGAATGTAGACAAATATATCACAAAGATTATTCAATATCAAATGACTAGTACCTAGGTAATAAATCCCTCTAAGATATCTTAGGTGTTATCATGTAATTCAATTATCAATCATTAAACTATGGAAATTCTTATCTTAGGTTTAACCTAATCTGTAGAATTTAGTCTGAGAATAAACAAGCCTTATTCCAACCCTAGAATAGCTTTATCTGCATACTCAAACACACCTTTCTTCTTTTTCTTAAGAAAACTCTAATTCATTCCAAAAACCCTAACCACCAATACTAATAAGTTGTTGCCCTTAAAACTTCTACCAACATGCCACCTTCTTCAAGGTTTTTCATCGGCTACCCTCTGACTAGCTTCCAAATATCGCCTCCACACTTCTCTAGTAGCAGTGCCTTCATCCTTTTCCTATTGTGACTATCTTCTCTAGTAATTGCATATCTAGTGGCCACTAGTGACAATTTCACACACTTACGTCACCATTCTTATAGCAAAAAAACTCGCAACTCTAGCCTCTAGTGAGAAAACCTAGAGAGATGTTGCAACTACAAAGCTCCCTTCTCCAACAAGTGGTTACCTACTTCTCTTTGGTAGTTAAGAACCATGCCTCTACCTATAATGAGAGTTAGCAGCCACTAGTCCTCTTACCATGGCATCTACTTTAAGGTACCAAGATGAACACCATCCACTAGCTTCCAAATGTTGCCTCCACACTTCTCTAATAGAAGTGGCTTCTTCCTTTTCCTATCGTGAATATCTTCTCTAGTAATTGCATATCTAGTGGCCACTAGTGACAATTTCACACACTTACATTACCATTCTAGCCAAAAAACTTGCAACTCTAGCCTTTAGTGAGAAAACCTAGAGTTGCAATGTTTCTTCTCTAACAAATGGTTACCTTATTCTTCTTTAGTAGTTAAGAACCACGTCTTTGCCTGTAGCAAGAGTTAGTAGCCATTAGTCCTCTTGCCATGGCATCAACTTCAAGGTTCCACCATGAACCCTAGCCAATAGCTACCATCTTATTGGTCATATAATATAAGTCAAATAACAATAATGCCAAAACACAAAACTATTGCAAGTAATTCACAATTACCCAGGTATGACATTTTGCCTTTTCACATTAGACAAGAACAATTCTTGTCACAAGCAATATATAAACTGTACATTTTTTTAATTTTTTTTATAGAGAAATCAATCTTCTAACCCAACATCTTTGTACCATGAATCCAAAAGCATTCTTAATTCCAAGTTTGGATTTGTTGTAACACAAATCAATAGCCATCATGTATTTAAAGATTTATTAAATAGTGGTTTTTGTACTTTTGAATTTTTATAAATATATATGGATGATGTAATCTCATTACAAAGGTTTTTAGAATTGGGTTTCAGAATATGTTTGGATATGAACTTTTCATATTGCATAACTATGGGATCTAATTTTAGGAATTGATACACATTTATCTTAACCTTTTCAAATTTCATAGAAGTGTTAACTTCCTTGAAGGCTAAGCCTATTTATAATAAGTTTTTGGACATTTAGTGATTTAATTAAAATAACAAAATTCTAATTTCAATTAAATTTTAATTCAAATTATAATAAATTCTAATGAAATGTCAATTAGACACAAATAAGATTTGATTTCTCATATTAGTTCTTATTTATTAAATATCTCATTTAATTATAAAGTTTTTTCAAATTTGACAATCAAATCTAACTTAATTAAAATACCTTTTCTCTCTTCAACTTGTTTTTGAGTGTCAGTCATTAGTTTCCCAAATATGTTGACAATTGATGTAAATTATAACTTTAAATCATATTTAGGATTAAATAAATTAAATTATTTTAAGTCATCTTTAATCTCTAATTAAACAATTTATATTTATAAATCAAGATTGATGTCTGGCAACACATCATATGGCCACTCAAATATTTAGGAACGTCAAAGTAGTTTTGACTAACCTTTTTATGTGTATATTTTTCATATAATTTAATTATTTTATCTACCATTAGCAATTGATTCTATTAATGACATTTGAAAACTATTTTCAAAGTATCATTCAATATTAATTAAGGAATTTTCAAATCAATACTAATAAGAAACAATAGAGTATTCTCCCTAATCACTTTAGGAGGATGAATCCAATATTGATCACTCAACTACCTCTATATATTTCATGATATATCCAATAACTACCCAGTGATCTACTATTGATTAAAATAAGTCATAAGTAGTATCAAAATAGAGCAATCTTTATATAAGAAACTTTGGAGATCTCAAGCTGAAGGATCACTCATACAATTATTACAATGAGAATTTTCATAAACATACAAGTGATGTCCCAAATAGATTTCTCATCTAAGTTTAGTTAAGTAAACACGTGTTATGTTTCTTCCTTATGAAAGAAGTAGTCGATTTCATATATGAAAGGATGATACTTAAACAAAGGCGTGAGTGTTTAATATTAATCACTTAACTACCTCCATATAGTTCATGATATATCCGATAACTATCAACTAATTTACTCTTGATTAGAATAAGTCATAAATAGTATCAAAATAGAGCAATACCTATATATGATATTTTAGATATCCAAGGATCACTCATATAATTATTACAATGAAATTTTTTAAATACATATAAATAATGTTCTAAATAGATTTCTAATATGCGGCCATTTCAATAAACTTGTTTTTAATGAACATTCATGTTCTTATTTAAGTATCTTCATCCTTTAATTTATCAAATTGATTACTTCTTTTGTAAGGAAGAAGGCTAAAAACGTATTTTAATCTCTAACGTTTACACCTGAATCTAAGTTGAACTTTAACGCTTTTGGGGCATTTAAGTTGAACCCCCAACAATTACAAAACATTCAAACTAGACCCTACGAGGGCAAAAAATTTGACAGAAGTTAGCCTCTGTCATTTAATTGCCACGTGGCTTTTTTAAAAAAGATTTATAATAGTGGGACCCACTTTGCCACCTTAGCGAGAAGTGAGTCCCACTAATATGCAAAACTCACCATTTTGAGTCTTCTACAAGTACTGTAAGTAAAAGCAGAGAAAACCAAGTTCCTGAAACCAAGGTTTTTTATGCTACACCGATATAACAAGTCCCTCCTTTGTTTCCTAACAACCATTACCATAATTATTCGATGATTGTGCCTAAAAATGGAGCGATTGAGAGGAAAGACGTGTCTATTACTATCAGTTTCTCTTATTCCTTTGATGGGAACTTATTGTTGTCTTCACTAACTGTAAACAACTATCATCTTCATCAACGTTTCAAATTTTAAATATATCCTAGCTTTTTTTTATCATAAAGCCTCCATTGTCTTCTTCTTCTTTGAAGCACAAGTGTAGCTTTGAAACTTTAGATTCTGGCAAATGTGGATCTTCTTCTGGTCGCTGCCATTGCTCTAAGAAAAGGTAACTCTCCTTAACAAACTTTGCCTTCTTATGTTGTTTGCTTAGTAAAATTTTTAGTTCAATTTGCATTTTCAATTGAATTATTTTGCAAACAATTTTGTATCAAAAGATGAGATCAAAGAGGGTGATGAGGGTTTTAGCAATTAGCTTAAAGATGGCTGATATTCCTTTATATGATTATTCTTTGAGAAAGTATGGACAAAAGCCCATTAAAGGGTCTCCGCATCCAAGGTAAAATCATTGTAAATTAAAGAGCAAACAACCAAATACCAACTTGCAGCATACATATTTAATGTGATCAGAGCACTTACTGTAGCCAAAGAAGCAACCAATGATCTGTTAGATAGCATGAAAGCAACATGGAATTTATAACTTAGAGGCTTGTTTATATAATACTCTAGTTATGTATTTTAGCCATTGTAAAGAGTTAATTTTGAAATTTTAAAGAAGAGACCTCATTGTCTTATAGTTAATGAAATTTCCTTCAACTTTCAAAAAATTTTTGACCTTGTTTAACTAATTCACCATCTTCTTCATATCATAAACAAAAATTATGTTGCGTTCGATAGAGGCTATTACAAGTGCATTAGTGTAAAGGGATGCCCAACCTACAAACGAGTAGAGAGAGCTTTAGACGATCCAATAATGCGAATTGTTACCTATGAAGGAGAGCACACCCATGTTCTATTTGTCATAGAAACTACCAATATCATCCTAAAATCCTCGTAGAGCACAAGAACATCATTCCAACTACAATAGGGACAAAGATTACTAGGGATGTCAATTTAGCCTGGCCCAATTTTGGCCCAAGTTGACCGACTTTGTCTTAAAGGAGATGATTAGTGGGTTAGTTCATTTTCCTTGTAAAATATATCAAATGCATCTGCTTGCTAGTTTTTCCTTCCTTTTCTTTAATTTGTTAAACAACTGCGATCCCATTTCTTTGTTCATCAACATGTAAAACTGGAAAAAAAAAAGGTCAGAGCAAAGATGGTGGATTTGGAGTTGGATTTTGATAGTGAGTTTTGCATATTAATGAGACCTATTTTATTTAAAAATAAGAATGCCATGTTAACAAAAAGTAGGTCCTATTAATATGCAAAATTAAAAAAAAGTCACTTGACATTTAACTAACAGAAGGTAAACTCCGTTAGATTTTTTTCTTTGCAGAGTTTGGTTTAAACGTTTTGTAAACATTGAAGTTCAACTTAAATTTCTCGAAACATTAGGGTTTAACTTAGATTCTGGAGAAAACGTTAGGGAAAATAATCTTATGGCCTAAGGAAGAAACATAATATGTGTTAGTTTTTTTATGCTTTATTGATGTCCAGTCTTAATGAAACATCCCATGATAGGGGTTAGAATAATGGAGAATTACGGTGCATTATATGCTTTGCATATTGAATTTTCACTGAAATGAGCATATTTATTTTTTATACATACAAAATAATTGTACATGCATTCATGACATTTTTTCAAGTAAAATGGATTTATAAATAAGATTAAATTGTGAATTATAGATTATTGGTGGTAAAATTTTAATTGGAGACTATTAGTAATATTTTGAAATTTTTGGTGAATTTTAAGAATTTTTTAATTAGGATATTTATGGACTAGGAAAATATTGGAAATGAACTAATGGTAATGGTAGTGAGACGTGTCAATTTTAGTTGGTGACACATGTATTTTATGAAAAGAAGATACGTGGGTTAAGTTTAAAAACACTGCAGCTATTCTTGCTTTTCACTGTAATGTTCTTCACCACTGAAAACACTGGTTATTAGACTCTCTTTTTGTTTCACACAATACCAAAACATCAGTTGCATAATTTCAGTGCATTTAATTCACTCTTACTACTGGGAATAACTGAATCAACTAAGTAACTCTGATGATGTTTTACGGTGTAGATATATGCATGCATGAGGAGTTTAAGCAGTATAGTTTCGGTGAAAGAAATATGCATAAATGAGAATTGGATTTTTGATATTGGATATAAATCTTGGAATTTTGATTTGTCTAATATTGTTGAGATAAAATGAAGTTAGAATGGAGTGTCATTTGTGTTAAATGAAGTGAAAGCATAGAGGAAAATGAGAAGAAAAGTATCAGATGAAAGAATGAAAGAAGAAGAAGAAAATAGGTTCAGTTAAGAAGGAGGAGAAGCACGATCGCGACTTCCATGCTTTCTAAAGGAGGCAATTTTCTAAACATCCTTTGATCTTTTGTCATAATTTCTTCACTCGACATCCAAATGACTTAATTCTTGAACCATTGGACTCATAAGATATTGCTCTTCATCTCCACCAAAAATCATAGCCTTTTGAAATAGATTGATGAATTTAAGAAGAAATATTGAGGAAATATCAGGAAAGTTTATTATAGAGTTTGGATGTTACAGGGCCGTGAGTTAAGGTCTCATAGCTGTGACTTTTTGAACTGCACGAGCATGAGTGATGATTTCACACCCATGAATGAATTAATTTTGTATTCACGGCCATGCATGGATGTTGCATAGCCATGACTCAACTGTTCTTAATTGGGTTAGTGCACGATGTGCACCCGAGAGTTGTTACATACTAAACATCTTTCCTTCTTTTGCTTATAATTTCTTCTCTAGATATCCAAATCACATGAGACTTGAACCAATAGATTCCTAACACATTTTTCTACCCCTCCATAAAAACTGGCATCCTTATGAATTGATTTGAAAAACATTTATTGAATGAAAATGAGGGACTCTATTAGAATAGTACAAACTAGGGTGTTTTTACTGAGCATACTTTGGTATTTTAGTTATATCTGGATCTGTAGATTTCCAAATGGAATGATTCTTAATGTGAATTAAACTAGAGTCATAAGGATACAAATTTCCCAAAGATATTTAATTCAAATTCTACCTCTAAGAATTTCAAAATCTGATTGGAAGTTAAGATAAGAATTCTGTTGAAGCTTAAGAATAGTCTGAGATCTTTTAAGTATAACTTTCAGTATACATAACCAAATGGAATGATCTTGGTCTCATTAGAAACTTAGTACATGGGAGAACAACGTTCTAGAAGGAAGTGTTATCAAATTACATCACCTTATTAATGAGAATAATTAAGCAAAGTGGACCCAAAAGTTAGTTGTGAGATAAATCTGGATTGAGAAATTGAGTATGGTTTCACATAATTGATAACGTAACAAGATTAAGGATAAGAAATCCTGAATTTGTCATGAACATGCATCATACATATTCAGTATACATGAATGTGTATAATTGAATTCATAATTGTGTACAATAGTGATATGTGTTTGTATTAAATATTTTAGAGTAACCCATAGAGCGACCGATTCCAGATATTATCGGGACTTCGAGGCAATAAGCAATAAGGGAGTTCTTGTAAGTAATTTAGATGGTCAATTTTGTAATTAGTTCAGTATGTAATTCGGTAAGAAAATTTTGATAGTTTCGCTTTGACTATTTTGTTTGCTATTGATTTAGATCATTGAATGATTTGCCAGGCTGTAAGAATGTGATATGCTTGAATTCATAGTACGAAACCACCGATTTATATGTGAATTAAATTCATGATATTTCTGTTTTTGAACCTGTTAAGTCCTAGTTGTGGGTAAATAGGCAAGCCTAGAAGGGTTTGCAGTTGCTCCTATGACACTTCGGTGTCGAGACTTTTATCTCTGCTGGACACTTCGATATCGAGACTTCGGTCTCTCCTGGACACTTCGGTGTTGAGACTTCGGTCACTCCTAGACACTTCAGTTTTGAGACTTCGATCTCTCCTATATAAGTCCCATTACCTGCTTCTGTAAATGGATTAATAGACATCTGATTTGTATTCTGATTTATATTCAATTTTGATATAAACAAAGAAACTATGTTTTGATTCTGAAGGGTTTATACCCTCTTTTGGATATTTGGTTCTGTTATGTGTTCATTCTGTTCTGAAATACTTTATTTTGAATTGTTTGATAAGACAAGCTTTTAATGCATGCTTATGATATTACATGATTAAATATAATTAGTTGTCACTTTTTACATAGTTAGGTATTACTCACTTAGTTATATACTTAGCACGGTGGATTTGCCCCGTGTAGATTCAGAGCGAGGATTATAAAGATTGGGACTAGTCAACCGTAATGACCAAAGGAGATTGAGTTTTGCTTGTCAAAATGTATTTTAAGTTTTGATTTTTAGCTTGTATTTGAATTTCTAAGAAGGTTTGTAATAACCATAATACAAGCTGGTTTCTGAACTTATGTTATGCAATATATGTTTACTTCAGTTTCTAAAATTTTATGTAATGAATATTTAATATGTTTTGAAATGCTTCTGCATCGGTCTGTCGTTTGTTTCTGTTTGTAACTCCTATGTGGCACTTTCACATCCTCCTAGGGGGGTATTGGGGCGCCACACTTAATATAACAATAATTAAGAACAATTTAAGAATAATATATTGTTAGGTTTTAGAACCAAAATTAACAAAAAAAAAGAGTAGAAAAGAGGTGATGCAAGAGGTAATTTATTTATGGGTTCCCTTTATATTGTCATTGAAGGCCTAAATATATAGGTAATGAAATGACAAACTTAGCTAATATCTCGGTAAAGATTAACCAAACAGATTAAAAGTTTAAATATCTAAGATAAAGGAAACAATCTAACAAACTTAGATAACTCAAAAAAAATAGGACCGCATTTTAAACAACTTTGAATCATTCTCGAACATTCTCTCTTGACTCAAAGTTTTAAGACTTCTTGCACCTGATGATATGCTTCTCATCACCCTTCAGTGGTTGGAGCACTTCCCTTTAAAAGCTTCTTCTTGGTGTACTTCTCACCAATATTAAAATAATTTTTCTTCTTCTTCAGTAACATGTGCCAAATTGACACTTTCTTCAGTCTTATTTTTGCAATTCCTTTATATATGCCCAAACTTCTTGCAACTGAAACAATGAGGCTTTCGTTTATGTCAACAATTGTCTTCATCATGACTAGGCTTCTTGCGAATACCACATTGAGATTGAGCTTTTCCTTTTAAAAATGAGGCATTTATTAGATAAGCCCCCTTAACTATCTGTTGAGTTCCTTTTTTCTCAACATTCTTCTTTGCTCCTGAGCATGCCGACCATTGATTAATTCAGGCAAGGTAATTTGATTGATATCTCTTGAATCCTTTAGAGATTAAATTTTTACCTCAAATATTTCAGGCAAGCTTACAAGTACTTTCTCTACGATCCTGTTATCAGGTAGCTCTTCGCCTATCAATCTAATTTTATTTATCACCATCATTAGCCTGTTAGAAAACTCTTGCAGAGTTTCCTTTTCTTCCATCCTCGTAATATCAAAATCTCTTTTAAGATTTAACATTTGCATCCGCCTTATTCTATCATTGTCATGATAAAGTTCTTTCAGTATGTCCTAAGCTTCCTTGGTTGTTTCACAACCCATAGTTCTTGGAAAAATTGATTCAGAGATAGCATTATAAGTTTGACATAAGTCTCTTTGAACTTAGACTTTTTCATCTTCATGAGCCCTAATTTGAATGAGTGTTAGGTTATTTCCTAGAGATAGTATTTGTCTTTCACCTTCAACTCACTGCCAGAAGTCAACACCTCTCAAATGAGCTTTCATTTATTGTTGGACGCCATGCTACTACTATCTCTCGAGCACTCACAAGCCCTTTAAGATCATAAGAAGCTCTTATACTATGTTGGATTTTAGAACCAAAAATTAACTAAAAATATAGAGTAGAAAAGAAGTAATGTAAGAAGCAATTTATTGATGAGTTTCCTTTACATTGTCGTTGAAACCTTAAATATATAAGTAATTAAGTAACAAAGTAGCTAATATCTCAGTAAAAATTAACCAAATAAATAAAAAGTTTAAATACCTAAAATAAAGGAAACAATCTAAAAATACTTGAATAACTCATAAAAATAAGACCACAATTTAAACAACTTTGAATCATTCTCTAATATACATAAATATAATATAAATTTCATAATTTTATTTATAATGTATATTTATCTCATAAATTTTATTACATACATATTAATATAAAATAGAGAATAATTTAAAGTAATTATACCATTGAACTACATGTAGATGGATTATAATCTCAAGATACTTAACATGTGGAAGATTTTTCCACCCGAAGGGAACTTCTTGTTCTGGCATCCCCATGCCACAGGTTAGGTATTATTTATTATATGTTAGCCACGTTCTGGCATTTAAATGCTTCCAAGTTTGTGTAACCTAATCCTGGAAATGAAACCTGTCATTTATCGTCCCCATTGGTTTTGAAGGCGTCAGCCCTGTAAGGGACAATACTTGGAAAATATTTTTAGGATATGCCATGTGAAAATGATGGAATTCTGTTTGTTCATACTATTACTTCCATGTTTGGAGAGTACTAAACATAAATTGTATCTGGTTTGTTGATTCATCGGTGCATCTCCATAACAGGTTGCTAAAGCTGTTAACATGTCTACATAGTCTTAGGACAGAAATGAGGCTACATTGCCTGTTTTCTGAGAGTTAGAGCACACTATGCCGTCATCTTTGTTTCAGAATGGAGAGGAGGGCCTGATGATTTGGGGAATGACTTTGATGTTTAACCTTCAATTTCCCCTTCTTTGTACATGTCAATAATATGTCATCAGTCTGATCGGAGTACAAGATGGTTGTAAAAAGACTTAAGTGATTGATAGGATCCTTTTATTAACAAGATCCCTATACATATTCAATATACAACCCACAGAAAACGTTGAAAGTCTCTCCTCAGTTTAAAAGGAAACAAAAAGAAACAGAAACAGAAATAGAAGCAGAACTTCAGTAGAAAGTTCATGATATCCTACTCTCCGTGTCTTCACAGAGCTATCAAAATTTCTTATTTGTACAATCATTTTACACCACAGATGAAGTGGCGTGCTTGAGATTATAATTTGGTCGATTCTGACTCATTGAATCTTCAATAGCCAGACCTTGAGCACCGAAACAGAAGTACTGATTCATCAACCTTTTATTCAAAGATGCTTGTTTATGCTTCAATGGGCGATTTGATTGTGAGGCTTCTGCAGTTCCAACACTCGTCTCTTTGTCGAACGAAGAAGATGAAAACATGGATGACCCTGAAAAGGGAACAGTAGGAGACTGACCTGGAACACTTAAATGTGGCATTGTCTGAATAACACCGTGCAGTAGCCCGGCAGCAAATTTCTTTCTAGTCAATGGACTTGGAAGACTATTGCTCACAGATAGTGTCCTTTTGTTGCTTGACATCTTGTTTGAGTATTTCTCCCGCAGTGGAATTGGAGATCCATCAAACCTACCGCATAAGTTGATTGAATCCAAGGAATCATCATCTCTAAACACTACATTAGCAGCATGTGTGTCTCTTTTCCTCGGCCACCGAAGTAGAGATTTTAAACGCCTTGCTGCATAATTTAGAGAGCCAGACTTCTTACTATCCAAAGAGTCAGGTGTGTTGCATTCAGTTTGTTCACTCAAGCATCTACTATGATCCATACTTTCATCGCAAGTAGCTTCAGATGCATTCTCAATGCCTGTGTACAAGAATATCTCAGCATCAGGTATTCTAAATGAAGTGCCAGGACTGTTCCCCATACCCTGCCCTATTAAATGGGAAACAATATCATTTCTAGCCAGAGAATCGTGGCAATTAGAGATCCCTCCTGCAGAAATCAATTGCTTAATTAAAATTTCGGAAGATGCTGATTTTGGTCGTTTTTTGAGGAGATCTAACGGAGTCATGCCATCAACATCACGAATATTCAAATTGATAGATGGAACAGTCATTAGAAGTTCCACCAGGTTAGAATTAATATTCTCAATCACAGCAATGTGAAGGGCTGTTCTTCCATCATTGTTCCTGACATTGATAATGTCTTGGATTTTCACAATGTTACCATTCACAACCTGCTTCATAAGCTCAACCTGTCTGTCCACTCTTCGGAAACCAGGAGTTCGAAAACCTGAGACCGCCATATGGAGGAACGTATCTCCATCATTGTTAACTATGGAGGTTAGTACGGGTGACTTCTGTATCAGAAACTCTGCCACGGCTAAGTAACCCCTGTAAATGGCCACATGTAGTGCTGTGTTCCCTTGATAATCAGCAGAGGTAATTATATCAAACGATTCAATTAAATGTTTGATTACCTGCACAAATAAGGATCAATAGTTTTTATAGCTCTTATTTCTACAAAAGATCAGAGCAGCACATAAAAGACGCACCCATAAGGAAAAGGTGAAATTTACGCCTGCCTGAGCAGAAGATAAAGTTGGTAAGTATTGTATGAAACAAAAAGCTACCATGAACAAAAAGCAGTGAATGTAAAAGACTTAAGAAAACGGAAAAAGCAAATGAACAACCTTCTGATTTCCGAAAACTTCTTGTGGATATTTTGGCCTATACTATTAAAAAGCTGAAAATGGAAAAACCTTGGATGAAGAAACGGCCTTGTAAAGGGAAAGAGAAACCAAAATGCTATTAGAACTTGCCAAGGGGAAAATGTCATGAGGTTTTAGAGTAAGGAAAGTTTTAAGGAGAGTCTATGAGGAGGCTGTATCCTATTCAACTACTCAAAAGTGAGCGTTCTCAATTTCAATAAAGCAAATAGATAGCAACTAGAAAAACATCTGAACTGCCATAATCTATGTCCTTCATTCCAAAACAGTAGTTCTAAGGTTTGCTGCTCTAAGAAGATGCATTCTAGGTGAGATTGACTCCTGAATTTGACTATTTTCTATTTGTTTTTTATTCGCCTTGTAGCATTTCCAGACCCTTACCAGGATTTTATCAAGTCTAATGTCGGATTTAAGATGTCCAATATCTTGCTCCACCCAAAAAAAAAAATCAATTCAAGAAAAAAAAAAGTAGACAAAGTTACAGAATCCATGAGGCGTAAACCAGAATAGGCCTTACCTCAACCTGTCCTCTTCCAGCTGCAGCATGCAAGATAGTGGATCCCTGGCCATCTCTATAAACCAAAGCATCAGAGCAATCATTAAGAAACTCCTTTAAAATCTCCAAATGACCACCCCTAGCTGCAGCATGAATAGCCCTGTTCATGATCTCCCTCCTAAAATCCGATTGCTTCTCACTTATCTGCTCCTTCAACTCTCCTTCAGAGTCAAGGCCACACCGTGAAGTAGAGAAATCAAGCAAGAGCCTGAAGACCTCAGAATTCTTGCCCCTGGCAGCAGCAAAAAACATATCGGTGATACCATACTCACCTTCACCAAAAACAAGAAGAGGGTCTCTCTGCAACAAGTCCTGGACAAAACCCACATCACCAGCTGATGCAGCTGTGTACAAAAGCCAACCACCATAACCAGCTCTAATGAGAGTGTTATAACCTCTTTCTGTTTCGCATTCTAGGAGAAGCTTCCTGGCTACAACAGAGCGACATTTGGACACACCATTGAACTGTTCCTCGTCATCCCAAACGGTTTCAAGTCTCCGAATTCGGCGAAGAGAGCTGAGCTTTATGAGAAGGTTGGTGTCAAGGTGAAGAAGCTCCGTGACCAAATCATAGAGACCATTAGCAGCAGCAAAATCAATTGGTGACGCATACCACCATTGGTCTCCAGTGCTCTCCCATCTAAGAGGGAAATATGAAGGTGGCATGTCTATGTTTATAGATCAAATCCAACAACTTGTGAAGTTCACAAAATACCCAGGTGAGTCTGATTCAGAAAATACAGAGAACTCAAGAGTTCCGCACGTAATTGTAGAGATTGCATATAAATGAAAAACACTTTATCAAGGGCGTTAACCACGTGATGCCGCGAAATCAAAGATCTTAAAAGTGAAAATGAACGCATGGTTCCAAAAAGATTGCATCTTTCCTTACAAAGTTCCTGAAAGCTAAGAGAATAAACAATCCTGGACTATATGATTAAGGATCGGCTTCATATCAGAAATTGTCTAAGAAAATCAGAAGACCCCAGTTTTCGAGAAAACCAGAAAGAACCACCAATAAGCTGCTTAGAGCCAGAGAAAGAAGAAACCATTATCTGCGAGGCATTATTTTAGGGGCTACAGACAGACGACTGCCTAAGAAGACACAGAATAAATCAAAAAAGACACCACCTTTACACTGTTTGCAGCAGATAAGAAAGTGAAATGGCCACCATTGGTCTTAGATTTTTTGATAAAATTATGCAAAAAGGGGGGGAAAAAAAAAGAAAAACAAACAGACAAACAAATTCTGCATAGAAAGGTTTTAGATTCTTTAAGCTCGTGATGTTAAAATATTTGGGTTGTTGGGATCAACGTTATACGGATTTGATGGGAATAGGCTGTTTCATTCATGGTAATGAGACAACAGATTACAAGAAACCGGTGACAGTTGGCAATGCATTGGCTAAGATTGCATGGCTTAAGATCTTCTGTACTACCTATGCTGTACTACCTATGCTGTGCCCCCTGTCCCACAAATGATCTCAGCCATCCAGCCATCCAGTGGATGGCTGAGATCATTTGTGGGACAGGGGGCACAGCATAGGTGGTACAGAAGATCTGCTCCCGATTGCATTGGGTGAAGAATGTATCCTTGACCTTTTGATAT
>JANSVA010000003.1:9040509-9061838 GCA_025504915.1 Erythroxylum reticulatum
GTAATATTATTTATTAAAATGATGAAATTATATTATTGTAATATTTTAAATACTTTGTATTATTCTTAATTTTATAGATGTATGATGATGATTGTCTTTGTTTATATTAAATTATTAATTGTGGTAATTTTTTGTATTTGAAATATTTAAAAAATATTGTTGTTTCATATTAATTGTCATTATTTTTTATTATTAAGATTTTTGAAAACATGGTTGATGTAAACAGTAAACTAGTAAATTATACAGTACAACTGTACAATATACCAATATATTGTTTTGCAAATTTCAAAAATTTTAGGGACTATTTAATAAATTTAAAAAATTACCCAAAACAGTATTTGATATTGACTAATATCAGTACAGTATCATGCCAAAACTTAATCTAGTATCGAGCCCGGTTTGATATCCATTTGCATGGGGTGGTCTTGACGGTACTTTCATGGCTTTCCCGAATTATTTATGTGCTCTCCTTTTCGTGGGATTCTTTAAACGAATCCACAACTTTTGTTCTTTTGATTAAAACCTTAGCAAACAGGTAAAGGTGAATAAACATGGTTCTCCATTATTGCCCAACATAAGGATGTTAAGTCATCCATTGCCACCATTAAAGCTCGCTTTCTAAACTCTTTAATTACATGATTATATGTAGGGCAAGTGAATAGACATGTTTGTTATATAATGGACCATTTGAAGGTAAGAAGTTACCTATTAGACATAGGATACACATAAAATTTAGGAATGAATATTTTTTTTGTCTAGCGGTGGTTCTTCCTTAGGAATGAATGTCTTTTTTGCCTGCTGTTGATTCTTGACATACCTTGGAATTATGACTTAAAATGTTAGTAAAGAATTGTAATGCGCACAAAA
Source organism: Erythroxylum reticulatum (assembly GCA_025504915.1). NCBI lineage: Eukaryota > Viridiplantae > Streptophyta > Magnoliopsida > Malpighiales > Erythroxylaceae > Erythroxylum > Erythroxylum reticulatum. The sequence continues at coordinate 9,041,377 of JANSVA010000003.1, forward strand.
ATTCAATCTTCAATAAAAAACCAATCCACCCTATAAGAATAAAAAGAGAGGAGCAGATGCATATATATAAGACAGTAAGTGGTCTATGAAAAAAACCAATGAAAACGCTCCTTTCTCCCTCTTTTTCAAGTGGTAAGTGTATAAAAACACTAGGAAATTGTGGAGATTAACTATGGTAGTAAGATAAAGTAAAAATATTTCTAATAATTAAGAATAAAATAAAGTTGTACATAGGGGTAATTTGGATTATTAAGTGTAAGTGAGTTTGAAAATATTTCTTAAATAAAGTCTAACAGAATTTTGTAAATGTCTAGGTCCGTTGACGGATTAAGGAGTAGATTGGACTAATCAAAATAACTGAATCCGAAATCAGGTAAGGATAATCTTAAACTATACCCTTTTATCAAATTCATAAAATTGTGAATTTTATTACTAACAAGAATCATATTTTAAATTAGTAAATAACTAAATTAATGATTAATAATTTAATATATTAATTTGTGAAATATATGAATTTGATAAGAATTTTATTTATTAAATAAATAATTGACACGATGCAAAATATTCAGTGTTTGTGTTTTGTTACGTGTTATAACGTGCATTGCTTGATAATTAGGAGGAAAATATGATAATTAACAATTTTAATTGAGTAGGAATATAATTAAGAATATTAGGGCATGATTAATTATGTTCATGAATTAGGTAGAGGTTGATACGTAATGGTTTGAGAATAGACTTTGAAAGTTGTGAATTGTAGCTTGCTTAGGATAGACAATATTTGATAGTCACAGATTGATGTGTTATTGAGATATTAGCAAGTTGTAGCTAAGTACCTATCAGTGAGGTAGGTATCGAGGCATCTTAAGCCTCAGGGATACCCTATGCTAATGACCAAGTACTAGAGTGGTATTAGACATGGGGATATCTTTTCTCGATGAATAAGTATTAGAGTGTTATTGATGTATCTTATTAGAATGAGGGATTGAGGTACCATGTGCGATACTTACATATCTGATTATGTTTCCATTTAGTGAGTGATTATAATAAGTAGAGATAAGCTAATAAACTATTGAATTAGGCCTATTAGGTTAAGCGAGACTCAATTATTTAAGTTAACAAAGAGGTAAAATATAAATGGTAAGAATTAATAATAATAAAATTCTGGATGTTTATTGAATGTTTGGACATGTTAAGTATTATTTGTGTATTTTAATATTATATGAATATTTTATTAATTGACTACTTTTAACATATATTGAGTTATAAAATTTTAAAGATACAATAGATTACTTTTACTGAATAGGTAACTCAATTCTTGCTGCTATGTGGTACCAACAAATCAAATTGAGTATAATTATTTTATTTTATATCCTTTTAAATGTTAGAATTTGGGATGGTTATGCATATCTTATGACAAATGAACATCATTTTTGCGGCTGCTAACATTTTGATAATTAATGATATAATTATAGAAAAAATTGGCTAAATTATAGTTTAAAATTTTTGGAAGATCACAAGAATGGTTGGAATCGGGGAAAGTTGTAGAGGCTTGTCCATTTGATAATGAGTACGACCACTAATGAGGTACCCAAGAGTTTGAACTTTAGCAGCAGAACCGATATGGAGGTGCCTGAGAAAAGGGAAAATATGCCCTTTGAGAACTTGAACCCTTCATTTTCTATGTCGGTGGGATATTATGACTAATATTCCTCTCAAGATACTACACAACTGTAACTAGATTATATTAAGATATAGATAAGTTGTATATAGTTAATATATAATAAGTTCGAAATCCCTCAATTTAAAGGATTAGATTAGATTAGATTATATTAGATAGATAGATCTAGATAACTTTTCATATTTAAACTCTTACTTGTAATAGCCTATTTATGACTGTATATTTTCTATTCAAGAAACAAAAAGAAAATTCCTAGTTTGTTCATGGTATTAGAGCCATATCAGAACACTCGGGAATGATTTCATTTGGGTTGATCAGAGCCATGCAGGTCAAGTCGGAGGAGATCTCTGCCACCAGCATCGAAACCATCCTCTTTCCAGAACAATGTTGATAACTCCCAAACCAGTATAGTCAATTATAGACTGAATGGGAATAATTATCTACCATGGTCCCACTCAGTGCTCTTGTCCATAAGAGGGAGAGGGAAAGAAAAATACTTAAGCACAGCGCAACCTGCTGCGTTCGACCTGTCAAACCCAAAATACCAAACTTGGATGGCCGAAAACAACTTTGATATAAGTTGGTTGATCAACTCAATGACTCTGGATGTCAGTGAGCATTTCGTCTTAGCCACATCTGCAAAGAAATTTGGGAAAACGCTAAATAAACTTATTCTACTATAAAAAATACTACTGCTTTGTTCCAAGTTAAGAGTCTTTTGAGAGAGACCGAGCAAGGAGAGAAGACAGTGACTCAGTATTACACAGCATTAGTGAAGCTATGGCAATAATTGGATCTTTATGATCCTCGCCAATGGATGTGCAATGAAGATTTGACTTACTACAGGAGGATTCTGGAACGGGAATGAGTGTATGAGTTTTTGATGGGCTTAAACTCAATTTATGATGATGTTCATGGCAGAATCATGGCTAATAGTCCTCTTCCAACAGTTATGGGAGCAGTTAATCTTGTCAACTGTGAAGAAAGGAGGAGACAACTCATTCATGGGACTCTAAACAACAATGGGGTTCCTGAATCCTCAGTTATGACTACTAATGGAACTGCTATATCAGAATTTAAAAAAAAGAAAGCTTTGATGTAAACACTGTCAGAAAAATGGGCATTTCAGAGATACTTGCTGGAAGATCTATGGCAAGTTGCCCAATCTGAAAAACAAAACCAAAACAAAAGGGCAAAAGCTATGCAGTTGTTGGAAATGACAAAGCAGAAGGTGAAAATGTACCAGTGAGCAAGGAGGAGGTCAAGCGACTTAGAAAAATTCTGAGCAAGTATGATTTAAAAGCTGAAAAGGTTGTATTTACGAGTCATATGGTGAATACAGGTAACACACGCAGTGTCTTGGGTGTTAAAACCCCACATTGTGGTATTTGGATTGTTGATTTAAGGGCAAATGACCATATGACCTGTGATAAATATTTATTTGTTGATATTCTGTCTTGTCAAAGTCATAGAACTGTCAAGATAGCAAATGGACAAGTTCTTAAGGTTGAAAGAATAGGAACTATTATAATAGCTGATAAACTTGTCTTAATTGGTGTTCTTTACGTACCTAGTCTGGACTGCAACCTGCTGTCTGTGAAGAGACTTACTAAAGAGCATAATTGTACAGCTAACTTTTACTCTAAAGGGTATGTTTTCTAGGATTTGGAGTCGGTGAAGAGGATTGGCAGTGCTAGGGAGTTTGATGGATTATATTATATTGGCAGCTCGAATGGGAGTAAAGCAAATGCTACTTTATCATCCAATACTAAAATTGTACTTTGGTACTATAGGTTAGGCCACCCTAGTTTATCTTACATAAAAATGTAAATTGTGAATTTTGTCAACTCTCTAAACACACGAAATTCCTACTTACATTGTGCTTATGAACTCGCTAAAACTTTTTCTATCATACATAGCGATGTTTGGGGGCCATCATGGATTAAAACCAAGAAAAATGCCAAATGGTTTGTAACTTTCATAGATAATCATACGAGATTGACTTGGGTATATCTCATAAGAGATAAAGCAGAAGTTTTTCAAAAATTTAAGGACTCTTACTCCTTTATACTGAATCAATTTCATACAAAAATTCAAAATTTTAAAAGTGACAATGAGAAAGAATACCTAAGTCAAGCTTTTGACCAATTTTTTTAATCACCAATGGTATTATACATCAAACTTCATGTGTCAATACACCACAACAAAGTGGTTTATCTGAGAGAGAAAAAAGGCATTTACTTGAGATTGCCAGGTCTATTATGCTCACTACAAATGTTTCAAACTATTTTTAGGGAGAGGCTATTCTTACTTCTTCTTATCTAATAAATCGAATGCCTTCAAAAATATTGAGTTTCCTTACACCTTTACAAAAATTACTTGAAACCTATCCCTCGGTTCCCTTTCTTAATCAACTACCTCACAAAGTATTTGGTTGTGTTACTTTTGTTCATAATTACCATGATGGAAAACTTGAACTCTGAGCTCATATGTGTATCTTTTTGGGCTATTCTTCTACTAAAAAAAGGTTACAAGTGTTTTTCTCCTACTCTCAACCGGTTCTTTGTGACAATGGATATAACTTTTTTCAAAAATCAACCCTATTATCCAAAACCTCCCACTCAAGGGGAGAATTGTGAGAGTGAATGGTTGTTTTTAGTAAATGATGGCACACCGGACACTATATCCAAGAAAAATATATTTTTTCTTTCACCTTTTGCACCTGACTTTGATCAAATCATACCTGATACTTTCATTTCAGAGGCCACTCAATCCTTTGAGCCCACTGTAAAAGATGATCCCCACCCCCAACCAGATAAAAATTCCACTGAAAATGGTGAATGTGATAAGGAGGACACCGAAACTAGAGTGGACAAACCAGAAAACTATACTAGATTTTACACAAGAAGGAAGGGAACAAAACAAGGAAATGAGCAGCAATCAACAAGTGAAACTGAACACGAGAAATACATCATACTTGCTACAAATTCTGAGATAGGTTGGCCTATAACACTGAGGAAGGGAGTAAGATCATGTACAAAGCACCTATTCGGCAACTTTGTCTGTTATAACAGGTTATCTCCACATTTTCAGACCTCTAATGCTTAGTTATCTACTGAAAAATTACCTCATAATTTTTAGGAGGTTGTCAAGGATCACAAATGGAGGGAGGCAATAAATGATGAACTAAGTGCATTCAAGAAGAATCAGACTTGGGTGGAAACAAACTTACCTCAAGAAAAAACTATGGTGGGATGCAAATGGGTGTTTACCATCAAATACAATTCTGATGGAAATATTAACAGGCATAAGGCAAGACTTTTGGCTAGGAGGTTTACACAAACCCATGAAATTGACCATTAGTAAACATGTGCATCGGTAGCTAAACTCAATACAATTAAGATTCTAGTCACTAGCTGCCAATCTAAACTGACCCCTACATTAGCTTGATGTCAAAAATGCCTTTTTGAACGGTGATCTTGAAGAGGTGTATATAGAGTTGCCACCGGGATTAGGAGGAAACAATCACCCTTAGAGAGTATGCAAATTTAAAAAGTCTCTGTACGGCCTGAAGCAATTTAGAGCATGGTTTAGAAGATTTGCAAGAGTAATGAATAATATTAATTACCATCAATGTTAAGTTGATCACACCCTTTATTCAGTGTTTCACTAGTGGTAGGATAACTATCCTTATTGTCTATATTGATGACATCGTCATTACAGGTGATGATTGGAAAGGTATACAGGAGCTGAGGAATTCTTTGGCTCAAGAATTCAAAATCAAAGATATGGATAACTTGAGATATTTTCTTGAAATGGAGGTGGTCAAATCTAGTAAAGATATCTCAGTATCTCAAAGGAAGTATACTCTTAATCTTTTAGAGGAAACTAGAATGCTAGGAGCAAAGCCAGCAGAAACACCCATGGAATCAACATATAAGTTTTAAAGATGGTGATACACCAGTGGACACAGGCAGATATCATAAACTGGTGGAAAAACTGATTTATTTATTATCTCATACTCAACTAAATATCAATTTTCCTGTCAGTGTGGTTAGTCAATTTATAAGCAATCCTCAATAGAAACACATGGAGGCAGTGTTTAGAATCCTAAAGAACTTAAAAATGACACTTGAAAAGGGGTTGTTCTTTAAGAAATGGGGAGTTTGGAGTATTGAAATTTTCACAGATGTTGACTGGGCCAGATCTGTAACTGATAAAAGGTCCATAATAGGCTATTGCACCTTTGTGTGGGACAACTTAGTTACTTGGAGGAGCAAGAAGCAACCAATGGTTGCAAGAAGCAGTGCCGAAACAGATCATAGAGATTTGGCATTTGGAATATGTGAAGGAATATGGATCAAGAGGCTCCTAGCAAAACTACAAATCACAATAGAGCCTCAAATGAAAGTGTGGTGTTATAACATGACCACAATAGGGATTGCAAAGAACCCTATATATCACAATAGAACTATGCATGTGGAGATAGATGGACAATTCATCAAAGAGAAAATACAATCTGGAATAATTGATCTTGCCTATGTGCCCACCAACAATCAAGTTGCAAATGTTTTTTCCAAGGCACTTGCAAGAATTAGACTTGAAGAACTTAGTTGCAAGTTGGGAATGATCAATATCTATTCACCAGCTTAAGGGAGATTGTCGATGGGATATTATGACTAATATTCCTCTCAACATACTATATAACTGTAACTAGATTATATTGAGATATAAATAGGTTGTATATAATTAATTTAGAATAAGTTCGAAATCCCTTAATTAAAAGATAGATTAGATAGATCTAGATAGCTTTCTAGATTTAAACTTCTACTTGTAATAGCCTATATATAGTTGTATACTTTCTATTCAAAAAGACAAGAAAATTCCCCACTTTGTTCATTCTACAAGTAGTTTCAATGTTCGGTTGTGTTATACGCCCTCAGGGTGTCGAGGAAAGCGTGACAGAGAGATCATGAGAGAGAGCGAGAGACATACAGACTGTTTCCAGAACAACTTACCTGCCATGTCTTGATGCGTCTTGTAAGAAAAATTTTGACGGTTAAATCCAGAAACAGTTTAGTAACAGCATCCAAATTGACCATATATGCTGATGGGTCTTCATCCCTTTTGTTCAAACAGAAATTGCAAAGGTCAAACAAAATTTTATGATATAGAACAATAATCAAACTATTGATGCCAACGAAATATGGAATTAACTTTCCTGACAATAATATTTACAAACTACTTGTAAATGCATGAGTTAGAGAAAACTTGATTTCTGTCCTACCATTTGGGGAAGTCCAGTATGATATACACAATTGCATGATAAAGTTCCAAGATGGTATTGCGGTTATGACAAGATGAAGTAATTTGTTAACATTAACTTCTGAGGATATCCAATTCAGTGCAATCAAAATCATGTCGGGATTCCACGTGCCTCAAGTCATTCCGCGGTAGATACCACCAGGCCGAAGATCATCCATGCTATCAGTGTTTCTATAGCCATCAAACTCCCTCAGACATGTCCAACCCCGGCGAGTCAAAAAGTCGCGGTAATCCTCTTCAGTATAGAAAACTTTCTCCTCAGTATGGACTGGTATGTGATCAGACTCATCATACAGGTACACCTTGATGGCTAACCCTGCAAATAATAGAATCCAATATCAATATTGCATTGAAAGTCAGTAATGTACTTCGGATTCAAGATCCATGAAAGGGGTCAAATTTGAAGCGACACGCCAAAGACGTGGTTCAAAACTTTCCTCAAGATGTAACTGAACTATTCATCCCATTACCAAAAGAGTAATAAGCATGGCAAATGAAAACCACCTCAATGAAAGATGTTACCTAAATCAGAAAATCTCAGAGGTAGCAATAGGATAAGGCCAAGTGTATAGTCGTGGCCCATGTGTACTTGGTGGGGCCCACTTGAATCAATTTCGAACGCTGGATGTTTCATCCAACGGCTACACGTGCAACTATGTGATAGATGACCCCAATCAAAATATCAGCACAAGAGGCCAAATTGGAGAGTATATTGATTGGATGTTTAGGAGGAATTAATTAACCTTCACTTAAAAGATTTAGTAGAATGTGATGCACTGTTAGTCCAAACGTATGTTCACACCTCAAGGCATGTTATCTATTAGAGAGAAATAGATAAGAGTATAAGCATCAATTACCCTCATCAACGTGAAGAGTGTAATTTCCCAAAGGCATATCCCTATCGAGACTACGAATTATTTGGTCCTCATCTTCCAACCAAAATGCACGCTTAGTTCTTAGTCTAAAAGCAGATTTGATTGCCTCTTTGATAGCATCTGCGGTGCCATCAACACCAATCCTCCTCGTGTAGTCTCCATACTTCACTGATATCACATGCCCAATATATGACTGGCTTTCAGCACCTACCAAATCAGGGTATGGAAGCCATAACCAAAAAGTCAAATATTACGTCCAAAAGCACAAAAGATGATAACAACGAAAATAGAAACTTCTATTACTCAAGAAAGGACTGCCTAAAAATTGCACTTGGCCAAGTCAAATTAGTATAAAAGAGATGTCATTGTGTAATAGGTATAACTTGAGTGTAATACCATTTCCAGGGGTATCCCGCCAATTCCAAGGGGGAACCCCACTTGCGCCAACTGCATCAGCTGCCGTGATGGCAAGAGGATGTCCATCATGATCCAGACGTCTTTCAAGATTGAGTGTTGGCCTGCCACTAGCTGCACAAGAAGGAACTTAAACGGGGGAAATGCACATCTCTAGGTGACAAAATTGATAGTATAAACAACTTTGAATGTGACAGAAATATCATAAAACAAACATCAAAGCTAAAAGTGCACAAATTATTCAGTCAAAGTAATCCAGTCAAAAACTCAGCAATGGCGTGATTTGATTAAGAATATGGCTGAACAACTAGACAAAAAATAAAATGAAGGATACTCAATTACTTAACAAGTACCAAGAATTTATTTATCTAGATTTAATAAGCGTAAATTATCAAGTATCAGCAACGATTCTCCCTTAAAATTATAGGTGACAGAAGTTCTTAAGTAAGCTAATCCTAATACTAATTTAAAAATACCAGATATAGTAAGATCACAGATGAATGGCCAGTATATTATGTTCCACGTATGGCATTAAGTCAAGTTGAAGAAGCATTAGTCTATTTTAGAATAGCATAAGAAGTATTGTGCATTGATTTCCTAAGATTTAGAAGTCTTATGGCACAATAGAATGTGAGGCAGTCTGAGAAATAATACAAAAAGAATGAATTGCTCTAATTATGAGCGGAACATCTTGAGTACAAAGGAAATCATGACGTAAGTAAAAGTTACCATGGAGAGCTTCTCAATGAAACAATGAGGATGTGCAATACAGGCATTAGAAAATTTAAGCTATTCCTTCAATTAGTGCACCCAAAAGTTAAAGGAAGATAAATCTAAAAATAAGATTCTCATAAACACGTGCTCATGTTGAACAAGAAATCATATGCCTGTATAAATTGATCATCCGACAGTACAGCACACGTGTTGCTTGTAATTATTTTGATAGTAGGGATGATGACAAACTAGCCAACCAGTCATAGAGCAATCAAAAAGTCTTAGTCTTAAAAGATTTTCTCATTAAAAAAATGCCCTAATTGCATGCGCAACCATATCCCATTACGAATTTTGACCATCCAACAAATAGTTATTAACATTCCAATCATGTACACCACATAAATGCTGCTTGCAATAATTTCACATTGGTTGTGGTAAAGCCAAAAATAAATTCCATATAAGGAGCAAAGCCTTGGTCAAAACCCTCCCCATGTTGAGATCAAGGAAAAAGAAACGTAAAATCATAACATATGGAGAAAGGAAAAGAGCATGTGGCCAGTAATAGTACATCATTAGGACAAAATAGCAAAGACGGCTAGGACGCATTCTCCTATAAAGGCGCATACCTTCCATAGGTCCAAAAGAGATACTCGTATCTTCAAAGCCTGTAAAATTTAAACAGATGGCTGATAAATACTGAGGATAAGACCAGAAAGCAGTCGCATATCAGGGAAAACACTAAACACCAGCATCATAACTAATGACATGGTGGCAATCCTGGTACGCTTTTAGGGAGAGATACCTCCTTTCACAATTTGAAAACCCAGTTCTACAGATAGCATTTTTTAAGGTTAACCATAATAGAGATCCTAAAAGACATATACTTTCCATACTTGTAACAGAAATTTGGTCCACAACATCAGTTAGAACCCAACCAAATTTCTAACTGGTTAACATTTAACATCTACAGAACAATGCTTGAATGATTTTCTTTGGTATGCCAATATAATTGGATACTATCCATAATGTTTCCTCATGAAATGGTAAAGCCCATGATATACAGATTTTCTGATCGCAGAATGCTATATTTCAAGGCCTAATTTACATTAATTTCTTGACTTCCTAGAACCCAGCAACCATAAGTTTTGCAAATTCCCATCTTTATTCAGGTTGTAAGCTTTAAACCCAATCAACCGTTTCACAGTCCTAATACCACAAGGAAATGCTCAAGCTATGGTTAGATTTTTCTTTAGTATTTCTAATTTCTGTACCCGTCAGATCAAATTAGTTTCTCAAGCAAGTGTGCCAAGAAAGATAAATTCCAGAAGTCAGAAAACACCCAAATATAGCAATTCAAAGGTAAGTAACAATCATAAGATCCAGAAGAGATCACCGAACTCAAAGCAGTCAAATTCCAATTTCACTTGAATCAGGGGAATACAGGCTTAAAAGCACACAAAATATAAATCCCTAGTTACCTTTATCAGCAAATTGCATGTATGAATCAACCTTAGAAGTTGGGGTAGGACTCTTATACTGAGCATTCTTGCTCCTTTCCCTTAAAATCTCTTCAATCTCCTTATAATAAGACATTTTCGCCGACCCACTTCCTCTATCTTGATGCTTGGCCTTTTTAAACTCTTTAAGCAAGTTCCTCCACTTGTCGGTGCACATAGTTGGAGACCGATCGAACCCTTTCTCTCTCATCTTTGCCGATATTTGTTCCCAAAGGTGCTTGTTTGACTTTGAAGTATTGAAAAGACCGTCCATTTCTCGCCTCAGCGCGATCAAACTTCGAGTTTCGTCTTGAACCCATGTTTCTGCTCTCTTTTTGGGAGCTTTCACCTCATGATTATCATCTCCACTGCTTTCTCCAAGAATCATCTGTTGTTGCTGTTGTTGTTGCTGTAAATGATGATGCGGGTTATGAAGATGATGTTGATGCGGTGGCAAATCGCCATTTGAAGAAACAACCTCAATAATCATGTTGTCTCTGCTACCGGTTGTCACTTCTTCCTTATAGAAATCGATGGGTCGAGGTTTTTCAGATAAATACATGGTTACAGAATTGGTTTTTGAGTTAAAGTTGCAGACTTTATCACTTTCGGAGGTTCCTAGGATATTGGGTCTGGTTCGGACAGCACCTTGGTTAGAGAAAGTGAGTGGTTTCAGAAGAGAAAAGAAAAGAAAGAACCCATTAAATTGTCAACTGGTAATTGAACAAAGGTAGAATGGGTTTGAGATAGACTTCTGTAAACAAGAGTAATTAAGAAAAAGAAACAAGCTTTTAAGTTAAAGCCAGTAACTTGGATTGTTTGAGCAGAGAGAGAGAGAGCGAGATGTGGTGTGTCAGCGTATGCGTGAGAGAGAGAAAGAGAGAGATGTGTTGGTGGCAAGGAGGAGACAAGAGAGTGCGTGAAGTAAAAGCTTCGTATGTTATTAGAGGAAACGGAGCTGGGGAAGGATTGAGTTCAAGTGGACTTGTCTTTTCATTCGTATTTTTATGCCTTGATAATGCCTTTCTCATTTTCTGTTATTTCATGATTCATCATCCAATCCAAATCCAATGCTTTCCTTTATCCTTCCAAAGTTCCAATTCATCTTATTCGTACCTTTAATTTCTTATTGCTTAAATTGATATGTAAAAGGGGATTGAACTTAGATTTGATGAATTTGCAAAGGACATAAGTTCGAGATAGTTTTAGGTAAAATACAAAGTGAAAATTACGTAGATGTATTCTCTCGATTATTGTATTTTTATAATTTAATTTTAAAATTAAAAAATAAAAATATATAACAATTTTTGTTTTAAAGAAATGGACAAATCTTAGAATGCAAACATTATTTTTGTCAACCTATAATAGTCTCCAACTTAAGTTATAAGATTAGAATGGGAACATGTATTATTGAATTACTAGATTTTGCAATAAGAGTATTACAAAATTTAACGGGCCAACCGATGGTGTTCATATCCGCTACTTTGCTCGTTCTGTGGCATCACATCCTAATCCTCCAAGAACTTGCAAGCTTTTGTCTAAGCTGCCGCAGCTCTCAAGGAAGTGGACATTTTCAGGACAAAAGGGAAGCTAAAGGAACGAGCTTGTGTCGATGCGTTGAGATGGTTTTATGCCTATACATGGAAAAAGCTTTGATTTTTATCGCATTAAGATGGTAAAACTCACTCAAATGTCCTCTTCCTAACAAAGGATCTTTTCTAGTTCTTCAGTTTGCGCCCGCAAAGTCAAGGTTGGAGGCCATAGGACTCTTTCAGGTATTTCATCAAACACCTAACCATGAAGCTGAACATGTACTCTAATTGGGTATTGAGACATTTTTCGGTTCCAGAGGTGCTTGTTGTTAGGCTGAATAGTTCTTTAATTTTTGTTGTTGCCAAGTTTGATTGGTTTTATACCATATCGAATATTTTATGGAGATGAGAAGTGCTGCTTCTCAATAGTTTTTGGCCTGAACTTAGTACTAATCTTTCATGCAGTCTCTGACTTTCGCAGGATTGTTCAATCAAGAAAAGTTTCCATCAGTCAACTGATTTCCTTGGCAATGACCACTACCTGCATCACTAGAGTACAAGATGTTTGCCACAAAACAATGACACTGCTGCCCCCAAAGGGAAGGTGTGGAATTGGATATTGCAGAAAGTTTTACACTTTATGTGCCCCACCCATCTCTCTCACTGAACCACTCGCAGTCTGTCCTCCCTCTTCATTGGTGGTGTCTGCTTGTGTTAATCGATCTGATGTTCCTCAACGTTCAGATGAATGGTTTGCCCTTAGAAAGGACAAGCTAACTACCAGCACCTTCAGTACTGCCTTGGGGTTTTGGAAGGGGACTCGCCGATTTGAGCTTTGGCGTGAGAAAGTATTTGCTTCTGAGATACGAGTTGTTGAAGCAGCTAAAAGTGCTATGGAGTGGGGCGCAACTAATGAAGCTGCGGCTGTAGATCGTTATAAGAGCATCACTGGCCATGAGGTAAGCTCACTTGGATTTGCCATCCATTCAGATGAGAAATTTCACTGGCTTGGTGCTTCCCCTGATGGCCTTCTGGGTTGCTTTCCTGGCGGAGGAATCTTGGAAGTTAAGTGTCCATATAATAAGGGGAAGCCGGAGACTGGTCTTCCTTGGTCAACTATGCCTTTCTATTACATGCCTCAAGTGCAAGGCCAATTGGAGATAATGGGTAGGGATTGGGCTGATTTGTACTGCTGGACACCAAATGGGAGCACAATATTTCGTGTACGGAGGGATCATAGTTATTGGGAGCTGATACGTGATATGTTACGGGAATTTTGGTGGGAAAATGTTGTTCCTGCTAGGGAAGCTTTGTTACTGGGGAAAGTAGAAGAAGCTAATTCATATAAGCCAGCATCGACTCACAAGCAAACAGGGCTTGCCATTTTCAAGAGTGTGGAGTTAGCTAGGGAGTCCAAGATGTTTTGCAGGGAGATTGCAGGGCATGTTGAGTTTTATCACTACCAGAAGTAAGCCGCTTGCTAAGCTGTCTCATCACTGTTGCTATTTTCTTCCAGTCTGCCTGCTCTTCCCACTTTCCAAACTTTCTTTACCTGTGCAATTCTTGAGCTCCATTTCCATGCACGAGCTGTGACATTCGCTTTTGTTGCTTCTATGTTCTTGCATCTTCCTTTGAAGGGCAATGGCCTTCAATTGCAGCAGTTCCCCTGTATCTTCTATCCATGCTGTGGGAAGACTAGGAAGATGCACAGAGTTTTATGGAATTTGGATAAAAATCCATTCGTATTGATATTCCAAGAACTAATGGATGGATAAATGCAGATGAAAGAATTAAGCCAGGAGTTTGAAACATGTTGTCCCACCTTACTGTCAACATATTAGCTGGAAGGAAACACTGGTTAGGATTCCAAAAAGAGTGATCCGTGGTGTTATACATCCATATATTGTTTTGATTCATGCACTATCCTATTTGATCATTAATCAGCACATAAGATTCAATTGTATGTTTGTGATCTATCCCATTTGAATTGATATGTTCGTTCCTAATCATTTCTGACATGAATTAGATATCAGAATCATGTATAGAAGTCTGTTTGCAGTTGGTCTGAACCAAGTTTGTGAGGATGAAGTAAATTATCTATATCGGTGATTGCTGGTTGAAAGTAGCTGGATTTTACTCGAGAATAATAATAAGACCCATGATCCACCTTAAGTCACGGATAATAACAGAGAAGTTATATGCTGATGTAGATCGTAGTTATAAATCCGAGTCTCATGTTCACCTGAACAATAGGAAGCTGTTTCTGAAAGGATGGCCAACAAAAGAGACGCCTGATTCAGGAATTAATCAAACGAACTCTGATCGACCTTCTAAACGCTGCTAGAAATAGTTAAAACTATATACCAATTTAAGTCCTTTTAGTCAAAAGCAAGACGAATGATTAATTCAGACATAGATCATAAACAGAAAGTTGAAACCTTGCATGGACGGTCACCTAAAATATAGCAAACCTTTTACCAAACTTGAGGCTCTCCAGGTAAATGAACACCAAACAGAATTTTCAGTTAAAATAAGTAAATGTTCGTTGATACGAGACTAAATATTACCCTTTTCTCAAAAAGCTGAAATGCAGAAGTATTGATCCAAGAGAAACTAGGAAAAGACGAAATGGATTCAGGTTTGTCATGGGCAGATCAATGGGACTATGACACACCTGACCCTCTTCCACAGCGGAACGACAATGACAAGAAGGAAAAGGAGGGACGCAAGAGCAGCCTTGGAAAGAAATTGATGAGCTTGAAATGGATGAAAGATCTTCGTAAGAAACCTCAGAAATGAAGGAGATACGGGTTTCACATCTGTTGCCATGTCAACTTTCTTGATCATCGTAATCTGTTCTTCTGTTCATCTTCATATATAATATAATTCGATGTAAGAAAGTTGTACCCTGGATTCTTTCACAGTATACATTTACACACTTTCCACGTCTTTTGTTCAACCCTATTATTACAACTTGATTGTTCAGTATCGGTTCTCAAAGAACTTTGATTACTTCTCTCTTTCCTGCACATCTCTTTTCACGATATTTCTGACGATGTAGTTTATTGGATATGCAAAGTATTCCAAAATATCACCGTAGACTAACAATCATAAATGATACCTTCCACGGCATCCTGAACATTTGAAGGTAAAGTTGCAGAGCTCATCTAAAAATGGTATTGAATACCGGAAAGGTCATCCAAATGCAAAATGTCAAAAACTTTATTGTAACTAATCCTATGTAAACCTTGTTCTACACAGAAAAGAATAGAAACATTGTAAACTCAAATTTTTTATGTTAATGCGGTAATCTGTTACCAAATGTGGTGAAAGAGAGGTAAACAACCCGTCAGAAAAATTAATTCTTCCAAGTCTTTCAAAAATTAATCCCGGCACAGCAAAAAGGGCTAAAGGTTAATTACCAACATCTCAAGCTTTGGTGGGGACAACTAACATAATAACAATCAGAACGGAAGTCCACACTTCTCCTCCGCGACCCAACAAAGGAAAGGAGACAGGGGAGAAAGGAGGAGAAGTGCCTTGTATGAGTATTAAGAGGTACACCCCAGTTATTTCCTTGATTTCTTTTTGGACGATTTAGACGAAGAAGGCCTTGGCTTCTCCACTGCATTTACTTTTGAAGTAGACGCCTGGGATTTTGACTGTGAAGAGTTGGAATTGGTTGCGGTACCACCGGCATCGTGCTTTTCTCTTACTACAGCACCTTGAGAGCCTCTTACCTGAGCTGCTCGTTTGTCCTTTCTCTTGGGTCGGTAACTTGATCTCTCCCTCCTAGGAAGCCACCTCTCTGGATCCGGAGGAGGACCAGGATTTGCCGGGTCAAACCCTTTAGGATACCTTGGCTTTCTCTTTCTCTTCTTCTTTGGTTTCTCTTTCTTAACTTCCTCGGGTGCTGAAGCAACCCCAACATGCAAAGCATTACTACCATGCTGTGCTCCAGAAGTCTTCTCCAAACTATCTACATCAATTCCCTTCAGACCTGGCAACGGTTTCAGCTGCTTCTCATAAGTTTCTGCTTTGTCAACATCCACACGAGCAACCGTACTTACCAAGCCAACCAATGCCTCAATACTCCCATGATTTCTCACAAGTTCCTCATATAGGCTTGCAGCATCTTCCTCCTGCCCATGCCTGAGTTTGAAGGAAGCAGCCTCTTGCATTATGACGCTAAGTTTGCTGTCCTCAGACATCGCATTTGACCACCATTTGATTGCAGAATCAAAAATCACAGATGCACCGCTGATGTCTCCAGCCCTTTCCTTCAGAGCAACAATGGTTGCAACAGTGGCAGGCATATGTTGAATTTCAGGTATCTTGGACAGAGAATCGGCTGCAATTTGATGATGGCCAGCAGTTGCAGCAATTTGTGCCCTTGCAAGGAGAATAACCTTGGACTTATCAGGGAACTTCTCAGCAAATTGCCCTAGTACTTCTTCAGCTTTGTTAGCCTTATTCTCTCTGACCAAAACTGCAGCTTGAAGTAGTACTGGCAACACACTATCAGTAAACATGTCTGACAATCTAGCAACAAGTTCTCGTGCCTGTTAAACATTGACTAGTCAGATTTCATCACCATATATGAAACCCTCATCTTTTAACCACCATGACTTTACACAGAAGAGAACAATCACAAGCAAAGAAATTAAAGAACCAAAACTGAGACCTGATCCAGCTTATTGGCGTAAAGCAGTAAAAGCACCCGATTTGCATATATTGTCTCCCTTTGTTTTGGAGAAAGCTTGTCAAGTCCACGAGAAAGCTGGAAATTCGGTGCATCTTGCTCTTTCAGTCGGTCAAGTTTTCTCAGGCTATCAGACACATCTTTTTGACCTTTTAAGGCAATAAGGTTATTCACTGCCACAGCAAAAGTTGATTCATCTGCCAGGTTTTTGTTAATAATGTCCATGTAAGCCTCCATGGCCTCTTGTGATCGCCCTAAGAGCTGATGAATAAGACATTTCTATTATTGCCAACCGGAGAGAAGCCAGTGTCACTAATTAATGACTAATGTGCAATGCTTTTAGTAATATTGGTGTTCATACCTGCTGAACATACGCCAACTGGACAGATATAGGAGCCAGTTCAATCTCTATATCATCCTCAGCCAAGTTTTCGTCCATTAGTGCTTCCTGACCAATTCTGTCAAAAAAAGAACAGGAATTCAGAAGAGGCATTACATTCCATTAATGTATTGCTTCTTTTTTAAGGATCTTCGTGCAGACAAAAATTCATATACACATCCTGATAATAAGAATGTGTGCAAACATTCAGAACAAGTTCAAGAAATAAATATATCACAATGCAAAGACAAGGAGCAAAAAGAATTGAGCTTGACCATTTTCTGCACCACGCAATTATATGATAAGTATGCTGTTCTTATAATCAAACAAGTTGCTGAATACTAAAGGAACACTACTAAAAACCATAAAGAACATATGCGGATTATAATAATGACAATAAAGTAATAAGGATCACCAACAAAGAAGCACGTTTGCCCATAACAACAAATATAATTAAGCACAGGAGTATATCACCTTCCAGCACTCAACAAGAGTTGTTCTGCATCTGTCAGTTTGTTCCTCTCAATCAAGGAACAAGCAGTATTGTATGCGAGCTCAAAACTGCCTGATGCTTTAATCCGATGTGCTTCCAGCATTCCTTGCACTTCAGAAGCCCTCCCAGCCAATATCAAAGCAGCAGCTAGATTTATCTCCAGTGAATCAACCTTTGATTTTTGTAGCTTCTGATAGACTTCAACACAAGCATCCATCTTGCCCATACGATAAAGAATTTGTGATTCTAACAGCAAAATTTCTGGATTCCTCTCTAGGCCTTTCAAGGACTCCAAGGCCTCATTCAACTTGTTTTGTCTGTATAGGCAGTAAGCCTACTTAGAGAAACACATGAAGTAGAAAACGTCAAGTCTACGCGTGCTTTCCTGAGCAGTAAAGCAACAGAACAAAACAAAGTCCCTAACAACTCCACAAACTTCCCTCATTGTATGACCAAAGAAACTTAAGAACAAACAAAAAAAATCGAGTAATGTGTGAGCAGAAACAAGTAATAAACCTTGAAGAACCAATCTAGAATTTTCATCTTGAACTCCGACAGAGCAAACTTAGAACATATCAAACTGAAACAAATCAATAGAAACCGAAAAAATTAAAAAAACTAAACATAAACTGCTCAAATTCAGCCACCTTGAAGAAACTGAAGTCAACATTACGTTTTTCCAACGAATGAATCGTCGAAAGAGCATCTTCAGTTCTATCGTCCTTAATCAAAGCAACCACCTTGCATCGAATCGCGTCCTCGTCAGTCGGAGCCACAGAGAGAACTGCAAAAGCAAGCGGATTATCGTAATCAAATCCATCAAAACACAACAATGCGCAACAAAACGGCTTAATGGAATCGATGAAATATAAAGATTGGACCTTGATCGGCAACTTTAATAGCCTGAGCAAATTCGGAGCGCTGGATGTGCCTGTTGAGATCGGTGAAGCGATCCTCGATCGCCGGCGGAGGTTGCCACGCGGACTGAGAGGGTTTCGGCTTGTCCTTGGGTTTTGGAGCCATGAACGTGAATTTTCTGGAGGGTTTCCTTTTTCTAGGTTACCAAACAGATTTCAGAGCATTAAGCAGAAACTGAACACGGAGACGATCAAAATGAAGAAGGCTGGTATCTGTAGTTTTATTTCCACATTTTTCACTGTACGGGCTTTTACTTGGGCCCAAAATGATGGCCCAGAATGGTATTGCCGTTTAGTTAGATAATGTTTGGTAGATGACGGATGGGTGCAATGTGATTTAAAATTCATTCCTGTTGAATCCTAGATAGAGGTGGACCTGTCATATTAACTTATCCAACGCACTTACTCTTATCATCGTGTCATAGTTAAATATACTGGCTGTAACAATTGTTAAAACTATATAACAAGGTGAGTTACGAAATTTTTGAAATCAACTCTATTGTCTTCTTCAGTTGGTCGAGGTTGTTTACGGGAAAGCATGTGACCTGTTGTTTTGTAACCCTTTGTTTCACGTTCTTTTCAAATTCTTGGTAAACTCGTGTATTTGCAGATCCAATTCAATGCTATATTAGGAATTATTCTTACCTATAGTTTAGGCATAGCTCAAGCAATGATTGACTCTTGTAGATCTTTATATAATATTGTACACTCACCGCATAAAATAAGTAGTCATTTCAAGTCAATTTTCTTTACATGGTATTAAAGCCTTGTTCCTGGCGCCTTGAAAAATATCCAGTCTTCATTCTCCTTCGGCAATGGCAACTGAAGGCCAATCTTCATCAAACAAAGCACTTGTGAAATTCAGCAGTGATCTATCAAGTCCATATCATATTCATCCTTCAGACCAACCTGGACACATGTGCCAATTATCAATCATGGAGCAAATCCATGATCCATACCCTCACAACATATTGGCTTCATTGATGGCTCAATTGAGCCTCTATCACAAATAGAAGAGCCGATAGAATTTGCCTTGTGGAATCAATGCAATAGCATGATTCTATTATGGATAACACACTCGGTGGAATCAAACTTAGCAAAAGGAATGGTCCATGCAAAAACTGCCAAACAAGTATGTGAAGATCTCCGTGATCAATTCTCACAAAAGAATGCTCCGACGATTTTTTAGATTCAAAAGAACATAGCTACCATCTCTCAAGGTAACATGTTTGTTTCATCATATTTCACAAAAATTAAGACTCTTTGGGATGAGTTGGAGACACATCGCGCGCTTCCGACTTGTAATCAGATAAAGGCACACCGTGACCAAAGAGAAGAAGACAGATTGATGCAATTTCTCATGGGTGGGTCTTAATGAGACTTATAAGCTAGTTCGCACCAATATACTCATGATGTCTCCACTACCCAATGTTTGTCAAGCCTATTCTCTTGTTGTTCAAGAAGAAACTCAACGTCAAATGACATCTGAAACCACCGAGAATTTCTCCATCACTGCTGCAGTATGAGGTCAAGCAAATAACAATTCGAAGGCCTCCAAATACAAATATTGTTAACATTGCACCAGATCAGGCCACACAATTGAAGAGTGTCGTACTTTGAAATTTCACTGCAAATTTTGTGACAAAAAGGGCCACACTGAGGATAGATGCAGGATTAACAATGGAACATGGGTTCCCAACAATCAGGGAGTTCAGAACAATCGTCATTATCAACAACAACGTGGTCCTAAAGGAAATGGACACAATTTTTCTCCAGCTGCTAATGCGGCAAATTCATCTCAACTGGCACATGAGGGAGACGATAACTCCAACAGATTAGTGTAAGGTTTTTCAACGGAGCAGCTTCAACAACTCGCCAAGGCTATTTCCATGATGAATCAAAACTCCAAACCTGGTAACAATGACATATATGCAAAT
>JANSVA010000003.1:9061938-9082321 GCA_025504915.1 Erythroxylum reticulatum
CTTGTCTTCCAGCAACAGGCTCTCATTAAAGGCTTTTTGTGATTCTGATTGGGGTGGATGTCGTACCACGAGAAGATCAATGACCGGATATTGTATCTTTCTTGGAAATTCACTCATATCATGGAAATCTAAGAAACAAACAAATGTTTCTCGATCGTCAGCAGAAGCCGAGTATTGAGCCATGGCGAACACTTGTTTAGAGCTAACTTGGCTAAGTTACATTCTTCAAGATTTGAAAGTGTCATTAACAGCCCCTGCACCTTTGTATTGTGATAATCAGGCAGCCTTACATATTGCAGCTAATCCTGTGTTTCATGAACGTACGAAACACATTGAAATAGACTACCACATTGTTCGAGAAAAGTTGCAATCAGGGATGATCAGTCCATCATATGTACCAACATGTCACCAATTCACTGATATATTCACAAAGGCTCTAGGAAAGGATCAATTTACAACGATGTGCGACAAGTTGGTACTTCATAACATTCACTCACCAACTTGAGGGGGAGTATTAGGAATTATTCTTACCTATAGTTTAGCCAAAACATGTGGATAGTTTTAATTAAGAATAGCTGGTCTTTAGGCATAGAATAAGCAATGATTGACTCTTGTAGATCTGTATATAATATTGTACAATCACTGCATAAAATAAGTAGCTATTTCAAGTCAATTTTCTTTAGTATTTCGATTTCTTTGCATGCTACTCTTTATTTCTCTATCTACTCTTTCACTGCTTCTTCAAGTTTGAAGATGATAACTATTACAAAAACTAATGAAGAAACTTCCCAAGATTAGGGAAGTTAATGAAAACAACAACGTTAAGTCATTGGGCATAAGGCACATCATTTAAATAAAGTCATACAAATGTAACCCAAGACCATCATCTATCTTATTTTATTCTATATGTATTTAAACATTGTAACAACGGCTCGAATGAGACATGTATAACAAAATTGGTTATTTTGTCTTTTTGAATATTCTCTTAACATTTTTGTATCTCCTCTCTTCTCTCTCTTTTGTTTAAACTTTACGCACAACGTTATAAAATAACATAACGTTTGATATTAGAGCAGTTGATTCAAGGGAACAAGTACTAATGGCAAAAGAACAAAAGAGAGTTAAGTTAAGAAGAATCAAAGAGAACGTTAAGAGTCTGATGGAGGCTCAAATCAAGAACGAAAAATTATTACTAGAATCATAAAACATAGTAGATAAGTATGAGAAGGACATGTTAAAGCTTAAAACCGTTTTCATGCAGTGGTAAGGAGTGGAATCAGGAGTGGTTATTCCATTTACTTCGGATCACATGAATAGAAGTGATAAAATCTAACAAGAGAAGGTTGAAAATGTGGTTTCCATAAGGTTGAGCATAATAAAGTTTCCAATGTTTGACAATGAGCGAATCAAACTGTGGTTGTACAGATGCGAGCAATCTTTTCAATTCGATCTAATGTCAGAGAAAGTGAAGGTGGGCATGGCGATTCTCCATGTGGATGAACAAGCTTAACAGTGGTTTAGGCTCTACTTAAGGAATCAAAATAAATCAAAAGTGGTGGATTGGAAAGAGTTCACAAGCATGCTCAAACCACATTTTGACGTGTAGAGTCGACCATTACTCAAATTGGTTATCACTATCTATTAGGTCCTTTATTAAGGGCCTCAATCTATAGATTGAAGTAACAGTACGATTGCATGAGCCTTCTTCTCTACATTAAATGTATTTGTTGGCACAGAACCATAAAGCAATAATGATTGCAAAAGGGAGTACCTTCTTTCCTCAAGGAAACACATTTAAGAGCATAAGTTCTGGAGGAGCTCAATTATAAGAATGCAACAAACGTCAAATGTAAATAAGAGTTTATCGTCAAATGGAATATTACCCACTTCGACATATTTAACATGTCTTGCAGCAAAAGAAACTTTCAAACCCACGAAGCACATTAGTAGCAAAGAATTTGATGAAAAAAGAGCATAAGGACTCTACTTCTAGTGCAGTGAAAAATACAACTCAGGTCAAAAGTGTAAGAAGAAAAGATTACATTTGTATGTGGTTGATGGAGACGAAGACTCCATTGGAGTTGTAGCGAAGAGAGATAATAAAAAATGTTAGGAAGAAAAGCTAGAAGTTGATTGTCCTAACGTATCATTGCAAGTGGTGATGGGATTGTCAGGTGAGAGGAACTTTAAGCAAATGATGATAGTAGGAATGCATCAAAGGAGGGTGATTCATATATTGGTTGACAACAGCAGCACCCACAATTTTATGGATATATAATCGTGAAGAAAGGAGGTTGTCATGTTAGGGATATAGAACCAATATGCATTACAGCAGGTGGGGGATTGCGGCTAGTATGTAAACAATACTGCATGAATTTTACGTGGACAATGCCAGGCTTCCAATTCACTATGAATGCACTAGTGTTATCTTTAGGAGGTTACGATCTGGTATTTAGAGTTCAGTGGTTGTTGAATTGAACGACGTTCATTGTATTTTCAAGGTAAGGACCATGACTTTCAACTAGGAGGGCCAAGTAGTTACGTTGAATTAGAGATCACGAGTTACATTAGGCATAGAATTCCATATAACACTATAACGATTGGAACAAGGGCAATTTGTCATGATACAATTGACATTTCTGATCAAATGTCAACTACAACAATTAGGAGTAAAGGAAGATCAGTGGAGCGCATTCGAAGAAATTAACGATGTTTTGTCAAAGTTCGCCATAATATTTAAAGAACCAAACCAATTACCACTTGATGGGAAACATAATCATTAGATTCACTTGAAAGAGGGAGCAGAAACCATTAATATCAGACTATGTCAATACTCAAGAGCTCAAAAAAATGTCATCAAACAATCAATGAAAGACTTGATGAACCAAGGCTTCATCAGACACAGCTACGGAACATATACATCACCAATAGTCCTTGTTAAGAAAAAGGGCAACTCATGGTAGATATGCGTAGACTATTACAAGCTCAATAAGCATACGATCTAAGACAAAATTCCTATTATGTTAATAAAAGAATTATTATATGAATTACATAGAGCCAACTAGTTTACTATGCTAGACTTATGTTCAGGTTATCACCAGATCTAAATGCAACTTGAAGACATCCCAAAAACAACATTCAATTTGCACGAAGGGCATTACGAATTCTTGGTTATGCCATTTAGCTTAACCAATGCACCATTAATGTTTCAAAGTTTGATGAATGAGTTATTTAAACCATACCTTATTGATGATATATTGATTTACAATCAATCCCTACAATCACATATAAAGCACCATACTATTATAATAGTGACTCTAAAAACTAATCAATTATATTTATATAGGATCAAGTGTGTTTTTAGAGCAAGGTAGATTGAATATTTAGGTTACACTAACTTGGAGAGTAATGTGGCAATCGATGTAAGGAAGTTTAGGACGATTAAAGACTATTCAGATCCAAATAACCTTAAAGATCTAAAGGAAGCAATCATGAAAGCACTTGTCCTAGCACTTGCTAACTTCTTAAAACCTTTGGTAGTTGAACTAGACGTCAACGGATCAGGCATCAGAGCAGTACTACAACAAGATGATCATTTAATTGCTTTTTTAGTAAAACACTAGCTTCGAGGCATCAAGGGCTATCAATATACGAAAAAGAGTTTCTAGCCATGATTAAATTAATAAAATAAGGGCACCACTACCTTATCATCAAACCCCTAATCAAGCGAACCGATCAATAGAGCATAAAATACTTATTGGAGTAACAATTATCTATGTCCTTCCAACAATCATGGCTTCTAAAGCTTTTGAATTTTGAAGTCTAATATTGTAGCGAGAAGGAGAAAACAATAGCCAATGCTCTATCAAGATTCACCAACTCAAAATTACTGGTGATATTAGTATCACAATTACAAGGAGGATTGATTAAAGAAATTAAAAAAAGTTGGGAAAGGGATCACACCGTACATGACCTGATTAAGAAACTAATGACACGAGAAATCATTTAAAGCCTGTTTGGAATGTAGGGAATTGAATTCAATTACAAGGTTGAATTTAATTCCTCTGTTTGGAACAAAAAAAATAGCAACGAATTGAATTCACATGTGGGTTTAAAACCCACTTCCTTTGTAAATTCAATTCACGCTCTCATTGACGTGAATTCAACTCCTTTGGCTGCTAATCTTCTTTTTTAACCCATAAACCCAACAATGCCCATGACTCCAACATAATAACCCCAAAGTTACATCTCTTCTTTTTTAACCCACAAACCCAATAATGCCCACAACTCCAACATAATAACCCTACAACATAATAACCCACCATAATGCCTTGTAGTTATCATCACAAAATAACTCCTACTTGTTCATGCAATTTTAAGCTTCCAAATTATAATAGTTTTTTATTATCTTTATAGTTCAGCCTAGCCTAATGTCATTTGCAATCAATTTTTTCTTTTCATTTTAATAATAAACTTTTTATGATATTATTTAGAATGAAATTGATGTTTATAAGTTGTTCTATGTAAGTGTGAATGTTTATTATTTAATAAGATTATTTTTTTAGTCAAGGGTAAATGTGTCATATGAAATAATTGAATTCATTTCGATTATGTTCCAAACAGTGTAATTGAATTCAATTCTAATATTATTGGGTTTGTTCCAAACACTATAAATTGAATTGAATTCAATCTCATTAATGTAATTGAATCCAATTCATTAATGAATTCAATTTGAAGGTTTCCAAACATCCCTTTAAAGTGTTTAAGAGTGGAATAATGGAGTATTACGATGGAAGGTGAGGTTCTTAAATTTTGAAGTCTAATATTGCATTGAGAAAGAGAAAACAGTAGGCAATGCTCTATCAAGATTTACCAACTCAAAATTACTGGTGATATCAGTATCACAAGTACAAGGAGGATTGATTGAAGAGATTAAAAAAGCTAGGAAAGGGATAACACTGTATAAGACCTGATTAAGAAACTAATGACATGAAAAATCATTTAAAGTGTTTATGAGTGGAGTAATGGATTATCACGATGGAAGGCGAGGTTAGTTATAGGGGCCAACAACACACTTAACAACGAAATAAAGTTAGCCATGAAGAAATGATGGGTGGCCATTCGGGTATATTGATGACCACAAAGAAACTACAGAGTTTATTCTAATGAAATGGTTGACAAAGGATATTCAGAATTACATAAAAAGATGCATGATTGGCCAAAAGAACAAGTATGATACATCAAAATATCTAGGGTTATTATAACCCCTTAAAATTCTAGAAGGTAGTTGGAGAGAGCTCAATGTGGATTTTATCAAAGGGTTGCCTACTTCGAAGGGAAACTCTATGATTTTAGTGCTGGTTAATTGATTCACGAAGTACACCCATTATCTAGTTAAACATTCATATTCAGCAAGAGACATTGAAGATTATTCCTTAACCACGTTTTCAAATTACATAGAATTCTAGAAACAATCATCAGGGATAGAGATCCTATGTTTTTCAGCAAATTCTGGCAATAATTATTTAGGGTATAAGGAGTTAGCCTAAAATATTCAACAACCTACCATCCACAAATAGATGGACAGACATAAGTGATCAACGAAATTTTAAAAACCTACTTGCGATGCTTCTATGGAGAAACCCCCCAAAGATGGAGTAAATGGGTTCCCTAACCGAAGCCTTAACATAACACCTTTCAAAGTCTTATATAGGTATTCCCTACCTATTTACACTCCATAAATTGCTCGTAATAATAGAGGTGGATTAAGATTTCAAAGATAGAGAAGCGATGTTTAAGATAACAAGGTTCTATTTATAGAGAATACAAAATATAATGAAGCAACAAGTGGAACCAAAAAAATATCAAAAAGTGAATTTAAAGTAAGCGACCTGGTTTTGTTAAAACTACAACTTTATAAACAAGTCTCTCTTCAAAGAACAGGCATCCATAAATTGTCACCATTATATTACGACCCTTATAAAATTCTTAAACACGTGAGAATTGTAGCTTATAAATTGGAGCTTCCTTTGGGAACTTCCATTCACCCAGTTTTATACGCGGCTCAACTTAAGAAGGCTCATATGGGGCAAAGCAAAACATCTATAGCATTGTCGAAAGTACTCATTCCTATAGAGTATGTTCCGATAGTGATATTAGAAAGGAGAATGGTTAAGAGAAACAATCGTTCAATAACACAACTATTAATTCAATGGTCAGATGGCTGGAGCAAGAGTGCTTTATGAGAATATCCGTTTAGACTTTAAAAGCGATTTTTAGAGGTTAACTTGGTGGACAAGGAAGTGAAGAGGGAGGGGATTGTTACAAAAACTAATGAAGAAGACAAGTAAACCATTGAAAAATTCAAAGGGATTAGAGAAGTTAATATAAACGACAACATTAAGTCTTTAAGCATGAGATTCATCATTTAAATATAGTCATACGCATGTAACCCAGGACTGATACCTATCTTAGTTTTCTTCTATGTGTATTTAAACGTTGTAACAATGGCTAGAAGGAGATAGGTATAACAGAAATTGGTAATTTCCTTCTTTCTGAATATTCTCTTAAGATTTCCATTTCTCCTCTATTCTCTCTCTTTCATTCAAACGGTAGGCACCGCATTACAAAATAACATAACAATAACTTTCCAATTTTTTGATAATGATTATGGGTTTTGATAAGGAAGACATGTTGTGGCAAGATTCACATAATAGGGTTTATATGATTAAAGAACATGAAAGACTAATTTTTTAGGTAAGTTTCTGATTATAAACTGAAATTTCAGTTTCAGGTTGAAATGTGATTCCTTGCAAGTAATATGGATAATTTGTTATTTCTCCCTTTGCTTTGCTTATTTTTACCTCTCCACCTCATATTCTGTTACAAATACTATATTGTTTATGCTTTAATGGTTCCTCTTAGAGAAAAGGAAAAGAAGTTAGCAACACTTCATATAGAATTAGCTGCAGTGAAACAAGACTTTTGATAAAGAAAGATGGAGTTCAATCAAAGAAGAGACATTTGTTAGTGATAAAAATAATGATAAAGTTTAAGAATAAAAACAAAAAGGATGCGTTTCGTAAGGCACTGATGGGAACTAATAAATGTAATTGCTTTGTTTGGTTCTTTGCTTAGGTTAGGTTAGTATTAGTAATGACATATAATTTCCTTGTTTCTCAATTATATAGGTTTATTTTGACTAATTTTAGCCTTAAAAGTATACTAGACTACACTTGACTCACCATAAATGTGATGATCAAACTTCCATCTTTTTTTTCTCATTTTAAACTTTTGTTTTTCATAGGACAATTATGTGGAGGAGATTCCATTGAAAGCCAAATTGTTCTTTGCTTATGTTGTAGAAGAATAGGATGTTGAGGTTTAATTTCATAAACTAAGGCTGTATGTAGCCATGTTTTAAGGAGTCAAGATTTATGGAGTGCATATACCCATTCTTCAAAAGTATGCCTATGGAAATGTTAGCCAAATCTTGGTTTTAAAGGAAGTTTTGTTTCTCATCCTAGCTATCAAGTCTCTTTATTTTTCTTTCTTGAATACACATAAACATCTACTTACATTGAGACCCTATTGCTGGAATGTCATAACCGGAAATGCTTTTTGGTTAATGTCTCTTAACTTGTCTAAGCAATT
The DNA here is from genome assembly GCA_025504915.1 of Erythroxylum reticulatum. Taxonomy (NCBI): domain Eukaryota; kingdom Viridiplantae; phylum Streptophyta; class Magnoliopsida; order Malpighiales; family Erythroxylaceae; genus Erythroxylum; species Erythroxylum reticulatum. The sequence goes on from JANSVA010000003.1 coordinate 9,069,592, forward strand.
GAATTCAAAATTTTGGATTACAAGAGCTATATATGCAGGATGTTTTTTTGATGTCATCCAAAATCAAAAAGGTCTAACTAGAAGTTAATAGGGTTGGCTTTTAATGGATAAGAATTTAGAAAGGCAAAGCACAATCCCTAAAACACGAAATTTAGGAGTCTAATGTCACCATGAAAGTTATTTCCTGTTTGACATATTTATTCCTATACACATCTTACTCCACGATCCATCCACACATAAACCAACTAAGGTCATTGACACTCAACCTTTATGAGACTATGCTTTTATGATGCCATATTGCTACAACTTTCAATTCAAATATTTATGAAATATGAGAATGGCAAGGCTAAGACACCAATAAATGTATTATATAAATGTCTTATGTTGCTAATTAATATGGACATTTATGAAATCTACTTTTATTTAACAATTAGATAAACCAAATGAAGTGTTAAAATAAGCAAGTTCGTATTTTTGGTAATTGGATACTTTTGTATCTTTTTATAACCAAAAAATGCCAAACTGCACATATATATAACTATAAATCACTATTATGATCAATGTCATATGCATCAACTTCTCTCTAGTTATGTTTGGGGTGAATTGATGAGAAAATGTGTCGATGCCTTATCCATATTGTTGTCATACATTAGTAAAACTTCAACTACATTGTTAGATAAAAAGCTCATTTCCTGGAGAAGGTAAAAACATTAGCGAACTCTTGAACCTGAATGTTAAGGAATATAAACTTGAGTCATTTATTGAGCTATTCATGTAAGTAATTCAAAGAATCATGGTAAACCAAAAAAACCAACAAAGAAAATCAACTTTATTTCCACTTTTAAATAGTAAAGGATGCTAAGAACATGATGAACATTGTGATCATAGTGAAGTTATGAGGTTATAGATTATTTGGAATGTATTAACATTATTGAAATTTAAGTTCACAAACATAAAATACTTGGAAAAATACCTTTGTTGGATTGTTTATATAGTTTGCAATTGCTATTGAAGCTGCTTGCAATTCGAGGCCATATGCAACATACTTGCTCATAATAGGATTTGCTATTAATCCTACAATTTTAACTTCATTCAGTTCACAGTTGAAGATGAATCTTGAATACTTTTTAGCATATTTATAAAGATCACTATATAAGGATGCCAAGGTTGAAACTATAAGGTTTAAAGTATATATGCTTAAAATTTTTATGAGCCTTACAAATAATCATTATGATCAAAATAATAACTAACCAAACACCTAATTTCCTAGTGTTTTAACTTTAAATATTGCATATACCTTTTATAACTATTAAGATGTAAGTTATGATATCTTACTATTTAATTTTGGTTATTATTTGTTAATTGGACTTAGTTGGATTGATGTGGGACTCTTTCAAGATATGATTAGAATTCAAATCCTAATCAAGATGGGATTCAATGTATACCCTATTTTAGGATAATGGCTATCATAATTTTGGAATTTGGGTTGATTATTTGCATCTTAATATAGCTGGTATTTACGTGTGTTAAGAGTTGAAGTGTCGTTTTTAAGGTGGAAAAATGGCAGGTTATGTGTGACTTGAGCTGGATTTCAAGGTTAATTTTTGATAATATTTAGCGGATGATTAGGTTAAGATATGAATTTATCGGCTGCTAATTTTTCTGTTAAAAATCACGTAACTAAAGTGGCTGGGAAATTTGTGATTGGGCAAAAAAATCCTTACAATTGCGTTTTCCTTAAGTCGTCATTGTTGATTGGGAATCCAGTGAGTTATGGTTGCTTTCTGCTGGTGCTTGCATGATTTGGTTGGACTATTGATATGTGTATGTGGGATTATTGCTGTTGATTTTTCTGTTATTCTTGCATAACTTTAGTGAGTTGAATAATTTTTTATGGTCAGCTGCATTCTTCTTAGTTGTTGAATGAAAATTGAGGCCAATCTTAGCAGGTGGTTTTTGAGGTATGTGCATGAGTGTTATTAGGCTGATCGGTTATTGATTGTTTTTGTTTTAGTGGTTGTTAATAGTGGAGATGATGTACGAAAAATTCTAGTAGCTGACTACGACAGTGTTCTTAGCGAACAACTTTCTGATCTGTCATTGAAGGAGCTGAATTCATTAGGAAAGTTGTTTTTCATTACTCAAGTGTATTCATTTATGTTCTTTATTATTTTAATCGCTTAAGTTGTTTGTTCATTATCTTTATCATTAAAAGTTGTCGAAAAAATCCTTTATTTAGATTAACACGAATCAGTCATGTCATTAGGTGTGAATTACTTTCAGAGGTTATAAGGACGAGAGATAATATCGAGGGCTGAGTGAGTCGGCTCAGTAAAGCTTTGTATAAAACCATTGACATCAGCTAAAGTAATAAGCTGGGTGAGGGCCTTCCAGACCAAACTGCGTTCACAAATTTCTGATGTTGATTATCACTTTGCATTTAATCTTTTTATTTTCGCTTGTGTTAGAAACAACTACGGTCGAACTATAAATTTTTGCCAAACTAAATCCTTAAGGATTTTCAATAACTTTTTGAATTTATTCTATTTTAATATTCATTTCTAGAAGGATTTGTTGAAATATGGTTCATTCCACATGGGAAAAATAAAGATCAATAGGTAGTTTTATGACTATAAGAGGTGGTGGCCCATATGGAATAATTATAAACTCAAAGGGAGATTTTGTGATTACAAAAGGATGTGTTATCCCATGGCTGTAATCATCCCAAAATTGCGCTCTCTCATTCTAGGGAAAATTTTTTCTCTTTGCAATATTTCATTTATAGTATTTAGTGAAAATTGTGAAATATATTAGTAGTGCTTAGAGGACACATGCCAAAAATTGGTCGAACCTCTTTAAAATTATGCATGTTCTTTATTTTATCTGTTTATCTATTTGTAGTTATTGTGTAGCTATAGTTGTTGTGATATATTGTGTTGCTAAATTATATATTTAGGCTAAATTCTATCTAAAAAGTTGGAATTAAATAAATTGTTTAGACCCTCCAATCTTTATTGGGATGATTTTTTAGTATAATCATTTACATGTTATAAAAAAAACTTGCTCTTATTAGAGCCAACATTATCTTAGTATGCTTTGTAGTTGCAACATGGCCTGACCTTTCACATAAAAAAAAGATATCTTATGAACTATTGTTTAGAATTATAGTTAAAGATGATAACAGATTGAAGATTTCTTATAAACTACTATTTAGAATTACATTTAAAGATGACAATGGATTCCATAAATTCCTTGTCAAACTTGGGAAGTACTACTCCCACTACTTTTTCAATATTGGGGAGGAATATTATTAAAAATGATACAATGGTGGTGGAGTTATTCGACAGAATGAGTCATTTCTACATGTGATAAAGTGAGGTTCTAATTGCTTTATTTCATCAAGGTCTAGATATTGCCATTAAGGAAAATAATTTAGATGATATGGAGGAGAAAGACTAGATGATGATAAATTGTTTAGCATGTGATACAATTCGCTCATGTCTTTCTAAAGAACAAAAGTATACGTTATCAAAAGAGCCTTTTGTAAGTCAATTACAAAAGGTATTAGAGGAGAAGTTTATAAAAAGAGTTGCCAGAATAAGCTCCATTTAAAGAAGAGACAATTTTGCTTTAACTATGTTTCAGGTACCATAAAGAGTGATCACATCACCACTTTTAATCAGTTGACTACTAAATTATTAAATTTAGATGTGACATTCTTTGATGAAGATCTGGCTTTGATGCTGTTGGGATCACTTCTTGAGCAGTATGAGTTTCTTGAATCACTATCCTCCATAGGAAGGGTGATGTGTGACTAAATGAGGTAACTTATGCCTTGTACAATTATGAATTTAGAAGGAAAGAGAAGAAAGATGCTAAAGTGCAGATGTAAAAGCTTTAGTGGTTAAAGGTTGTTTGCAAAGTCAAAAGAAGGGGAATATAAGAAAATCAAGATCAAGATCAAGATTGGTCGAAGATGAGTGTGCCTTTTTCCAGGAACAAGGCCACTAGATGAAACATTGCCCAAAGTTGAGGAATAAAGCCAAATGTAATAAGGGAAAAGCTATCTTATATTTAAATGTAGTTAAGTGTGATAAAGAATCTAATTTTTCACCTACTTTTACATCACCAACAACTCTAAAAATATGGTGGTTAGATTCAACATGTAGCTATCATATAAGTCGTAATCGAGATTGACTTGTTGACTTCAAAGAAATAAAAAGGAGGGACACACACACACACAAAAACAAATGATCTTCCTCCTACCATAAATGGGACTAGTTCTATCTATTTGAAAAATATGGATTGATCAATTATAATCTTAATGGATGTTCATCATGTGCCTAACTTGAAGAAGAATTTTATTTATATAGAAACTTTAGAATCAAAAGGTCTAAAGGTAGTAGCAAAAGGTGGTGTAATGAAAGTTGGTTCAGGTGCTCTTACAGTGACGAAGGGAATTAGAAGGAACAACAACTTGTATTACTTTCAGGGTAGTACAATTACTAGGATAGCAGCATCAATTTCTGGCAATGAACATGAGTTAGAAGCAACCAAATTATGGCACATCAATTTAGACATGCTAGAGGAAAATCCTTAAGATTGTTATCTAAGCAATGATTATTAACTGGAGTTCAAATATATAAATTGGACTTTTGTGAGCATCGCAGTCTATAATACTAAAGGTATTTTAGACTATATTCATTCCAATATATATAGTCTTTCTAAAACAGCGTCATTAGGAGGAAAGCACTACTTTATTTCCTCTGTTGATGACTTTTCTTGAAGAGTATAGGTATATGCAACGAAGATAAAGGATGAAGTGTTTGCAGTTTTCTCTAAAATGGGAGAAGATGATATAAACTCAAACTAGTAAAAGGATTGAACATTTTCGATTAGATAATGTTGGAGAAAACTCCAGTTATATGTTTATGAAAATCTACGAAGATGAAGACATTATGAGGCATTTTAAAGTTAGAAAAACACCCCAAGTGTAACACCCCATACCCAATAATGAAATTGACGTACTGAGTGTTACCATTTTCTTAAATACCAAATACTTCAAACTACATTTTTTATTTAATTAACATAACAATTATTATTCACTTAAAAAAATTTAGATAAAGTTTCCTCTATATTTACTTCAAACCTCCTGTAAGAAACTTCAATACACATCTCTTGCATGGTTCTTAACTATCCATCTCCATGTTAAACTCCTTGACAAAATAATTTACCTATCCTCCAATACCTTTCAACACATCTAAACCAAATTTCATACATAACTTTCATTTATTCAATATATAATTCACAATAAAACCCTGTAAGATCCTTCACATCTTTATATGTACAGGCCATAACCAAAAACCAAGTAAAAATTTCTAGTACATCCACCTCCAAATCTTTCAAGGTCCTCTATATGACTTTTGTCTTGTTGTAGATCCACCATAACTTTCTTCTAGTTCTCTTCAAAACCTACTCGCGGAAAGAAAACCCACACGCTAAGCTATAAGCTAAGTGGTGTTTAAGCAATTCTATTTTTCATTCAATTCAATTCATTCAATGATAACATGCATGATATTTTGCATATATAAATATCTTCATTTATTGTTAAGTAGAAATAGGCGTTTAAAAATCTAATTATGAAATACAAGCGTGTATCTATTATAATAATTTATATAGAAATATAAAATGATCTTATTTGAAGTCCTTTAATCATTAATCATGCATTTATCTACTTTCTGTAATTGCTCTAAAGTAAAATCCATCGGAATTGCATCACTGAGCTGGATAAGCGGGATTTTAAAAATACAAGATTGGGTTCTCAGAACCATACAATCCTTTTTTATATATTCATATTGGAATTAAGCTCTCGAAACCATGCAGTTCATAATCCAAGTCAACTATCTTACATCGGAACTGACCTCTCGGAGCCATACAATTTAGTAACATATATCATGACGCAGTACTGCTAACTCCCTAATTGGCATGCCAACCTTATCATATTCCTTCAATTCCTATATATTTTACAATGGACAAATCTAATTAAATTCCTTTGAAATTTAATGATAATCACTCATAATAGTCAATTTAAGTTATTCCATATTCAACCAAAGCAAATGTCATTCTTTAATGTCATTTTTTTTCATTATTGGTTTTAATTTAATTCATACAACATTCAAGACATATTCATCTCACCAATTAGTCAAAAATAACATACATATCAAGTTTTTTAATTTAAAAATAATGTATGTCAATTGGGGAAAATACAAATTATAAGTACAAAATCTAAATTAATCACATATCATACTTCATTTAACATCCAATTAAATATTTTTAACAAAAGTTTCATAACCCCTAATTTTTACTCAAGAATCCTAAATTTTTTAATACACAATTTTTAGGAAAATGTAGAATTGCAAGAACACATACTAAATTGATGTCCAAATCTTCAAATTAAACTTCCATAAACTTCAATTTCATCATCAATTCCTTATTCCTTCTCTTTCTCTCTCTCCTTTAATTCATCTTCTTTATCTTCACAATATTGCATAACAAATTCAATTTCATGCATTTGATTCACTAATGCATGCAATCATACCAAAATCAAAATCATGTATTAAAAATAATTAAAACTCCATTAACTTACCTTATAAATTTTTAGGTACTATTCATCAAGAACACCTATATATGTTTTCTTCATCTTTTCCCCATTTTTTTGTTAATATGGTGAGTATAGGGACCTAAGTTGATAATTTAGTGTTTAATAGGTGATTTGAGGGTTAAAACTAAAGAAAATTGGCTTGAAAATGTAAGAAATGAAAGAAAAATGGAGAAGAAAGGAGGGACGGTAGTTCTCGACACTTCTTAGTGAAGAAGAGAGGGACGTGGCCAAGAAAATGACAAAAATGTCATGTGGTCATTAAAAGTTTCCAAATTTTTTATATTAACTTTTTCTATTAATTCTTTTACTCAATAAAAAAATACCCATAAATGTCAACCTCACATAACTACTTTAATTAATATCATTTATTTTCATTAATAGTTTCGGGATTGACCTTCACCATTTCTTGGGTCAAACTTTGACCATTGGTCAAACCCTCAAAACGAACTTGTTTGGAGCTCTAATTTGATCCTCGGGCTATTCTTAAACAATATTATCTGATGCCAAATGAAATAAAATTCAATTTGGTCTTGGGTGTCACTATTTACCTCGGGATATACTATTCATGACCTAAAAAGTAATATTCATGAAATCTAGATTTTTGGGGCATTACAACAAGAAAATGGGGTATTAGAACATGTTAATAGAACTTTGCTAAAAAAGTTTAATATATGTTGTTTAATGTTGGTTTAGGCAAAGAATTTTAGGCTGAAGCATTAAAATATGTAAGTCAGCTTGTCAATTGCTTACCATCTATTGCTATTATTAGTAAAACACCATTTGAACAATGGTGTGGGGAATATGTTAGAGATTGCAGCTCTCTGTGTGTGTTTGGTTTTATTATATACAATCATATTCAGGAATTAAAGTTGGATCCAAGAGCAAAGAGAGCTATCTTTATAGGATTCACTTCCTGTGTAAAAGGATATCGCTTATCGTGTCTAGGAATAAGGAAGATAATTGTTAGCAAAGATGTTATTTTTGATGAATCAACCATGTTAATGGTGACATTTGAAACCATGAAGCTAGTAAATGATGCTGTTAAACAAGTGGAGCTTGACAAAAGTATTATTGTTCTAGTAAGGAACAAAAGAAATATGGAAACTCCTACGGAAGAAGAAGAGATAAATGAAGTTAAGTTTCCAACCCAAGAACCTTCTTCACAACATTTTTTGATCAATTGCATCGAGAAAGCCAAAGATGAGTATTCAAATTCCTGATTGTTGCAAAAATAATGTGGCTTTTGCGTCACCAATTACAATTGGTGACATTCCTTTTACTTATGATGAAGCAATCCAAAGTTCAGAATGAGAAAAGTGGTGGAATGACGTGGAGGAGGACATGCAATCTCTTCGAAAAAATCAAATATAGAACCTAGCTAGTCTCCTGAAGAATAAAAAGGCACTCAGATGCAAATGGATATATACAAAGAACCGAAGAATAAAAGGGCAATAAGATGCAAATGAATATATACAAAGAAAGATGGATTTCCTAACAAAAAATGATGTTCTCTATAAAGCACGATTGGTGGCAAAGACTATGATCAAAGGGAGGGAATTGATTATAGTGAATTGTTTTCTCCAATTGTGAAACATTACTCCATCTGAATATTATTGGCTTCAGTAGCACAGTTAGATTTGGAATTGGTCTAGTTGGATGTAAAAATTACATTTTTATATGGAGATTTGGAAGAATAAATCTATATGAATCAGCTTGAAGGGTTCTAGGTTGCTGAAAAAGAAAATCTAGTTTACTGACTAAAAAAGTCATTGTATGGGTTGAAGTAATCACCAAGATAGTTGTAAAAACAATTCAAAAAGTTTATGATGAGTCATAAATACATAAGAATCAAGTATGATCATTGTGTATATTTATTCAAGCTACAAGATGGTTCCTATATATATCTTTTACTTTATGTCAATGATATATTAGTCGCATCCAAGTGTCAATTAGAGATTGATAAATAAAAGACTCAATTAAACCAGGAGATTGAAATGAAGGATTTAGGTGAAGCCAAGAAGATTCTTGGCATAGAAATATACAAAGATATGAAATTAGGGAAACTTTGTTTAACTTGGAAAGAATATCTAAGAAAGGTGCTAAAGTACTCCTTTTGCTTCTCATTTCAAGCTAAAAAATTTTCCATCAAGTAAAGCAAATAAAGGATACATGGCAAAAGTGTCGTATTACAATGGTATGAACCTGACAATTCACTAGTAGTTTGTGTTATGAGTAGGAATATACATAATCCTCATAAGATTCATTGGTAAGATATGAAATAGATTCTTCAGTACCTTCTGAACATCGTAGATGTTAGACTAGTATTTTAGTAAGAATGGACAGTGGATAGTCGGATACTGTGATTCTGACTATGCTAGTGATCTGGACCAATGTCGCTCAACTATTAGTTATGTATTTACTATTGCAAAGGCATTAGTTAGTTGGAAGTCAATTTTACAATCAACATTTGCTCTATCTACAACAGAGGCATGGTATATGGCAATTACAGAGGCTATTAAGGAGGCCATTTAGTTTAAAAGATTGCCTGGTGAACTGAGAATTGTTCAAAATAATGTTACAATATTTTGTAATAGTTAAAGTGTTATTCATTTAACACAAAATCAAGTTTATCATGGAAGGACAGAGTACATTGATGTTTGATATAACTTTATACGAAAGATTTTATAAGAAGTTGGAGTAATATTTTAGAAGATTCAGACTACCAAAAATCTTGCTAATATGATGACAAAGTTTGTAATAGCAGTCAAGTTTCAACATTGTTTATAATTAATCAACATTTTTTAAATTTGTGAGTTGACACCTTGAGATGCATTTGAAGGCACTACTAATAATGGTTTGAGAGAAGAATGGAAATGTGAAAATTTGCCAAGGTGGATAATTGTTGAAATGTGGGTCATCCCATATATGAAAAATAAAAAATCAATAAACAGGTTTATGACTATAAAAGATGGTGGCTTATGTGGAATAATTACAAACTCAAAGGGAGGTTTTGTGATTATAAAAGGATGTGTTGTCGTATAGTTTCAATCATCCCAAAATTGCCCTCTCTCATTCTAAGGCTATTATTCTTTTTCTCTTTGAAATATTTCCCTTATAATATTCAGTGAAATATACTAGTAACGTTTGAGGATGTAGATAAAAATTGGTTTAACTTCTTTAAAATTTTGGTGTTATTTATTTTATCTGTATATCTATTTATTAGTAATGTGTGGGTATAATTGTTGTAATATATTGTGCTATTTAATTATACATCTAGGCCCAATTCTATATAAGGAGGTTGGAATTTAAGCGGTTGGTTCAGACCCTCCAATATTTTATGGAAACTCATTTGGTATGATTTTTTAGTACAATTGTTCACACGCTATAAAAAATTTGCATTTACATAACAAGATTTACTTCACACACAAATAAGAAAATGAAACTGTGGAGATATTATGCCAATGAAGGTTTACAATGTGTGAGAGAGAACAATTTTGCTTGATCAACATTATCAATAATAACGGTTTTGTACAACCTCAATTTTAAAAGAATCAATCAAAAGGCTTGAACCAGTTCACATAATTTCTTGTAATTAATCGAAAATCAGGGAATATAAACCAACCTTAACGAAATTCATAAACTTGGTGTCTCTATTAACAGCTACATGAAGTACCTATGTAAGAAAAAATTACAAATATCAATATAAAAACATTTAAATTTGACAAAGCAAAAAAGAAAAAAAAGAAAAATTTTGAACAGGTCGTGGTTGAATTTGTGCTTCTTTGAATCTTCGAGAGGAACCTAGTATTTCATATATTAGTATTGCCTTACTTGTTTTTGGACAATTATGAATGGGATCTACAAACACATAGGTTCATCAAGAATTTGAACAGACCATAGGTTATGAAACAAAGAATTGGCCAAATTGTGAACCAGCAGAAAAATTATGATTAGGATGTAAAGATAGTTGGTTGTGTTATCATGTTAAAAGTTCTGTTAGGGTGTGTTTGGTTCATTTGAAAGAATAATATTATGAATTATAATAAATATGATAAAAAATAGAGATTTCCAATTTTTATTATATTAAGAGTATGAAGTATTATTTAAAAATAAATATAAAATATTATTCATCTAATCGTTATTAAGTATACATACTAAGGGCGAACGGGATGGACGACCACGCAATCCATCCCCATCGTCCATTTAATCGTACGGTTACTTGAACGTCTTCACCCCCCAGTCTATATGTCATGGTTGTTCTGTCTTTATTATCACTCTCCCTCTTTCATTTCTCTCTCATTGTTTAGCTCTCCGGCCTCCACTTCCTCTACTTCTCTGCCTCACGTCTACCACTAGGCAGCACAGAACCCTCCTTACTTTTCTTTTTCTTCATCTTATCTTAAAACTCTAAACATTACATCTCTGACAGCTGTGGTAAGCTCTCCTTTTTTCTTCGCTCTTCGATGGTTTTATATTTCAGTCATGGTTTCATCGAGGTTTTATTATGTGTATAGATGGGTCACTCTCCAACCAAGCCTTTCAGGTTTACTTCTTTTATCTTCAGCGATTTTATTCCTTTTCTTCATCTTAAAACTCTAAACATTGGTTTTATTTACCGTTTGGAGTTTGCTCTTTCAGGTTTACAACTGTGGTAAGCTCATCTTTTTTATTCTGCGGTTTTATTTCATTATGTGTACAGATGGGTAACTTTTTGCGTTTATTTTGTGTACAGATGGGTAACGGTACCGTGGTAAGCTCTTCTTTTTCCTTCTGTGGTTATATTTCTAACTGTTTGCATTTATTTTGTGAATGGATGGGTAACGGTACTGTGCTAAGCTCTTCTTTTTTCTTCTGCAGTTATATTTCAGTCATGGTTTTGTATTTCCTTTTTCTGTTTGCATTTTTTACTTTTACTTTCTTTTATTTCATTACGTGTACAGATGGGTAACTGTTTGTGTTTATTCTGTGTACAGCTGGGTAATGGTGGTGTGGTAAGTTCTTCTTTTTTTTTCTGCGGTTTTATTTTAGTCATGATTTTGTATTTCTTTTTTCTATTTACGTTTTTTGCTTCGACTTTCATCGACTTTTTATTATGTTTACAGATGGGTAAGGGTTGGGGTTTACAATTGTGGTAAACTTTCCTTTTTCTTCGGTCATGGTTTTGTATTTCTTTTTTCTGTTTGCGTTTATTTCGTGTACAGATGGGTCAGGGTACTGTAGTAAGTTTTCCTTTTTCCTTTCCTACAATAATGATTGATATTTATCCAGTTTAAGTTTTTCCTTCGATTTTCATGAAGCTTTTATTATGTGTAGAGATGGGTCAACTGGGTTAAAGGAGAGAGAGGATCGATATTCTTTTCTGCTGCTTAGTCAAGATTTTTTTTATTTTTTGTTTTGTGTAATTTTGCTCGGATGCGACATTTTTTCAAATTTTGTTATTGCTTAGGTTTATGTTGAATGTTCACAGTTTAAATGTCCATGGTGATGTTTCGATGCAATTTTTTTTAAGTTGGCTTGTTCTGTTGATGTTGTGTAAAACGGAGATGGGAAGCTTTCGAAGATTTTGATGACAATTATTAATATGATTTTCTTTCTTCTTTTTTTTGTTCCAGCAGAGATAAATAAAAGGTTGCCTACAAACATTTTTATCTCCTAATGTGTTAAATTTAATTAAATCCAGTAGTATGTCAAAGGCTTCAAATCCTGTAAACGTTACAAATGAGATTTTAATCATTTAATATTTGATACAATTAACATTTCGCATTTAATGGCTCCGTTGTTTTCTTATTTAAAGGGCTTACCATTATTTTAAAATTTTGATTTGGGTAATCTTTCTTGGATGAAACGAAGGGCCATCACCTTGGTGAAATTTTAGCATCTCTCAATCATTTCGCATTAAAATTCATTTGTGAGTTTAGTAATCCTTCTTGGAGGAAACGAAGGGTTATCTCTTAAAATCATTCAGCTATGCACACTTTTCAATCAAGATTTGTCAGAGTTAAAGATTAGGTTCAGAGGTCCCTTTTTTGGTTATCGCGTAAAGTTTCTGAACGTTTTTTTGTTGTTCCA
>JANSVA010000003.1:9082421-9099731 GCA_025504915.1 Erythroxylum reticulatum
TAATAATAAGCTAATTACAGCTAAAAATGATAATTTCAGAAATTACAAGATAAAAGGAGAATATTATAATGGTAAGACATAAAAGGATTATGTAGAAATTTACCAAAATTATATTTACCACCATTTTATTTTCATAATACCAATACTGATATATTATTAGGAAATAATTTTCTACAATTATTCTATAAAATCATTTTTGATACAATAGCTAATTAGATATTGTTCAAAACTCTCTGTCATCATTTGATAACAGTCAAATGACTTAAAAATGCCTATGTTAAATTATTCCCTATTATATTTTTTAACGATGTTGTTAACTTTTATTTACCCTTCATATTAATTATTATTATCTTATATTCTTTTAACCCCTTATTGATAACAAACTTAATCAGTATCAAAATATTTAACATTTTTTTATTCACTATTCACAATTATAGTATAACTTTATAAATTTTACCTACTTTTTTTTAATATTATAATCTACTAAATTTAGTAACATTGCTACTCCGCATGGAGGAGTTTTACTCTACTAGTATATTATGAAGTATCTTTTGCATTCTTTATCCATTCTTTCCTTTCCGTACTAACTCTCTTCGGAAAGATTTTCAAGACGAGTTCAAATTATAAGTACTGTTTTTTAATAATTTCAAACGAGTTTTAAAATTTCTTTAAATACATAGGGTATTTTTGTCTTTTACCCTTTAAAAATTATATGGGTCCCCAGCTCCAAATAAAGACAAAAAGACAACGTCTTTAGCTGGTCCGAAATTATAGAAAATTGTCCTAAAATTTCACACGCAAAGCCGTCAAATTTTTACCCTCTTTTCGTCTGAAATCAAATTCCCTCCCATTTGAGAAGAGGACAAGGCAAGAGAGGAAAATGGCGGAGAGCGAAGAAAACAACGAGGAAATGGTCAAACGCAAGAGCGAGAGCCGCATGCTCACCTTCACTGGAGGCGCTGCTTTCTTAGCTCTCGCTGTTTCCCTCGTCGTCTCCGCCTTCAATTCTCGCCGGAACAAGTCCAAGAAGAAAGGTTCCTCTTTCTCTCTAGCTCTTCACTCTTAACATCTTCTTACGTGCCAAAAATGCTTGGCTTCTGATAGTTTACTGAGATTTTAAGCAATTGCATGTTTTGGCTGTTATTTTTCTTGTTTCCGTGAGTTTAGATTCAGTCCAATGGGAGTGAGGTAAGGAACTGTTTGGTTGTTTTCCTATGGTTGAATAGATCTTCCGAGGTTTAATGTTCGCATTAACCTCTCTGCCTCTGAGATTCTTCGATTAGCTGATCAAGTTATTGCTAAGTCAAAGGAGGTTCACGATGCTGTTGCTTCAGTTCCTTTAGACAAGGTGCTTCTGTTTGTTGTTTCTTATTTTCTTATAGATTCGATTGGTTTTCTGTTTAGTAGATTTCAAGCAACAAATTCAATCAATTGCTTGTTTGATGTTTTTTTCTTCATAATTGAAATGAAAAATGCACAGGTAACATATGCCAATGTTATTGCACCATTAGCCGATTTAGATGGACAACAATTTCCGCTGGTTCAGTCTTGTGTGTTTCCAAAGCTTGTTTCCACTTCAGAAGATGTGCGCAAGGCTAGTGCCGAAGCTGAGCGCAGAATTGATGATCATGTGTTGACTTGCAGGTTTTACTTATCTGTTCGGTTCCTTATGTTACTATCATTTTAAGTTGGTTCATTTTTTTTATTTTTTGCAAGCCCTTTTCACTAGTTGACTTTTATAGTTGCCTACTCTGTCACTTATGTTTGATTGATGTCTGGTTTAACTTTGCCTTCTGACTTGTGTATGTGATTATTCATTTGGTTATAGATTGATGTGGCATATTGTTGATTAAAATATGATGTCTGTATGAATCAAATTGAATTTCTCCCTATTTCATGCAAGCTGATCAGTTTAAGAGAAGATGTTTATCGTGTGGTTAAGGCATTTGCTGCAAAGGGGGGGTGTGTAAGCCCAGAAGCAAAACAATACATAGACTGCCTGGTAAGAAAATCTGAAAATGAGTTTAGGTGCTCGAAGTCACTATGTTAAATCTCTTCTGGATTTTGGTTTTTATTAAGCTGCAGAAGTTGTTGAGCTTAAGATTTGGTGTTATCCTGATTGTTGATAGGTGAGAGATTTTGAGAAGAATGGTCTGAATCTTACTGTTACCAAGAGAGAGGAAGTGCAGCGCTTGAAAGCTAAGATCAATGATTTAAGCTTACGGTACATTCGAAATTTGAACGATCATAATGCTCATCTTCTATTCAGTGAGACGGAGCTGGCTGGATTGCCATCAGAGTATTTTAAGGTACTTATTGCCTTGCTATTCTTTCATGAAAGCATAGTTTTGAAATATGGCAGGTATTTGGAATGTTAAGGGATGAGAGTTTATTCCTTAAACTAGCATGAATTTAAATGGTGAAGCTTATCATGTTGCAATATGATCAAAGTATAAGGATTGTGTTGTACTTACAAATTGGCATATAAAAACGTGTCCACTTGGGGAGTAGTTCGATGTCAATCAACTAGTTTTAACTGTTCTGCTCGATTTGATTGTCATTGCAGAGTTTAGACAAGGCTGCAAATGGCAAATATAAAATCAAAATGAGAAGTCACCATGTTGCTGCATTGTTGGAACTCTGCAAGGTACATTCTTCTCTTTTTGTTAACTTTGCATATGACTTCTTGTGCATGGATATTTTGAAATGCTCTGATTCAGTTGCTACATTTAACAAGTAAAGTTAACCCATTAATCTAGTTAAAAAAATTCAATAATTTTGTCTTATAGGCCTGGTGTAGTTTCTAATTGGCCGTGTTGAAATTGATATATATGTGTATAATATTTTTTTGCTCATGTCAAGGTAGGAACTACTAGGAAGATGGTTGCAAGGGAATATGGGAAGAGGTGCGGCGAAGTCAATCTTTCAGTCTTGGATAGTTTGGTAAATAATGCACCCTTTCTTATTGAGTTTTGTTCTTTAAAATAATTAAAGCGATGATTCATGAAGAGGAAAAAAATAGATATCTGATCTTCCTTTGCCACCACAATTTTATGTTTTTTTGTAGGATGATAAAAATGGTATTAATATCTCTGTATGTCATGCATTTTTGTACTTTTAAATAACAATGAGATCATATTTTTGTTATGAATTATTTTTCATATACCTAGTACATCACGAACATGGAAGTATATAAAAAATATGACATATAAGATATCGTTTTGGCCTTTTAGGTTGAATTGCGCCATAAATATGCCAGGCTACTGGGCTATTCAAATTATGCTGACTATGCTGTTCATTGTAGAATGGCAAAGATGTCCTCAAAGGTTTGTATAACTTTTTACTTGATGCAATTTTATGTATAATGCATAGGCTAAAAGACACGTTTGCTGTTTTAATTATGTCTTATTGATTACAATGTATATTTGACATTTCAAATACGCTTGCTTCATGTGAATAACAGTGTCTATAATAGAACTGCCGAATCAAATAATTTGTTCATTGTGATGAGACTATTGTCATTTCAGTATTATGGTATACAACAATTATTCTACTCATGTATGGAACAATTTGCTCTTTTATTCTTTTCTGTTAAACATTGTTGGTTAGTGGATGTGCCATAGGTAATGACCACGGGGAATCCAACAAAAGGTTCTTACTTTTGGCATGACCTTTGTGACAGATGTAAAACTGTAAAATCTAAAAGCAGGCTAATTTCTCATTGTCTTCTAGCAACTCTCCTGCTTGATATTAGAGTTAGTTGAACTCTTATTTTGAGTATGTTGGATAAGTTGAGAGCTTTTGACGTAAGGATTTTTTAACTTTGGTTGAGATACGTTCAAATGTTAAAATCTGTCTGGTTTAATACTTTGACTAATTGTCTTTAATTTTATGTCTGGATTTTATTCACTGATATGATATTCCAACAAACCCCGCTCCCCCTCCATAGGTGTTTGACTTCTTAGAGGACATCTCTGCCTGTTTAACAGACTTGGCAACGAGGGAGCTCAGTGTGTTAAAAGACTTAAAGGTTTGGACATTTTTGGCTATTTGATGTGTCTTTTTTCATTTTTATCTATGTTTCTGATTAGTTTCAATTGGGCACAGAAAAAAGAAGAAGGAGACAGTCCATTTGGAGTTGAGGATCTTTTGTACTATGCGAAGAGAATTGAAGAGAAACAGTTTGACCTAGACTTTGCAGCAGTAAGGCAATACTTTCCTGTTGATTTGGTTCTGGCTGGGATCTTTAAAATAACCCAAGACCTTTTTGGTAATGAAATCTATCATGATTGAATTTTGGATGTGCTTGTCATTGATTGTTTTTCCATGTTCACATCATTATTTGTAATAAAAATTCTTCCTCTTTAAATAGGCTTAAGATTTCAAGAAATTGCTGATGCTAGGGTTTGGCATGATGCTGTTCGTCTCTTCTCTGTTTTTGACTTGAACTCTGGCGACCTCATTGGTTATTTCTTCCTTGATTTATACACAAGGTTCACTTAATATTTAGGATATTTCAATTGTTTAACTTGCGACTAGGATATTTCAATTGTTTAACTTGTGACTTCTGCTTTTGGAGAAGTGATATTTCATTAATGTGGCAGGGAAGGAAAATATGGTCATACGTGTGTGGTTGCTCTTCAAAATGGTGCTTTATTGCACAATGGTGCAAGACAGGTAGCTTTATCCCTTGCTTCCTAGTTCCTACTAATTTGATATGTGGAACTTTGGCAACTTAGAGTATAATCATACGTGGTTCTGACACTGAGTTTCACCCATTAGGCTCCTTTCAGGAATCATATACTGGAATACATCCTATCATGTCCTTGGGGTCTTATTGTTTTGACTCTTTGAGCTGCTGATTAAAATTTTAATATTAGCTAGTCTTCTCTTTAAAATTTTCATTACTTATGTTTGATCCTTTTACCTGAAAGAAAGCAATTCTTTGATGCATTGCTTCGAGTAAGCTGATAGAAGGCAAAGAGAACCTTGACGACTTCAAAAAGAGCGACTCACAAGGCATCATAAATTGTTAATGTTGTTGCCATTGAATTCAATCTACATGCATAAATTGAACTTCCAGAATAGTAGTTGCTTATCGCATGTAATCAGCAAAGCTTACCCTATTTTAGGAGATACTAAAAGATCTATTGAATTTCAATATTTCTTAATCTTAATCTCTAAATTATTATCCAAGTGGAGCACTGTTTATCATCACTAAAAGTTAGTGAAAGCAATTCTCTTCTTAGATGAGGTTAATAATTCTCCATCTTCCATATAAATGATTTCTTTATAGTAAACACAAATATAGGAAAGCTAATGATTGCAAACTTACTGTTGATTTGTATGAGTAGATACCAGTGGCATTGCTTATATCTCAACTGCAAAAGGACAATGAAGGAGAAAGTTGTCTATTGAGATTTTCTGAAGTGGTTAATCTTTTCCATGAGTTTGGTCATGTGGTATGTCTTCCATCTGATGTTTTATTTGTATCTTGTTTTGGGTACTTTCATGAACAATTGCTTTAGAAGCTTGTTTGTGTGATATTTCTGTGGCTTATGGTCTTTAAATAACTTTGCAATGTAAAACTCTGAGCATGCAGGTCCAGCATGTCTGCAATGATGCATCATTTTCCAGATTCTCTGGTTTGCGTGTAGATCCTGATTTTTTGGAGATTCCTGCCCTTGTCCTGGAAAATTGGTAAGCAACTTTAGTTATATCTCACCTTTTCTTGGTTATCCAGAATTCAGTTTTACCTTGCAATTTTGGAACTCTTCAGGTGTTACGAGAGCTACTCATTGAAGTTGATATCTGGTTTTCATCTGGTGAGGCATACTTCTGCCCTTTTTTACATTAATTTTTGGATAAGGCTATGATCTTCCTTTCTTACCAATCAAGAAGAGTATGATTGGGAGAGACAAGACACCATTCTCTGCCTTTCTCTTGCTAATTGTTACTGCACGTTCAGTAAATACTCTCTTATATGTGTTGCCATTTGTAATTTTCTGAAGACCTAAAACAGTTCACATGTATTCAATTAACTTCCTTTTTGCATTTTATTATAATTTCTTATGTTGCTTAAGTCTTGATGAATATGCTGTGTACATCTATTGATCCGGTATATTACATGATGATTGCTATCCTTTTGCATTACACAATTACTGTTCTTGTTTACTTTTATACCTCCCAACTTGCAGGATATCACTAAACCTATTGGGGAGGAAGTATGTAAATCGCTTAAAAGGTGGCGAAATTCCTTCTCTGCTCTTAAACTGAAGCAGGAAATTCTTTATTGTAAGTATATTGATTTTTAAAGTCAGACTGTGGACCTTGTTGTTCTTTTCTTGATCTACCAAAGATTTGCTGATTACATGTCATACAATGTTAAACTTGTAGAACAGGGGTTTTCTTCAGAAATATTCGTAGATCTAAAGTGGAGTCACTGAATCATCAATCGTGATAGTTATTCTGTGCATGACATTATTTGCTCTTCTGAATTCACCCAGAAGGTTTATGTGTTTTCAGGTCTTTTTGATCAGATTGTACATTCTGCTGATAATGTTGACATTCTTGAGTTATACAAGCATCTTCATCCGAAGGTAAAAGAGCTTTTTTTGCAAGACCCGTGTAAATGTATGTTCCCTATAAATATTTGTTTGCCTTCTCAGGTCATGTTAGGGCTGCCAATCTTAGAAGGAACAAATCCAGCCTCATGTTTTCCACGAAGCGCCATTGGTTATGAAGCTGCTTGTTATAGTCGTATTTGGAGTGAGGTACCAAATCGCACAATCGTAATAATTTCCCTCTTACGTGCTCTAGGATACGACGATATACTTAAAAGTTCCTTCTGAGCCTAAACTGGATTTTATGGGCTAAAATGATGCCCCTAAAAAATTTTGGACTTAGCCCATCGACTATTTTGGGCGGGTTACTTTGCTTAGCTGTACTCATTGCCTCATTTTGTAGTTGGTGAATCACCTCAGGTTAACTATGTCCTTCCAAGATCATCATGACTTACTTAATGCTGTTCAGGTCTTTGCCACGGACATATTTGCCTCAAAATTCCATGATAATCTCTTGAACCACCAAGTCGGTATACAGTTCCGAAAGAAGGTAAACCAGTCACCAGTTTTTTCTTCATGTCTATGTCTATCTCTATGTCAATTCAAATTATGTTATAGTTCTCATAGATGTGGCTTTATGGTCATCATCTATTTTGTGATTAGTCTTAGCCACACTGAAATTTTGAGGCCTACCACAAACTTGATGGTCAAACAAAAATATTGATGGCAGGTATTGGCCCCTGGAGGATCAAAGGAACCCATAGAAATTCTATCTGATTTTCTTGGAAGAGAACCATCCATTCAAGCATTTATTGACAGCAAAGTTGAACATAGTTTATAAAAGAGTTGGTTTAGTCGAAGTTAAGACTCAAGTTGGGTCAAAACCTCCTTGCATTTTTGAGTGATAATTAAAGTAATCCATGTCTTTGTATATAAGCCATTTATTGGCATCTGAAGTCATGATTAGCGGTCTTAGGAAGAACCTTTTCATATATATAAATAAGACATCGTAATTAATAATTTTCTAGATGTAGTGCTCTTGAGCGTGCAGGGTGCCTCTAACGTTCCATTTCTTGTGCCTTTATGCCTTCAATAGTTTGGTGCATAATCATTGTTCCTCTTCCCTCTAATAATTCTCTCTTACATCCCTAACATTGTAATTTGTCATAAGCAACATAGTAAACATCAAACCAAAGATTCTGAGTGTCAGATTTGGCTGCTAATTGGGTTCATTACTTCTAATTTTAATACTCCTAAATGACCCACAAAGGCCGCAATGTTCTGGTCGCCGAGGATTCTCATGACTATGTCCCCCACCTAAGTTTCTTTGGTTGGTGGCGGCTCTTTCTTTAATAGTTATATTCATTTGGATACATAATTTGTAAATTATAAACTAAATAAAAAATATTATTATGAACCAGATCACAGGATTGCAAATTACTAACTACAGGGGTTATGGAATGGAAGGAGAGGATGATCAGCTAATAAGTTTAGAGGAAAGGATGATCAGCTAAGAAGTTAAGTGCTCGTCAGAAAAGTCGGGTTTGCCAACGAATAATTCGCCTTCCTTCCACTTTATCTTATCCAACACAAGTGAAAACGACAACTGGGCTTCTGTCTTTGGGGCAATTGTTGATCAAATGAAGGTTCCTGACAACATTTTCTATAGGAACCCCACGTGTTGCTGCTCCTGATGGCTCTCGTTTGAAGTTTGAAAGCAACTTTTTGATCTTATTTGTTGACAATAAGGTAAAGGTGGCTCAAGTTAAAGGCACCGGATCCTTTTCATCACTTATTTCAACCTTCTTTCAGTTGATATCGTTTTAGGTTTGTTTACATATAAAACGATTTGGAGCAGAAACAGAAGTGGGTCACTAAATTAAATGCAGCACAAAAGGAGTAATATTTTCTTAGGGGTGGTCAAGTCTCTTACTAATTGAAGTAGGTTCTAGATTTTTAGATTATACTAAAATTAATTCTACTTTGAAAATGAATTTGCCATCGATTATATTAAATATTTTTTTAAAAAATTAAAATTAAAAATATATTTACTGGATTCCTTATAATTTCACCTTATTATGTTGTTTTCTTAAAATAAAAAATATCCCTTTTGGGTCCAATTCAATTACGGGCTTATCAATCATCGGAACATTTATATTCTCACGTCTTTAACATGAGTAGTCTTTATTCCCGGCCGCAACTAGAACGATGTCGTTTGAAAGCAAGACTTCATTGGTTACCTAACTTAATTACTGCCAATTCAAATCAGAAATGGTTGGTTGTTTCCAATTCCTTTCCTTGGCATGACCGAGCTCTCAAAGACAAAACACAGAGGGGCCAGTGAGGTTAGAAACAACGGAGTATTTAAGTGCATATGGGAAGACTCAGTCTTCATATTACTGCCACGAGACAGAAACTAAACTATAGGAAGAGAGATAATATTCGAAGAAAGTTTAATTTTCCTGGTCAACAAACAACAACGTGAGAACTAAGGGGAGCAATAGTTTGAATGCCTCGGACATGACCAAGTAAGTACACCGTGGGACTTTGTTTACTTTTTCAACTTCATCTATATCTGGGTTTTGCTTTTTCTTTGCATAAAGCTTGAAGCTTTCTATTGTGCATGTGCTTCTTAAGATCTTTTGATAGGTTGTGGTTGTTCTATTTGGAAAGTTTGTAGTGATCGTTCAATTTGGTTCAGGGGATTCGACAGATGAGAAGCTTGTTATGAGGGTCTTGGTGGTGGAAGAACAAGAGAATGAAAAAGGTCTGATCTTGTAACTTAACTGAGTTTTAGATTCTTTTTTTTTCCTTTTAATTTTAGCCGAAAAGATAGGATTTTTTTAATCGAGTTGTTGGTGAAGCGAGAAAGGTCGCCTTGATTCGAATTTTGTGTATGATGAGGTAGATTTTGGCCCGCTTCTTTCTTCGGTTGTCTTATGGAAGTTTAAATGTTGATGCAGAGTCTGGCTTCTTTGTTGAGCTTATAATGTTGTATTCATGTTTATGTGTATCTTGATGTGGGGTTTCTGATTCTGGAAGAGGCAGTCTTCAGTTCAATTTTGTGGGTTCTGATTATTGTTGGACTGACTTTAAGAAGATTAGAGAATTATTTTAATAATTGTTCGATTCTTTTTGGCGGCATTTTGTTGTTAGTTATTTAAACTATGCTCAAACAGATACTCAGCAAACTGCCACGAAAGTCGTCTAAATCGACTGAAAACAATCTTCATGGTGGAAAATCTACTACCAATGTAAGTTCTGTTACTGGCTCAAGAAGCTGGGATTTAGGGGGCAACAAGTCTGGGAATTTGAATAATGCGCCTGCAGCAGCAAATAATTCTGCTTTATATGGGGGGAAAAACAGTGGTAGCAAGATTCAGCATGGTGTGAACTTGAAGGAGAATGGGAACTTGGGGTTGTCTTCATATGAGGGCTTGCCTGGATTCAGAGATGTCCCGAACTCTGAGAAGCAGAATTTGTTTGTGAAAAAACTGAACTTGTGCTGTGTCGTATTTGATTTCATTGATCCAACAAAGAACCTCAAAGAAAAGGAGATCAAGCGGCAGACACTGTTGGAACTGGTGGATTATGTAACCTCAGTTAGTGGGAAGTTTTCTGAAAGTGTAATGCAGGATGTAATAAAAATGGTGTCTGCAAATTTATTTAGGACGCCCACTGCTCAACCACATGAAAGCAAAGTTATAGATGGTGTTGATTTGGAGGAAGAAGAACCTTCTGTGGATCCTGCATGGCCTCACTTACAACTTGTATATGAGTTCTTCTTAAGGTTTGTGGCATCATCTGAGACAGATGCAAAATTGGCCAAAAGATATATAGATCAGTCCTTCATCCTCAAATTGCTTGACTTATTTGACTCTGAAGATCCTAGAGAAAGGGAATACTTGAAGACAATACTTCACCGCATCTATGGAAAATTTATGGTACATCGTCCATTCATCAGGAAAGCTATAAATAACATCTTTTATCAGTTTATTTTTGAGGCTGAGAAGCACAATGGAATTGCTGAACTTTTAGAAATTTTAGGTAGTATCATTAATGGTTTTGCTCTGCCACTCAAAGAAGAACATAAAATGTTCCTTGTGCGTGCACTAATACCTTTGCATAAGCCACGATGCTTGGCAATGTACTGTCAGCCATTATCTTACTGTGTCACGCAATTTGTGGAGAAAGACTGCAAGCTTGCTGATACTGTAATCAGGGGTTTATTAAAGTACTGGCCTGTCACTAATAGTTCAAAGGAAGTCATATTTCTGAATGAGCTGGAAGAAGTTCTTGAAACAACTCAGCTGTCAGAATTCCAACGCTGTATGATACCCCTCTTTCAGCAAATAGCTAGGTGTATCAACAGCCCACACTTTCAGGTAACATGTTGCATGATATTTGATTTTAAGTTCTTCTTGTTCATTTGTCTTCCTTTTGTCATATGCTTCAACTAATTTACCAAAACATAAACTCCTGTTATATATACTTCAAGCTGCAATATAAATTTTTAAGATTGATTGCCTCAACAATCATGACTGCATATCGATATTTGTCAATCAGTTTGTCAATAAAGTGCTTTTTTCTTTGCTCTTACTTCTTTGGTAGCAACTCCAAATCTGACGGTAATGTTGCAATATAAGGACATTTTCCATAACCATCTTATTCTTGTGTATTTCTCTTAGAAGTTTCAGAATTTACCATAAGCTTTGGGAGTTTGCGATCCATGACTTGTCTTCGAGGTCACCAGAAACAACCTTTTCAAAAAGATTTTACCTATTTCTCTTACTAACTTCTTTCATTTGTCCTTCTTCCTAGAAAATATTGAACCAGAAAGAGGTGAAATTTCTTGATGCTCGTTTCTCTTATGGTGACACAAAATATATGTGGTTCTTTACACTGGGCCATTGATGGGAATAAACTTTAGTCAAGTCATTTGCAATATACTATTGGTTCAGTTCTCTGTACAGAGCACTAGGTTTTTATTCTACTTGTTTTCCACATAATAAACTGCTACTCTCAGATATTGAGTTATGGTCTTGTTTTTAACATTGATAATGGATCAACAAAACTATGTCTACCTTTAGCTTTCTGTATCCCATCACCATTAGCTTCCAATGGTGTGGTATTTCAGGTGGCTGAGAGAGCGCTGTTTTTGTGGAACAATGATGCCATTGAGAACTTGATCAGACAAAACCGCATGGCTATATTGCCAATTATCTTCCCTGCTCTGGAAAAAAATTCTAGAAATCACTGGAATCAAGCTGTTCGTAGCTTGACTTTGAATATTCGCAAGATTTTTGAGGATCTTGATGCTGATCTTTTCAATGAATGCTTTCATAAGTTTCAAGAAGATGAAATAAAGGAAAATGAGAAGAAAGTGAGACGGGAAGCGATATGGAAACGTTTAGAAGAGCTTGCTGCTGGAAAATCGGCGGGTAGAAATTAGTTATTCTGTGAAGGACTACCTCTTGACCACAGAAGTAGAGGTAACTCTTGTTGTATGGCAAACTGTCAATTATTTGATTGACATGGGATTCATTATATGCATTATGTTTTTCCGGAGGTCAGATGTTCCCGAGTAATCAAATTTCCTACCGCTGCAAGGTGCACTTGGTCCTTGCCAAACCCTATAAGATATTGCCTTGTTGAGTTTTTAAAAGCTAGTCTTGTACATTGCATGCAAAAAGTAGTATGAGAAGCAAGACCAGTAAAAATTTATGAAAATGTAATAGTGGATGGCTAGTTGCTTTGCACTATTGGCCTTCAGGGTTTAGATTGTAGCTCTTAATCGACAAAGAAGCATCTTTTCCATCTACTTTTGAGGTGAAATTGGAGCTCTTGTGCTCACTAATCCCCCATTTACTTAGAAAACAGTAGCATACCAACTACTGTCTTTTTGGTTTGAACTCGTTTGAAGTTCCCATTTGACGATGAGAATTCACAGGTTTTTTTCCTTTACTTGCCTGTAACTGAAAACCAGAAGAAAGCAGTGACTATTTAATTTTAGTACGGCTAAAATGAACTTTAGCAAACCAACCTGTTCTTGATGCTAACCAGAGCTTCCAAAATTATGCTCGGAACACCGAAAAGTTCCCAGTAAAGCAAGTTTCATGCGTTCCAAGGTACGGATGGGGCACATCCATTTCTAAGTCTGTGATTCTCACACCTACCCTCCAGTCTTCAATCTTGCCGTGTGTTTCATATTTTTATAACTAATATAGAAATTGTAAGAAAAAGAAAATATTGTGATTCAAATTGAGCCAAGTAAAATTAACCACGAATCAAAAAGATAATTATATAAAAACATGTTAGTGTGAAATGCGAAAACGAGTCGCCTGATTGAGATAAATGGTGACGTTTTGGATCAAGTTTGATGGTGAATCTATGTGTTAAAAAAAAAAAAGGTCAAATTTACTTTGAACATAATAAAGTTTTTTATGGAAAATCTTTATACTACAATAAACTCTTTATCTTCTCTATCTCACTCTCTTTTCTTTTACCAAAGCGATAGAAAAATTTGTTACTTTGAAGCTCTGCTTCCCTTTGAAGTCACTGCTTCATGTGAGTATCAAAACATTCTTTGTTTTCCTTCTTTTTTATCATCTGGGTTTGCTTCATTTTGAATCGCTTTTGTTTTGCACAGTTCTGTTCTCCACTTAGATTTTGTTTTTTTTTGGACTCTCTTTCCCTGTTCTGTTGGGTGTTGGATTTCGTTTACTAATGTTGTTTCGTTGATTTGGATGGAACCCATATTCTATTAGCATCTGATTCTCCATTCGCGAGCCCAGCGAGGAACTTCTGGTGCATATGATTTGTATGGAAAGCTCGATGCTTTTGCTTTTTCGGTTTCTGCATCTGGGTTGTTCAATTTAAAGTTAAAAAGGTGCTCGCTTTACGATGTTGGGTGTCTTATAGATGGATAGAAGAGCAGTATGTAATTTCTCTCATGCGTTTTTTTCAAAACGAGAGGCCTAGTTTGATGCTTTCTGGGTTTCTGTTCGTCTGTGTAAAGGAGTGATTTTCCGTACCTTTGACATCAATTTGTTGCACCAGTTGATTTGATGTGGAATTCTTTAATTCGTTTCGGTCCTGTGATTGATAAGTGGAGACATTTTCCCTGTGATTATTAATTTATGTCGGAGAGGAATCTTGAGCCCAGGACAATTTATCAGGAATCGTGATCCTTGTATGTAATTATTGAGTCATGATCAAACAAATACTAGGTAGGCTTCCTCGGAAGCCTTCTAAAACATTGGACAATCGTGACTATGGGGGTTCATCTATTCCTTCGTCAAATGCTTCTACTAGAGGCAATGATTTTAGTAGTAGTAGATCCAATAGTTCTCCACCTGGCCCTGATTCTAATCCACAAACAGGCTATAATCATGGAAATAAGCCTAACCAGGTTACAAATTTGAAAGTGAATGGAAATTCAGCAGCTGCTCCCTATGGAATATTGCCAGGATTTAGGGATGTTTCGAGCTCTGAGAAACAGAATTTGTTTATCAGAAAGCTGAATTTGTGTTGTGTGATTTTTGATTTCACTGACCCCAGTAAGAATTTGAAAGAAAAAGATATCAAAAGGCAGACATTGATTGAGCTGGTGGATTATGTTACTTCGGTGAATGCAAAATTCACTGAAACTGCCATTCAAGAGGCTGTAAAGATGGTGTCTATGAATTTGTTCAGATCATTTACACCACAACCCCGAGAAAACAAGGTATCAGAAGCCTTTGATTTGGAAGAAGAGGAGCCCTCAATGGACCCAGCTTGGTCTCACTTGCAAATTGTATATGAATTCCTTTTGAGATTTGTCGCATCACCTGAAACTGATGCAAAGTTGGCTAAGAGGTACATTGATCACTCTTTTGTCCTCAAGTTGTTAGATCTCTTTGATTCTGAGGATCCAAGGGAGAGAGAGTATCTAAAAACTATTCTACATCGCATTTATGGAAAGTTTATGGTGCATCGCCCTTTCATCCGGAAAGCTATAAACAACATCTTCTTCTGCTTTATTTTTGAAACTGAAAAATTCAATGGGATTGCTGAACTTCTTGAGGTTTTAGGCAGTATAATAAATGGCTTTGCATTGCCACTAAAAGAAGAACACAAGTTATTTCTTATTCGAACATTGATTCCTCTGCACAAACCGAAGTGCCTGCCTATGTATCATCAGCAGTTATCTTACTGCATCACACAGTTTGTGGAGAAAGACTGTAAGCTTGCTGATACTGTTATAATGGGGCTGTTGAAATCCTGGCCTATTACTAATAGCTCAAAGGAGGTCATGTTCCTAAGTGAGCTGGAGGAAGTGTTGGAGGCAACTCAACCAGCAGAATTTCAGCGATGTATGGTGCCTCTGTTTCGTCAAATAGCACGCTGTCTGAACAGTTCACACTTTCAGGTAATAAACAATTGACTGCTTGTCCTTCTCCAGCTGACTATTCTCTCTCACTACGTAGGAATCAAATTATTTTCGTGAATCATGATTAAATGGTTCTATTTGCTCGCTTTTTATTTGAAATACGGACAGGTCAGCTTTTTCGAAAAGTGTTTTTTGCATTAGCTTTAGAAACTTATTTTGTTTCCTGCTTTTCTCTCTTATACTGATACGTGCCATCACGTACTCTTCACACATCATGGAGTACCTGCTTTTATGCTAGGAGTAGCTTGATGTTGAGTATTGTTGCAATTACCAGGTGGCGGGGTCAGAATGGGATAATTTAGCAGCGAAAGAATTTGATATTTAAGAATGAATGAACACTTAAGAAATTCCCAGGCAGGTGGTGGACACAGGGAATTGATATAATTGGTCCTATAAACATGTATCTTGAGCTCTGGAGTAGGGGTTCATTTATCTTTATCACTGTATGATATTAACTGTTGCAGCTTTTAGTTTTATGCTTTAAGCAGTTGACTTGGGACAGCGGAGATGTCCAAATATGATGGTCTTTCTTAGGGATTGTGTTAGTTTTAGTTGAATATATCTTATTGTTTTGTTGGCAGTTCGCATTCTAATCTGAAATGTGGTAGGATCTTCCAATTTACATAATTGTTACAGGTTATGATAGCTGTCAGTGGCAGGCAGGTTTAATTTTAACCTGTTGGTGTGCTGGCTTTGTTTTTTGACTAGCATTTACTGTTTTCTCTTTCTTTTTGGTGATTAGAAAGCATAGGCAAGGCAGCACCATGTCCAAGCTGCTTCTGAAGATTTATGATTTTTACGTTCTAATTTTTCTTTTGCGTTGCTACTGGTTTATCATGTAAACTGCAGTATAGTTCTAATTCGTGCCTCTACAGGTGGCAGAAAGGGCTTTGTACTTGTGGAACAATGATCACATTGATAATTTAATCAGGCAGAACCACAAAGTTATACTGCCCATTATTTTCCCTGCACTGGAGAAAAATGGATGCCACCACTGGAGTAAGATTGTACAGAACCTGACTGCTAATGTCCGCAAGATCTTTGCAGATATTGATCCTGAGCTGTTTGAGGAATCCCTGCACCAGTTCGAAGAAAATGAAGCGAAGGCAGAAGAAATGAAACAGAAACACGAAGCCACATGGAAGCACTTGGAAGCGATTGCTACAACAAAAGCTGCGAATTGATCTGCAAACTGCTCGATGATTTTAGAGGCTCGAATTTGATGGAAGTTGGTGTACTCTTAATTTTTTCCAGATTTTGTTTTACCGAAATGGGGAGGTACTCTTACCAGCCATTTTATCTTTCTATTACGAGCAAGCTATAGTCACAGGTAATCATGCAGTTTCTTGTGTAGCTGTTCAATTGTTGAATCATTCCATAAAATTATGTATAATATATGTTCTCTTGTAACTTTGAAACCTTCTATTAGTTGAATTTCTTACTTTACAGGCTTTAATTGTATGAGAATGTTGTGTTGTGGAATCAGTATAGAAGGAAGGATGTTATTTGTGTTGTGGAATCAAAGTTATTTTAATAATTTGAACTTTGAAAAAATTCTATGTTAGTAGTCACAGGTA
This sequence comes from Erythroxylum reticulatum, assembly GCA_025504915.1. Taxonomy (NCBI): domain Eukaryota; kingdom Viridiplantae; phylum Streptophyta; class Magnoliopsida; order Malpighiales; family Erythroxylaceae; genus Erythroxylum; species Erythroxylum reticulatum. The sequence continues at coordinate 9,098,993 of JANSVA010000003.1, forward strand.
CAATCAATACTTATCTATAAGTAATTGAAACATTTTGGATAATAATTTGTAGTTTAATAAATGCAAGAATTTCAATTGATGATATTAACTCAATTGACAAAGTCATTTGCAACACTTTTAATTAAAAAAGAGATAATTTAAATTCATATTTGACATATTATCAAGAAAAAAATTAGTTGTAAAATTACTACAATATTATGTTAATTTATTATGATCTAACGATCTCAACTTTTTTTAATTCAATAAGAATTTAAAAAATATTTTTAAATATCGTTAATTGTTCAAATTTATTCTTTGACAAATCTATACAGCTACAAGTGCTAAAAGAGGTGGGCCATTATATATGGCAAATAAAGATATGATATAGCAATGTATGTACAATTTCTATTAAGTATCAAATATTATGAAAATGTCATAATAATTTTTTTTCAATTTTCAAGTATATAATTTTAGATAAATGCTCGTCCATTCTAATATAATTATAGGTGGAGTCCACCACAACTTAGTTCGAGATGAGACCTTATGTATCTTATTTAAAAGTTTAATTTTTTTTTAAAATTCATCATTAAAAAAATCATCAACCTCACGTGAGAGACTTTTTATTGAAAGATGAATTTTAAATGAAAAGTCACATGTTAAAATTTCAATTATATATTAGGATCAAATATATAAAGATGTTTGCATATATCTCTAATAAATTGATCTCAAAATTTTCTTTAACTTACTTAAATGAGCACAT
>JANSVA010000003.1:9117805-9143836 GCA_025504915.1 Erythroxylum reticulatum
TTGCCACCAAATGATTATGGTCAGTCATAGCTATAATTGAAGAAGAAAGGATGTTGATAATTTCCAGAGAATCCACTTCAACGACTACGCATTTATAGCCAAGTGCCCATACCAGTGTGAGACTCGAGTGTACTCCCCAGAGTTCTACAGTTAAAGACGAGCCCGTTCTAATATTCTGGAGGAATCCATCACACCACCGACCCTGGTAGTCCCGAATTAAGTTGTAAACTGTAGCAAGGCTAGACCTTTGTTTCACCGCACCATCAGTATTTAGTTTGACCCAACCTTCTAATGGTTTGGTCCATCCCACTAAATTACCCATTGACAGACCCTATGTTTAAAACACCTGACTTTCCATATCTCTGGCCCGAATGACCCAATCAACGTAATCTATAACTATTTTATTTTCTTCTTCTGGCCAAACAAAGTCGAGCTAAAAAATGCTTCTATTTCTCCATTGCCATAAATACCAAAATGTGACTCCAAAAATTATTACCCACGCTGCCTGCTTGAATTTTGAGTGTTGCCTAAGGTTGGAAAGAACCCAAGTCTCCTCTTCTTGTTGAAAGAAGCCCATATCTACTATTTCAGGAGGAAATTTACACTAGAAGGCTTTCACTTTAGGACAACCCCGTATTGCATGTATGGTTGACTCTTCCTGTCTATAGTAGTGACAACTGCTGTCATTTGATATATGTCGCACCACATGTTGTTGACTGGTTAGCAATTTCTTCTTAGCCATAAGCCAAAGAAAAGACCTGATCTACTGTGGCCCTCCCATTTCCAGATTAACTCCCATAGCCTTTGAGAATCATCCGTGGTGCTATTCTTGATTAAGCCATATGTAGATGTCACTGTGAACTCTCGGTGAATTATTTGTCCCCACACCAACTTGTCTTCCTCCCTGTCATTGATATTAGGGCGGATTAAGGCAAGAAGCATACAAACTGTGGAAGGGAGATATTGTTGGAATAAACTCCAATGCCAGTTTCCAAGTTCATTAGTAAAATCAACAATTGTAGCATTGAGAAATGACAACCCCTTTTGGTCTTACTGTTTTCTCTCACTTCAGTCTTACTATTTTCTCTCACTAAAAATAAAAAAAGACTACTGTTTTCTTCGTTGGCTACAACGCCAAAAGTTTCAAGTCTGGGCTTAACATGGAATCCCTAGATCAAGAGGGACATCTCTCCAAAAAAGTGCGGACAGGGAAACAGGCAGAAGATCCACCACCGTGTCCCAAAATGACCTATAGTGCTGCAGTTCTAGGGGCCTTATCGGTGGACATGGATACAGAGGAAATCGTATGGCCTGAAGAAGAATCGGTTGAGATAGAAGAAGGCGATATCTCACATCTGTCGGGGAGGCACAGGGGCATTATGTTATCAAATACTTTCAAGGAGAAACTCGATAAACAATAGGAGCAAACCGTCATTGTGAAATTGATTGGACGACGAATTGGTTATCAGATATTATGCTCCCATTTGAAAACCATGTGGACGTCGAGAGACCCTATGAAAATTGTAGATCTAGACTACGATTATTTTTTGGTAAAATTCATGGACGAAGGTGATTTCCTTAACGCACTGACGAATGGTTCGTGAGCCATCTTCGAACAAGCTCTGTTAGTCTATCATTTGATGCCCGACTTCCGTCTGTCGTAAGGTCAAATAACTAGAGCAGTGGTATGGCTACATTTACTAAAACTACCCATTGCTCGATATCATCTTATGATCCTCACCGCGTTGGGAAACTTGATGGGACACATTATAAAAATCGACGAAGCAACTCTGCAGATTTAGAGGGGAAAATTTGTGCATGTTGCAATCGATATCGACCTAAGCATTTGTTTACATACCACAGTGGAGCTCGATGGGGAGATAATAATGGTGGCTTATGAAGGGCTCCCACATATTTGTTTCACCTGCGACATGGTTGGACATGAATCCAACATTTTCCAGAAGTGACCTCATGCCTAAACTGACCCTCCTATTCCGAAGTCCGGTCAGGGCGATGGAGCACCCGGGAGGAGGGGTACGGTGGTTGCAGCAGATGGGCATCAAAAGGATAAGTGCTCCAACAGCTATGATCCATGGAGGCAGGTGCAATGGAAAACTCCACGGGCTCCAACGCAACGTTAGGATCAAAGAGGAATAGGTAAGGAAAGGGTGGCTATCCAATTGGGAGGCCCGAGGTTTTCACCTCTGACAGAACTGCACCTCTTAAGTGACGTGCATACGAGTACGACAGAGACATATTACAATTGTGATCCCTCTGGGTTTGAACAACGCTTGAACCTGAATGACTTCGTAGGTAAAGGAAAGCATCATCTGTATAGGACAGCGTCAACGTTTGCTAGAATTAAAAGAAACGTGAGAACTGGCACAAAAGATAAGTCGATGAACTCCATGCAACAGACTCGGAGAGCTAGTATGCAGGACGGTGGTTCACAGACGTTAAGTTTGAAGGTCCTCACAAAAGTGCAACTACAACCCACTGCAACGGATAATCATTTAGCAGTTGTAATTACTTCACACACCGAAATGATTTGCAATAGTCAAGGAATGAGTGTATAGGAGTGGTATTCATGATCTGGGTTTTGTTGGATCGAAGTTTACTTGGCGGAGAGGAATGGTACAAGCTCGTTTGGATGAAGTTTTTGGTTCAACATCTTGGCTCAGGGAATTTCCACATACAGTAAATCATCACTTACCCTTTCTTGGCTCAAACCACGACCTATGTTGATCCAAATAACAAGCCCATACCCGAGAGTCACAGGATCTCTAGTGTTTCGTTTTCAAAACACTTTGCCAACACATATTGGTTTTGACGATGTGGTAGCGGAGCATTGGCTACTAGCAGAGGAGACGTTCAATAAATCTTTAGCCAAATTCTCTACTCATCTTATGTGCTGGAATAAAATCATTTTTGGTAATATCTTCCATAGGTAAAAAAAAGACTACTCACTCGGTTGGAGGGTATCCAGAGGTCACTAAAGGCCAATAATATGGATTCGCTACTTGACTTAGAGGAGAAGCTGAGCGAAGAGTTGTTACAGTTGTTGTGTGAGGAGGAAATTTTTTAGCATCAGTGTGCCAAATGTGACTAGATATTGAAGAGTGATCGGAATAATAAATGCTATCATACTATCACTCTATCTAAAAGAAAGAAAATGAAGATAGAATGAATTTTAGACGACTTTGGGTCTATAATATCTGATCTAGATCAAATACGACTCGAAGCAAGGAACTTTATTGTTTATTTGTATACAACCGATGATGTGAATTGCCATCAGTTTTCGATTTCATGAGCGTTTCCTCTGCTCTCAACAGAAAGGGTTCATGAGCTAACACTTCCACTTCATGAAACTGAAGTTAAGAGTGCAGTTTTTAACATGAACCCAAATAAAGCTCCCGAAATAGATGTGGTCAATGCCGTATTTTTTCAAAATCAATGGAGTAAGGTAGGACAAAAAGTAGTGGTGTTTATTCAGGCAGTGTTCCACCTGGAACGCTGAGAACAGGATTTGAACCAAACCATCCTAGTATTGATTCCTAAAATCTCCTCTTCGAACAACCTTTCTCAGTTTCAGCCCATTAGCCTTTATACGATGCTTTATAAGTTTATTGCTAAAGTTATTGTGAATTGTTTGAAAGTTCACCTCGATTACCTCATAGAGGAGAACCAAAGTAGTTTTGTTCCTGAAAGGCAAATAACTCACAATATTATCATTGCTCAGGAGGTCATACACTTGATGCAAAAGAAGAAAGGGAAGGAAGGGTATCTTACTCTAAAGGTAGATTTGGAAAAAGCATATGACCGGCTTTGATGAGATTTTATTCAAAACACATTAACAGATATTGGGATCCCGAGTAATCTACTCTAGGTCATTATGCAGTGTGTGACAACGGTGTAATTGCAAGTTGCCTGGCAAGGTACCTTTTTGGACCCCTTTAACCCCTCACGAGGGCTTAGACAAGGCGATATACTCTCACCATATCTTTTTGTACTATGCATAGAAACACTAGGTCACCTTATTTCGAAGGAGATGAGACAGGGGTGTTGGATACTGATAAAACTAAGTCCCACAGGGCCTCCCTTATCTCATTTATTCTTTGCAGATGACCTCGTTCTGTTTGCAGAAGTTATGGAATTGCATATGCAAGTGATAGCAAAGACCTTGGAAAAATTTTGTAAAGCATCGGGACAGCGAGTTAGTTTTGCTAAAACTTGGATTTTTTTCTCCAAGAACGTTTCTTGTGATAAAGTGTGTTGCCTTAGTCAAACCCTGCATTTTACCAGCAAGAATAATCTTGGAAAATATTTAGGATTCTCGTTGATTCATGAATGAACAACGATAAATACTTATCAATACATCTTAGATAAAGTACAAAAGAAGCTGGCAGGATGGAGCACTAGGATGTTATCCCTAACGGGACGTGTTACTTTGACCCAATCAGTAATTTTGTCCCTCCCAATTTTCACGATACAAACGGTTTGACTCTTGCGGCAATTATGTGATGATTTGGAAAAATTAATGAGGGATTTTATCTGAGGTTCACAAGTCGGGCACTAGAAAATGCATATAGTTAATTGGGCAACATTGTGTGAACTAGAAAAAGCGGGGAGGCCTGGGCATTAAACGCATTCGTTCTTCCAACGATGCGTTACTTATAAAGCTTAGATGAGATTAGTTTACGAAACCCACAGCCTTATGGGTACAGATCTTGAGGGCAAAATATCGATTAAATGCAAATCATCTATCTCAGATACTAGATAGAATTGGGGCATCGGTGATTTAGAGGAGGATCTCTGCGACATGACATTTTGTGCGCCAAAGTGCTAAATGAAACCTGAGAAATGAAAGACGCATTCTCTTCTGGTTGAATAATTGGGTGGATAGTTGAGGTCCACTATTTTTAGTGACAGCCACTCTCATTCTGGAGAAAAGGAGTTGTCATTTAAGATTTGAGGTAACTCAACTCACAAATGTCTAAGCCATAAATGAGCATCACTCTCAACTAAAATAACAAATGTCTTAGCCATAAATGAATATCATTCTCAGTGTAATTATGCTCCTATCATATACGTTCTGCTCCTCACCTACTCCTTATGCTTTTGAAATTTCTTTATAAATAAAATATGTTTGAACATAGTTCTTGATCAGTTGAATGGTATATTCGTACTTTTGCTCCATCAAATTGTATAGCTATCGTGAAGAAAATAGGTGTGCCGACTGGCTTGTCAATTTTCCTATCAACATTGAGTTAAGAGCTATTATTTTCGTAAATGCACCATCAAAATATCTCTCGATCTTTCTTGAGGATATAGTTGAGATTAGTCTCCCTCAATCAGCCGTGTAATTTGTAGCTTCCTTTTCCTTTATTTTTTTTAAAAAAACTCAATTTCTTTATAAATAACATATGTTTGAACACAGTTCTTGATCAGTTGAACTATATAATCGTACTTTTGCTCCACCAAATCGTAAAAATAGTCATTACTTGACCACCGCCATTGGAAAGCGGTGTAAACACTTGTTTTAACACATTCATTCTGGAGGCCTTAACTTGTCTTTTATTGAAAGTAAACTCCTAAGCAATACAACTTCCACACTCAATGGCGGGAATGGGAGCAAGTCCAATCTATACATTTGAGAACGTTCTACTCTTCAATGGAATGGGAAAACCAAAGAAGTTCAATCCAATGGCCTGAGTCAGAGGGGCCGTATACATACAGCTTTAAGAAATTTACCGGCCACTTGTATCTCTAGTGGGGTTGAATGAAATTTGTCTACAAACTTCCTAGAAGTTGTGTGGAAAAATAACAGAAAAGCAATTGAAGGTTCCATCTTATCTATAATGTATTAATTAATGTGGACTTTGCCGTTTTCTTATAACCTCAAGCATCGATTTTTGGGGGTTTGGAAAAGATATGATGAAGTGACTCTATCTACAAACCAAAGAAGTCAACTTGCAAACTATAGAATAATTTGGCCTGCTTGTGATTGCACGAGGGGAAAACGTTAACGTTAGATGAATCCCATGGTATCATTATAAGATTACTTTGCACATTTATCAAGTTTTGAATTCTATATATGGGAATAAATTAGACCTTACACTTATATATTTCTTTGAAGGAAGTTTTTATAATTCAAAATTAGAATATAATAATCTCATCTAAGATTTCTCTTCACTCATTTTTTCGTTAAATTATTTCAGATTTTTATCTTCCTAATAATCAGATTAATATTACTTCTTTAATAGTTAAAAGTAATTCTATGCGTATTACTAAATTTTTTCAAATTCTACATTTAAGTGAAATTTCTTTTAGATGTTGTTTGTTTTATTAAATTCTATTGTCATCTTTGTAATTTTACTATTAAGAGGTACTGCATTGGATAGTATGATCAAGAGCTCAAGAGGCGACGTTGACATAAGATTACTTCATCATGAATAATGAGCTCATTAGTTCGCCAAAATATGCATTTAGCAATGAAGTCAATTAACTGAAAATGGTATCGCAGGGCAATACAAAGTACACTTACCATTTACTTCATCTCACTTAAAATTAGTATGCCTAAGAATCTTTGACTCCTGACCATATTACGAGGGTAATTAGCTATGTAAGATACCGAATTAAGCAGCTATATAGTTGAAACTTAGAAATTTGACTTGGAAAGTATTGGTAACAATTACTAAAATTAATGATTAAAAAATATAATCAGATTAATCATAAAATTTTGAATTGTATAATTTTTCAGTTTGATTTATTTTAATAATTTTTGTTGTAAAAAATTGATTAATTTATGAATTAATCTATCAATTTTTATAATAAGTTCTTATAGCTAAAAATAAACTAATAAATATTTATTTAATAAATTTTAATTAAAATTTAAATTTTTTGATAAATAAGAAACATCTTTTAATAATATTTTAAATTATTTAATTTAATTTAATTTTTAAATAGATTAAGGAGTTAATCAAGGAGATGTTCCCATCCTTTCGATTTCTGTTGAGGTAAATGCAAGCGATACATAATTTTATCTTTTAATATTCCAAGAAAAAACTAAAAGAGGTATGAACAAGACATGGAAGGAGGATTAAGTGCTCTCATCGTGCTGCCAACTAGCACTTAGAAACCCCATTTCACATTGAAGAACCAAAAAGAACAAGCAAGAAAAACACCAAACATTCATAAAATAAGTTAGTTTGTGTTCACGTGGATAAGATTTCCATAATTGACCAGTCACGATATAAAATTATGTTTCTTTTGATTTTGTACGCATGTAGTTGATTTCTCAATCATATCTACATTGAAACTGAAGAACTTCCACTTCCATGTATAGTATTATACAAATGTATATTGATCACCTTATTACAGGCTGTGAGCATTGGCTTCAATAGTTATTAAGAGAGATACTGTTGCCTTTTCAACTCTAATCTTCAATTAAAAACAATTAAGATGAAATTTTCCTAAATTTTAAAAATTTAAAATTTAAAATAACGTCATCTTTTTAATTAAATCCAATTCAATCTAAGTTTATTCAAAATATAATCTTCTTTTAAACAAAATAATATCATTTTATTTAAAAAATTAATTCTCGAATGGGCTATACAGTAACCCATTGTGGTAAGAAATACTTTTTATTATATTCTTTAACCATTATAATACATATTTAATATATGTTCAACTCTTTTACATGTCTCTTAAAGTCAATTGAGTTGATACTGGATCTCAGAATTAATGAGTCGAAATCGACATCTGACTTTGATTGGAATTATTAATTTGTAATGCATATATTCCAATCCCAATCTCAGACTCAATCACGTATCAAATTAAAATTTTGTTGAAGTACACTTCTTGTAGTCAGAAGTGGCGAAATTATAGGACAAGTAGCCTTTAATTATTACCCACCAAATTAAATTATTTTTTGAATTTCCTGGAAAATTAACACAGCTAGCTTAAGTGTTGACGTCGTCCACGAATTAAGGCCACACGTTTCGTGTATACCACTGTTTGTTCAACATGGGAAATTGGAATTTCATGCAGCAATGAGTTCACTGACACGTCATAAATTTATTATTTGTTAATATTTACATGAATTCTATTATATTGTTTTTACAAATTTACAGAGCTCTGTTATATAATCACTTTGTGCAAATTTAAGATTAACGAGTTAGATATCTCCGTAAAAATTTTTCAGCCAACTTTAACTAGAAATAATCACCAGATCGTCTCTTTGATCAAAAGGTATGCATATTAAAATTTGAAGAAAAAATGTGTATCCCCCCAAAAACAAAAAGCCGCCTTTTTTTTTGTTGCTTTTTTAAAATTTTAAAAATGAGTTTATCAAATTTGAGCCATTCTTCATACAGGAAACCCCAAAGGCCCAACAAACTCCTCCTCGTGATTATGTGGAGGGGTTCACCATTTCGACAATCAATAGGGTTCACCATTTCGAAAATCAATCTATTGGTCTCAAGTTTTTCCTTTGGCAATGGTTTGTCAATACGTCCACACCGATATCTTCATTATAAACTTTCTCAAAGCACAACAACTTAGCATCTAGTATGGTAATGTACGTCAATATGGTTGGACCTTAAGTTGAAACAGGGATTCTCCTCTCTAATTATCACAGATTTGTAGTGAATACCAAATTCCTGGAGAAGCCTTTTAACCCAAAGTAAATCTTTACAACCTTCAATAGCTGCAAAAAAATTCACCTCAGTTATTGAGAGAGCAACACACTTTTGTAGTCTAGATTACTATAACATAACTTCCCTTGCAAAATGAATCAAATACTCAGAAGGATCGACCTATCCAGCTATATCAACATCTGTCAAGTTTACCAAAACAATTTTATGACCATCAAAAGAGAGTTTCAAGTCAAATATACCACATAGATATCTCATAATCCACTTAACAACATTCCAATGTTTTTTCTCTAGGATTAGAAAGGTAGCAACTCACTATACCAATTGTATAAGCAATGTCAGGTTTTGTATATACCACGAACGTCAAATTCTCTATTGCTGAAGTATAAGAAGTTTTCCTCATTTCTTGCTTCTCTATATTAGTAGTGGGGCATTACTTGTTACTCAATTCAAAGTGAGGAGCAAGAAGGTTACTTACCTTTTTGGCTTTATCCATGGAAAATATTTTAAGTACCTTTTGAATGCACTTTTCTTATTACAAGTATGCCTTCCTTGCTCATCTATTCCGAGTGATAGAAATTTCCAACATTCGATTTATACCAACTAAGTTCTTTATGACAAAAGACTTATCCAATTGTTTCTTTAAGTTGTTTATTCTGCAAACATTCATTCTAATAATGAGAATATCATCTATATAGAGTAAGAGGATAATAAAATCATCATAAAAGAACTTTTGCATAAAAACACAGTTTTCTGAAGTAGTCTTTATATAATCATGTTACTTTAAGACTGATTCAAATTTTTTATACCACTGTCTCAAAACCTACTTTAACCCATAAATAATTTTCTTCAGTTTGCAAACATGATCTTCTTTCCCTTTCACTTTAAATCCCTCTAACTGCTCTAGGTGGGTTTCTTCATTCAAATCACTATGAAGAAAGGCATGTCTATTTGCTCAATTTCCAAGTCAAGACTAACTATTAAACCAAGCAGTGCATGAATAGAGGTTCTTATAACTACAGGAATTTTCCCCCCTTAAAATCAATACCTTTCTCTTGTCCAAACCCTTTAACAATAAGCCTTGTCTTGTACCTTAACCTTGAGTTATGTTCCTCAAGTTTAATTTTGAACACCCATTTACTTGTCAGTACTTTCCGACCTTTAGGCAATTTAGCCAACTCTAAGGTGTGGTTATCATATAAAGATTGCATCTTATCCAATGTCGCTTTGATCCACTTATTCTTATGCTTATCTTTGATAGCTTCCTCAAGGCACTCTGGTTCTTTTGCATCCGTTAGTAAGGCATAATTATATAGAGGGTATCTAGTAGAGTGTAAATGAGTTATAATTGACCTTCTTAATGTGTTTTTCAGGGATCTCCTTTACTGACTACTCCACTTCAACATTCTTAGGTTTTGGTTCCTTTATAGTAAAATCAACATCAACATCAACTACATCTTATTGATTATTAGGGGTACCATTTGCATCTTGTTTCTTTTTTGGTACATAAGGAATTATATCAAAATCACTTCGTACTTTTATCTTTAGGAGTATGAATAAAAGCTCTGTTACCAAAAACACGCAAATGGTCATATGATACATTCTTATGAGACCAAATTTTATCTAGCACCTTTAGCTGTAAAGGAATACATAGTGAGAGATTAATGACATGAACTGCAATGCTCAAGCCTTTATCCCACAAATAAGTTGGCAAACTGACATGTTAAAGTATACATCTAAACCTTTCAATCAATATTTTATTAATCCCGATAGCCAAGCCATTAAGTTATAGTGACTTTAGGGGTGTCTTTTGATGTCTGAGTCCCTATTCTTTATAATAGGCATCAAATGATCCTAGGTACTCACCACCGTTATCATTCTATTTGCATTTCAATTTCTTTATAATTTCTTTCTCAACTGAGGCCTAAAACTACTTAAAAACAAATAAGACTTAAATTTTTGATCTAAAGGTGTAAAAACAAATTTTCTTGAATGTTTGTCTGTAAAAGTCACAAAGTAATAAGCACCTCTAAAAGACAATTTTCATAGGACTACAAATATCAGAATGCATTAATTCTAGTGCCTCAGGTCCAAAAGACTCTTAAAGGACAATTTGTTATGGTTTTTTGCTAGATATTGATCACATTTATTCAAGTGCACTCTTTTTCTATCCCAGATAGCAAATTCTTCTTGACCAAAATTATGATTCCTTTCTTACTCATGTGACATAGCCGCTTATGCCATAACTTAGTTTCATTACCTGATTCAGCTACATTGACAACATCTTTAACTATTTTGGCTTGATTTAATTATATAGTGGGTTACTTCTTACCTTTAGCCATAATCATGGATCTTTTAAAGAGCTTCCATTTATCACCTAAAAAATTGCTATCAAATCCATCATCATAAAGCTTACCAACAGACAGAAGATTGAGCTTAATATCTAAAACATTCTTAATATGCTTAAAAGTTAACAAACACACATTTGCAATGCCTGCACATTTACTCATACCTCTATTTGCTATTTTGACATTACCAAAGTCACCATGTGTGTAGGATGTGAATGCATCTAATATAAAAAGAAATAACACTTTCTATCACCTAACTTGTCTCATCATAAGCAAAATTGACGTTATCAAGTTCTTGAACTAACATGAGATCTTCAGGAGTGATATTGACCCTATCATCATTTGCACTTGGGTTTGTTTTCTTTTTTCCTTCTTCTTATTCTCCTTGTTTTCTTTCTTCCACTTGTAACAATATCTCTTGATGTGCCTTTTCTTCCTAAAATGATGGCATTCAAGATCTTTGTACTTTTTTAAATTTTCTCATATTGCGATCTCTATTTTTGGGACCTTAACTTTTGCTTGTCCCTCTAAATTATGTAATTAAAGCCTCTAAGTATGAAGAAAACCCTCTGATTTCCTTCTCATCTTCTCATTCAAAAGAACACTCCTAATAAGATTACTTAAGGATATTCTAAAGGTCTCCTAAGAGCCAGGTAAGGCGCCAAGAAAACGTAAACCTTGAACACCTTTATAAAATTTGATTATTTTGGAAGAGTTTTAAATGAGGATCCCTCAGAAGGTATTCAAATAGTTTGTCATTGAATCTCCATCCTTGTATCTTAAGGGCATGTCTACTTTATCATTAATAGTTTGTTACGCTTTATCTTCGTTACATAAATTTTCTCTAATTTGTTCTAAATTACTTGAGCATGTATTTACACATCAATGTCGTTCAACATATTATCATCTACCTATTGTTTGATATAACTAAATTTATCATTATAGAAAAGCTTATTCCTTTTCTGATTTATTTTTAGGTTTCTCTATTGTAAACATAGGTAAATAATATTCCTTTATATAGATTAAGTCTTTCATTTTACCATTTATGAGAGCATAATTAGCCCTATTTAGATTAATCACTCTACTTATGTTAAAGTTCCATTATACACAATAATAGTTCATCAATGGAAATTGGCTCTAATACCATTTTTGATAAGAAGAAAGCTCCAAATTTGAAACTGCATATTAATAACAATAAACAGTATTCACATTAATTTAACATAAAAAAACTCCCCCTTAATGCGAGTGAGAGTAAAAAACCATAGCTCCAAATGAATTTCACTATCATCAAAATGATTACAATGTCTAATTAGTTTCAATGCTCAACCATAAGATGATAACAAATCATACTTCACCTTAATAAATCACTAATATATGATACATAAAATGGAAGAGAAAATAGAGTTAATAATTTCAACTTATCTAATTAATAGATACAACCAAATCTATATATGCTAGAGACCACCAAACGTCAATTCCACTATAAAGAATAAAGACTTATGTATGTTGAACTCTAGCTTAAATTTTAGCCAAATCAAAGAACAAATCTCCACTTGATCATTTATTTGATCAAGATTACGTATGTGGAGTTGTTATATATGGGTGAGCTATTGTTCATGAAAATTATGGATAAGGTTTTGATGACCAATCACATTATACAAAATTAAGAGTAAAATTTCAAGTATCTTGATAGTGTGTCGTAATTCTACACAAAATAACTAGACCTATAACTATAGCAGTGGTGAGTCTACGTCGATCCTACAGAGATTAAATTTAATTACTTTCCTAAATTATACATATATGTAAAACAGCCAGGGGGCGCATTTGGTTCAATGCAAATTAGATAACAAAGTAAAAATGAATATATAAAAGAAACTAAAGTTTAACAGCAACAAAGTGATAAAATTGATGAATGGTTTGAAATCTGGTTCTTCAGTTTAATCTTGACCTACGCATAATTTCATATACATAAGTGCATTATCGTCTTCCACCTCTTTTTAGAATATTGATCATGAATTAACAACTAGCTCTGTTGATCCTGATTTCTCCTTAGGTAGTAGTTAATCAAGAAGAGCTCGTTAATTAACCATAACTACCAAATAACCTAGAATAAGCTCGCTAAGTTTAATCTAACAGCTACCTTACAAGCAAGAAAAATAAACAAATCTAGGAAATAATCACATGAACTCAGATTATTTAACTTAGGTTACGTTATCCGTAATGATATAATACCATTAGTTTCCATATACGAATTCAAAAACAACTATTACATATCGTATTCAAAGTTCTAACAATAGGTTATCATGAAAAACAATCCAATAGAGCATTAAAATCATTCTTACACAGTACCTAATTAATAAACTCAAGATAATGTATACAATCTTAAAAGAGAGAAAGAACACGATACACAAAGATGATATACTTAAATGCACTCCTTGGCGTTGACTTCGCCTCCAAACCAGAATAGGGAAGGTTTTTCCTCCATCTTCTCCATCATTCTCCAAGAAAGACCTATGAATTGCTTCTGAAGATGTCAAAAATTGAAGAAGGAATGAAGAAAATCGAGGTTGTTTTCAATCTCCTCTCCATCGTCACAACTTAATGCTTTTATAGTAAAAAACTAGGTTACAGGAGAGATAGCTGGCAAGTTCACAAGCGTGACTTGGTGTGTCATGCCTGTGAGCATGTGTCATGGGTGTGACACTAGTCTCACGACTTTGATGAATTTGTCATAGCCATAAGACACATCCCTTAGCCATAACAATGTATATCTTTATTCCTTTTAATATTTTCTTCTCTCCTCTTCATTCTAACCCTTCTCCTTCTAAATCCATGAAGCCAATTGAGTGTGAATCTTAAGAAGATGACTCAACAATTATGCTTTCAGCTCACTTTAGCTATTATGCTTCCAAATTATACCCAATATCAAATACGAACTAAAATGAGTGTCTTAAGCATTTTAAAGCATTAGTTGCAAGGTGTCCAGGATTAAATGTATCAACAATTAAGAACATGTCAAGTTCCCCCACATTTAGCATTTGGCCGTCCTCGGGAAAATTGTTAAAAACAAAGTTATAAACTAAAACACTTACTCATTTTCCATATTTCCCCAATAATAAATAATTATAAACAAAGAAGAATAACTTTAAAAACCATATCCAGAACTAAACATTCAACACTTCTACTCATGATCAATTAACATTCATCACCCTTAGAAACTGAGCAATCTAGAGGTAGGCTTGGACAAACTGTGTTTAAATAAGATAGACTTATAGGTACACTCAAACACCATTTATGATCATGACATTATACAACTTTGTATATCATTTCATTTATTTATCACTAAGAGTCATATACATAATCATGAATCAAAGGACTTTTCTAAGGATGTAATATGGGCAAGGGTAAGGTGAGATGTATTTGGGTAATATAGCATAAAAGCCATCAAGCTAGTGAAGCAAAAGTAACACTCAATGAAACATCAAGTGCACATGCTAACATTAATTCAAAATTGGGTACCATCAGTTATAATGAATGTAGTAATTATATTTCACTACTCAAATTCAAGCTCTTATACAATAAACCATATCAAGCATAACCGATTAGAAGGAATCAATCTTAAAAAATTGTTGATAACAATACATTGAAACTATAAGAAGGAATCAATCGTATAAGTTTTGTTTTTCTCTTTTTTTTGTAATACAAATTAAAAGAAGCTACATCGACATGAGAATTTCATTGATAAAATGTAAAATGAAATCCCAATAATAATAACCATCCCACACATATGCACACGCCTACACTTATATTTTTGTACATCCGTAGTTATTAACAATTAACTAATGCACCACTAGTTTTGAGGCTCAGGTAGGACATTTGGTTTAGTTTAAAGCATGTAATGGGGTTAGCAAAAAAAAGGCTAATAAAGCTTAAGAGGGGCTTAACAATGGAAAATTCGTATTAATAGGTAGACTATTGACTAATGTAGCTTCTAAAAATAAAGAATGCCCAATCATTTTCATGTTAATGCATGTGATAAAATGTGGTTTTGAATAGAAAATGAAAGTAAAGTTAGGATGTACATGTCATTAAGGTCATACATAAACAAAATACAATGAGACTAATATGAATGTGTCAATAAGACTTAAAATCTCAGTGGCTTTTGTCAACCACTAGTCACTACTCTTCTAAAAATGATGCATATTGATCAATCACAAAAGCACAAGTACGTGCTAAAGTTCCATGGATTTTTCTAATCAATTTATGCTCAAATGACTATATAGTCTTAAAAGCAATAGAAAAAGAGAAAATGTGTGCTTGTTTGTTTGATTTTGAAAATACCTAAGAAGTCACATAAGTAACAATTAAGCTAAAAAACATGCATAAAATTAAGATCCCCACTGCCACACTTAAAACTTATATTGTCCTTAATGTAAAATGCAAGAAATGGAGCATTTAATGAAAATTAAAAAAAAGTGAAAATGTAAATAAACAGAAATCAGCTTCATTTAGGTTGCCTTCCAAGTAGCGTCTTTGGTTATGTTTGTTGGCTCGACTTTATATTACTTAATCTTAACAATGAGGGTTTTCTAACCCTATCATTTCCACATCCTCCACTTGGAATCCTTTATAGAAGGGTTTCAGTTGATGACCATAGACCTTGAATTTCTTGTTTGTCTGTAAGCTTTCAACTTCAACAACACCATGCGAAAACACATTAATAACAACAAAAGGTCCAATTGTTAGGCCTCGAATCATTTTTTTATTTTATTAAGCATGATTTAAATTACTTTTGTGGTCTTGATAGATTAATTTTGGAGTAACTAGCATGACAATGGTAGGAGGATTTATTGCATGGATTGATGGAATTAAAGTATTAATGTTGTAAGATTGTATAAGGGCAAAATTGGAAGACCGCTTAAGTTTAAATAGACATTAGGTATACATGGAAGGGAAAAAGGGACATCTTACAACCATTAAGAGTATAAATGAGAGGAAGTAAAATTGTTGTCTTACATGAGAAGAGAGAAGCACGAAAATTGGAGAGAGAAAAAGAGAGAGGAGAGAAAGAAGAGAAAACAAGTTAGGATTTTTGGAGAGATTGAAGACTTTCAAGTTTCAACAAGTAAGTTATGCTTTAAATTTCATGGGTTTGGTTAAATGAAACTCAAATGAAGTTAAAAATGGGTAGAAAGTTGTTGGTGAATGATATAGACAAATGTTCTCTTTTAGGGTTAATGATCAAAGATAAATCAAGATGTATTTGTAAATGATATTGAGTTGAAATGAAGTTGAAAATGAAGTAGAAGAGATGGTTTAGGTTTAAGATGAGTTATATGTGAAATATGGGAAGTAAAAAAGATGAAAAACGTAGCAAAACGCATTCTTGGAGTAGGTTTCTGGACAAGTTTGCGCGGCGAACTCAACTTTCCTACACAGAGTATGCTTTGGTATTTTAAGCATAACTTTTTGTGTAGTTATCCAAATGAGATGATTTTAATTTGAAGTAAACTAGAGGCATAGGGATATAAATGTTATAATGAAATAGGTTCTAACTCAGTCTACAAGGATTTCAATATTTGAATGGAAGTTGAACACAAAATGCTGTTTTAGTATAAGAACAACCCAAAAATATTTGGGGTATAACTTTTAGAGTATTAAACCAAATCGAGTGATTTTAGTGTCATTAGAAACTTAAGACAATAAGGAACATTTTTGTAGAAAGAAGTGTTATCAAATTTCATCATTTACTTGATCAAAATGACCATGAAAAATTGGCTCGAAGGTTTGGATTTATGGAAAGGGGTTTTGGTTCATGAAACTTAGGAAATGCATGGGTTTAAGTACTTTAAAATCATTTTAGTGAATGCATTTTCTTAGGGTTCTCAAATTAGAATTCTTATTGAACTGGGATTTTGTTATTGTTAAAGGAAATAAAAAAGGGGATCAAGAGAGACAAGAGGAACAAGAGGAATGACATCCTTAAGCCAATTTCTTAAGCAAGGATTTCAAGGTGGTTACAGTTTTAAAATTAAGTATTAGGTCATTAATGTTTTCTTTCAAATGATGGAAATAAATGATTTTAACTATTTCATGAACGTACAATATAACTCTTTGAATGCTTTGAAAAAGTGTTATGTGTTTGGTATGAGCATATTGTGTTGATGATTTATGAAAAGAATATGAAAATGATTTTTGAAAAGATAATTTGTTTGAAAAAAATCAAGTTTCGAAAATATGTCATTTTGGGCAACAACTTTACAAGTTATGAAATACATGTTATGTGGGTTTGGTTTGGTCCATTTTGTATGTCAAGTGCACTTTGGCTAAAGGATTCTCCCGCCTACCCTCTAGTGGTATGGAGCTTCTTCATGGACTCCCTCATGTTTATGACTACACAAAACCACTATGTGGGATTGTGTTAGTTTGTTCTATTTATGACTACACAGGACTTTTATATAGGAATGTGTTAGTTCGTTCTATTTATGGATCTCCCAAACTATTTTGATGTGCTTATCTGCTCATGATTTGTTGACAAGATTGATACACACATGATTTGCATTATTGTGAATTTGGTTGAGAATTTGAGAAATATGTGCTTTGTGATTCCATGTGGATTTTTGTTACAATGGAAATAAGTATTTTAATGGTTTTGCTTGTTACTAGTTATAAAATTGTTATCCACGACCTTTAAGCTCACGCCTCCCATTCTGTCCCATCTTCAGGTGAGGAGTAAGAGATTGAGTAGTCAAGAGTCAAGGCATCACTCTGACTAGGTTTATTTTTGCTTTTGAAGTTAGTTTTTGTAAAATAAACCTTTAGTAGCATTTTGAGAAATCCTAATTTTTGTAAATTATGTGTTTTTGGATCATGTTGTAATGTGACTTTAAATGCCCATTAAAGCTTTGTAAAACTTTTCTTTGGGATATTAATGAAAAATGGTTGATGTTGCTTTTAACTTTCAAACATTTCGCATTACAATCAATTTACAATGAGATTAAGAAGTTAGGAAGTTGCTTGTGTTTATGTTCAAGTTTATTTTTGTCTTTGGGTGGACTTGATGAGGGTGGTTGAGAGAATTTATAATTGCATTTAGTATGATAGAAAGTTGGGATTGTTGGGTTATCCCGTGGGTTTCGCCGTGATGAGGCCAAGAGTTCGTCACGACGTAATTCACTCGAAGCTATATTTTTTGTTGGTGTGGCGACTTCACCGTGGCAAAGATAAAATTTCAGGTTCGTCGTGGTGAAGTTCAATCACTCGCTGCGGCGTAAATTACTCGAAAGGTCTATGGGATTTTCCCATATGTTTGCCACAGCGAACCTGCCTTACTTCTGAAGGGTTTTAGCTTCAAATCCCAAGTCTTTCTCCACGCTCACGTTCTCATGACTCCAATGTTGGGCTCTAGAATCGAGATCCAACACTAATCCAATAAAACATAATTTACCTAGGAAAAACTTAAGTTGTGAATGATAGAGAAGAACTTTTTGTCCAACAATAAAATTCTTCCTAACAATCACCTTATCATGAAATTACTTCCTCATTTCCTTGTAAAATTTTGCATTCTTATAAGAATCAAGACCAAACTCTTCCAATTCTTGCAGTTGCAATTTTCTATGCTCACTCATTGCTTCCATCTTCATATTACGATACTTAATTTCCTAAAATACTTTTTGCTCAATCTCTACTGGAAGATGACACAACTTTCAATAAATTAGTTAGTATAGAGACATGCCAATCAATGTCTTGTATGCGGTCCTATATTCCCAAAAAGTATCATCACATTGTTGACTCCAATCCTTACGATTTAGGCTCATCATCTTCTTAAGGATTGACTTGATTTCTTTATTTGACACTTTTGTTTTCCTATTTTTCTATGGATGGTAGGTTGTGGACACCTTATAAGTAACATGGTACTTCTTCAAAATATTTCGCACCACTTGATTGCAAAAATGAGTACCCCTATCGCTAATCGATGATCGCAATGTTCCAAACCTGGCATTATTTACATGCTTTACAGAACATATAGGAATCTCCAAATATATTTGGTCAATTAAACCACATTCAAATATTTTCCTAGTAGTTTTATTAGGCCCAAAATGACCACTAATAAGAATGGAAAAATTTTAAAATAGATCCACTTTCATGTTCTGACACACATCTCCTAATCACCTGGTCAAAACAACATTTCCACAATTGAGGATTATCCCAAATATAATATTTTGAATTGCTTTTTATTCTGTTCTATTTAGCTTTACTACAATTATTAGGTATCTCAAGGTTCACTAGATAGTTTACAATATTAGCATACCATGGTACCTTATCCTGAAGAGTTAGTAGTTGCTCATCTAGAAATAACTCATGTAATGGTATTGAATCCTCTTCCTTCATAACTCGACTTAAGTGATCCGGGATTGAATTCTCTAAACATTTCTTATCTTTGATCTCCAAATCAAACTCTTGGAGATAGAGAATCCATCTAATAAGTCTTGGCTTCACTTCTTCTTTGATAAAAGATACCTTAATGTTGCATGATCAGAATATATAATCTCTTTAAAACTAAGCAAGTAAGGTGTAAATTTATCTAAAGCAAACATAATAGCTAAAAGTTCATTTTTTATAGTGGAGTAGTTGCATTATGCTGGATTGAGTGTTTGGGAAGCGTAGTAAATGATACGAGTCATCTTGCCACATTTTTGACTAAGGACAACATGTATAGCAAAATTGCTCGCATCACACATAATCTCAAATGATTGACTCCAATTAGGTGGTTGAATGATTGGTGTCGAAGTTAAAAGTTCTTTAAACTTGTCAAATGCTTCCTTACATCCCTTATTAAAGTCAAAGGGCACGTGCTTTTGTAAAAAATGACATAGATTTGTTGAGATCTTACTGAAGTCTTTGATAAACCTGAGATAAAAGCCTGTATATCCAAGAAAAGAATGAACATCCTGTACATTTATGTGGTAGGGTAAGTTTCAAAAAATTTCTACCTTAGCTTTATTGACCTCAATTTCTTTAGATGAGATTACATGTTACAAACCTATTCCTTATTTAACCATAAAATTACATTTTCCAAAAATTACATCAAGATTAGTTTCAATGCATCATTCAAGTACCCAATTCAGATTATCTAAGCATGCATCAAATGAATCCCTATAGATAGTTAAATCATTATAAAGACCTTGATAATGTGCTTAACATACTCAGAGAAAATACTTACCATGCATCTTTGAAAGGTGGCTGGGATATTGGAAGGTCCAATGGACATCCTTTTGTAGGCAAATGTACTAAATGGGCAAATGAAGGTTGTTTTCTCCTGATCCTTCGAAGCTATCACAAATTGGTTATAACCTAAATATCCATTAAGAAAATAATAACGAGATTGTCCCGCAAGTTGTTTAAGCATCTGATTGATGAATGTGAGTGGAAAGTGATCTTTTCGTGTAACAACAATTAACTTCCTGTAATCGATGTATACTTGACATCCATTTCGAATTCTTGTAGGACAAACTTATTATTCTCATTTTTCACCATTGTAATCTTAGTCTTCTTTGGTATTACTTGGATTGGACTTACCCATTTACTATCTGAAATTAGATAGATTATACTAACATCAAGCAACTTTAAGATCTTCATTTATACTACTTCCATAATCGGAGGATTCAATCTTCTTTGTGATTTTCTTGATGGTTTGGATCTTTCTTCTAAAAGAATTCGGTGCATGTATGTCGAAGGGCTAATACTCTTAATGTCAACTATGGTCTACCCTACAGCTGTAATGTGGTCTTTAAGCACTCAAATGAGCTTTTCCTCTTGAAGTTTGGTTAGGTCCCTTGCTATAATTATTAAAAGTGTTTCTCCTTCTCCTAAAAACACATATTTCTAGTGCTCCGGTAATTGCTCAGTTCAATTGTAGATGCCTGCACAATGGAAGGTAGAGATTTCATATGAGATATTGGCAATTTAATATTTGGAAACACATACCTTTTTGGCATCTAGCACAATTTCTTCCATCTCATCTGTAATGAATAAGTTAGAATTTTGCAAAGTGTTTTCCTGTAAACTCATGAAAAGAATGATTTCTAACTCATCTTTACCTTCCATATCAAAAACTTCTTGAAACAAGCAATCAATGAAATCAATTGATAAAACAGAATGAACATTACTAGGGTACCTCATTGCTTCAAAAATATTAAAGCGAAAAATTTCACCATCGAACTCTATATCAACGTTCCTACTTCTACGTCAATTTTTGTCTTTGATGTCTTAAAAAATGGTCGATCCAGAAGGATTGGTGCAAAATTAGACAAAGATTCTCCCTCCATGTTCAATACATAAAAGTCAGCTAGGAAAACCAATTAATTATCCTTCACTAAAACATCCTCTACAACCCCTTTAGGATAAGCGTTAAATCTATCTACCAATTGAATTATAATACGCATTTCTTTCAAAAATCCCAAATTCAACGAAGTGTAAATGGAATATGGCATGATATTAATTGAAGGTCCTAGATCTAACATTGATTTTTCAATTTGGACGTGCACAATTCCTTGAGAAATTTGGCATATTGTGGAACTTACTTTATGGCATCAATTAGAGGTATGTTCACCTCTACCTTTTTGAACATTTTCAAAATCTCTTTATCTTGCTCCTCTTTCTTCGATTTAGTAAACCTGTTAGGAAAATGAGGCAAAGTATTAGTAAAATTTTTAATTATAGGAGATTGAGAATTTACCTTAGTTCCTTTTTTAGCTTCTTTTGGAGACACTTCAAGTTCCCTTTCAGATTCTTCATCATCGCTAATAACAGGAGTCTTATATGGTGCCTCTATCTCTTTACCACTTCTAATTTGCATTGAACTAAACCTTGGCTGGTGGCCCGGTCAACCCGAGCCAAAATTAGGTCGGGTCAAGTCAAAATTGACTTTCCTAGTAGCTATATGACTCAATTGATTCTCTATATTCTGAATACTAGCTCTTATTTGTTGTTGGAATTGTATGGCATTATTTTGGAGCTGAGTGATATTCTGAGTCAACGTTTTCATCATCACTTCTATGAAGATCTAGAACTTGATAGTTGAGCTTGTCTTTGATATGGTTGTTGGTAGGAGCCTTGTTGTTGTCCTTAATGCCTATAATTGTTGAATGAAGGATTCTTCCATCCTGAATTCTGTGTATAGGGTTAGCTAGGATCATACTTCCTTTATGGTTGCCCCAAAAAACTTCCAAAAGCATTAACTTGTTCTGTGGAAATCTCTTGCAAGGTTGAACACATATCAATGGGATGTCTTACTATTATACAAATTCCGTATACCTTGACTTGTTGAGCACCATTTACAGCCATTTGTTTCACTAAAAATTTCAACCTAGCTACTGTTGCCCTAATGTGGCAGTACTAGCTTCGCTGACTTTCAATGCTTTGGGATCCTCTTGAATCTTGAATACTTGAGAGTTAATAGTCATGTTGGAAATCATATTTCTTCTCTACTAATGAACCTCTTCTTGCTGCATATTTCATACTTCTTTCTTATGGAAAAAGCCCCTCATAGAAGTATTGGATCAAAGCTGTTCACTAATTTGATGGTAAGGGTAGTTAGGACATAGCCTCTTGAAACACTCCAGGTACTCATATAATATCTCCCCATGGTGCTATCAAATTATACATATTTCCTTCCGAGTATTCGTAGCTCGAGAAGTAGGGAAGTGCTTCTCCAAAAAATGTCTTTGCATTTCTTTCCAAGCAGTGATTGATCCAGATGGAAAGTAGTAAAACCAATCCTTGATAGTGTCCCCCAATGAGAGCGGGAATGCCCTCAACTTAATGTGCTCTTCTTGTATCCCAACTGACTTCATGCTAGAACAGACTAAGTGGAACTCTTTAAGGTGCTTATGAGATTTGACATACCACGAAAAGTAGACAAAAGATGAATTAGACCAGATTTAAGCTTAAAAGCAAAATAAATAGCAGGAAAATCAATGCACAAAGGATGATGATTAAAATCAGGAGCAACCAACTTTTTAAGACCGCAAGCATTATTTTGTTCTGCCATGTCAAAATTAGTTTAAAAAATGGAAACACTAGAATAATCAGAAAGCAAATCTAAAGCTATTTGAATTCCAGGTGAAGAATCCAGTCTCCTATCAGATGGTGATAGATCCTCAAAACTTTAGGAAACTGTTCTTCTCGATCTACATAGTGTTTTTTCAATTTCACCAAATTTCAATTCACCAGAGTGAGAAGATTGTCATGCAGTGTAACTAACCAAACAAGAAATGAAATTAACCAAAAATAAAAAGAAAATAAAACAAATAAATTCATAAAAGAAAAGGATATTAATCTTTGACAATGGTGCCACAATTGGTAGTGCGTCGTAACACTACACAAAATAACTAGATCTATAACTATAGTAGTGGTGAGTCTAGGTCGATTTTATAGAGGTTAAATCTAATTACTTTCCTAAATTATACGTATATGTAAAACAGGGGGTTTGGTTCGATGTAAATTAGAAAACAAAGTGAAAATGAATATATAAAAGCAACTTAAAATTAAACAGCAGCAAAGTGATAAAATTGATGAATGGTTTGAAATCTGGTTCTTTGGTTTAATCTTGACCTACGCATAATTTCACATAAGTCATTGCAGTATTGTCTTCTCACCTCTTTTTAGACTGTTGATCGTGAATTAACAATAAACTCTATTAATCCCGGTTTCTCTTTAAGTCGTAATTAATCAAGAAGAACTCGTTAATTAACCCTAACTATCAGATAACCTAAAATAAGCTATCTAAGTTTAATCCAATAGCTGCCTTACGAGTGAGAAAAATAAACCAATCTAGGCAATAATCACGCAAGCTCAGATTATTTAACCTAGGTTACATTATCCCTAATGATATAATACCATTAATTACCACAAACGAATTCAAACATGACTATTGCGTATTGTATTCAAAATTCTAGCAATAGGTTCTCATAAAAAATAATCCAATAGAGCATCAAAATCATTCTTACACAATACCCAATTAATAATCACAAGATAACGTAAACAATCCGAAAAGAGGGAAAGAACACGATACATAAAGATGATATGATTACCTGTGCTCCTTGGCATCAACTCACCTCTAAAACAGCATTGGGAAGGAATGAAGAAAATCGTGTTTGTTTTCAATCTCCTCTCCACCATCACAACTTAATGCTTGTATAGTAAAAAACTAGGTTAAAGGAGGGACAGGTGGCAAGTTAACAGGTGTGACACACATCCCCTAGCCATGACAATGTATATCTTCATTCCTTTTCGTATTTTCTTGTCTCCTCTTCATTCTAACCCTTCTCCTTCTTGCTCTATGAAGCCATCTGAATGTGAATCTCAAGAAGATGGCTCAACGAGAATGCTTTCAACTCGTTTTAGCTATTATGCTTTCAAATTGTACCTAAGATCAAATATGAACAAAAGTGCGAGTCTTAAGCATTTTAAAGCATTAATTACTAAGTGTCAAGGATAAATGTATCATATCTCCATAAAAAGGTTTAGCTAAACTTGACTAGAAATAGCCACCTGATCATCTTTTTGATTAGAGGTATTTACACTAAAATTTGAAGAAAAAATGTGTGTCTATCCCACCAAAAGCAAAGCACTTGGCTCTCACTCTTTCTTTCCCTAGTGTGCATCGAGAATCACTAATATATTTAGAGTGTTTTTTTTCTAATTTTTAACTTCAAAAATAAATTTTATAAAATTTGGAGCATTCTCTATATAATAGTGAAACCAAAAAAGTTGATAATTGTTAACTTTATGAATTTTGAATTCAAACACTAGCATTACCCTAAAAATGATATTCTTAGTCAACCTAAAAAGGGCAAAGGATATGCACCAAGAACCTTGTTTAAAAGGACCATGCTCATTGTTAATCATGTTCTTATCTTCTTTAACAATAATTTCCTTTACATTTTCTCGTTCTCAATATAAAGACATAATTATTTTCCAAAAAAAAGTTATTTTGCAATACCAATGATTAAAAAACCCAACTGGTTCAACTGTAAAAACCTTGAGCATCCAAATTTTCGATTCGCTTTTTAATTTTTTGGTTTAATTTACTTTAATAACTCTTGTTGATAAAAATCAATCAGTTTATCAATTAACCAGTTAATTTTTGTAAATTAATTAATTCTTATAATTCAAAATAAATCAATTAATTTTCATTTAATAATCTCTTGTTTCAGTTAAACTTCAAATTCTTTAATGGATGAGTACAATCTCTTTCAATCATATTGTGAATCTTTAATTTTATTCAATCTTTAGTCGAATAATGGTCTAATACTAATTGAACATTTTGTCTAACCGATTTAACTTCCCAATTTTTAAAACATTGGCCAATATTATTTATCCTCTTTGAAATTATTATCGTTTCGTTGAATGCAAGAAGTAACATCCTATTCTCATTTCCTCCTTGACTCCACTAAGGTTAGAAGTTGCAATGATGCTATTGTTTCTCGTGCAATTCCTAAGTTCTCCATAATAAATTTATAGGTTATTATAAAAGGAAAAAATAAAAAAGATTACATTGAATTTATCCTTAATGTTAAATTATTAATTAGTCATATAATTTATTTAAAATATATAATTTATGACTTCTATTCAAAATTTATTTAACACATATAAAAATTAATAGCTCATGATCAAACCATTTAAATACTTATATTATAACGTGGAGATGATTTTATTCTTACAAGCCAAACTTAGAACTCGTGTACTAACAGAACGTAAGAAATCCAAAAGATTACAAGAAAAAGTTATTTCAAACCTAATGGAATTAAGCAATTAACCCCAAATTAGATTAGAAGAGTAAGGCGAAAGAGTCTAAACAATAGAGATTGCTTCGCATTCAGGGTTTGGAGTGGCAAGAGCAAGCAGCTCACGGTCCATTTCCAGAGCAGCCATGTCCTCCTCAGCCATGGTAATCCAAGCTTCAACACCACCACCATCTTTAGCATCAATAAAGGTAACCGTATTTTTGGTAGTTGTGCGAGCGG
>JANSVA010000003.1:9165102-9178196 GCA_025504915.1 Erythroxylum reticulatum
CATTGGAAGGTGAGAGGATAACAACGATATATGAAAAAGTTGCCAAGGGTAAGTTGATTTGCCATTGGTAATGCACATATGATAATGTCCCTTTGTAAACTTGGATAATGAGTCCTTGAGGACATCAACCTCCTTTTTCAATGCTTCATTCTCATGCTTTAGTTTATTTATTCATGATTATCAATAATGGCTATACTTTTAAATGATATGATACTATGCAATTCACTCTTTGTCTTTTCATTTTAATGCATATGTACATCTAGATTCTTTTAAGTCTTTTTAAGTTTGAAAGACAGTATTTTCTTTTTCACGCTTATAATTTTAAGGCTTTCAACTAGTTCATTATGTGTAAAATCAACATCATTATCATTATCATAAGATTCCTTATCATCATATTTAACTATAAAGTACATTTGAACTATATCTCTTTTTGAATGCTCATTGTTGGAATCAATTGTGTCATTCCAAATGAAGACTTTAAGCACCTTCTTTTTGCCTTTATCCCTCTTCTCATTCTTGTCATTTTTCTCTCATATTTGTTGTGTTCTTTGAGGAGAGGGTATTGAGACTTTGTGTCTGAGTTTTCTACATTCAAAGTATATAATATTATTTGATTTGCACTTTAAATATATCTTACCACCTTTGAAGTACTGTCTTTTCAAAAAATTCTTCTTTAAGATTACTGAGAGCATTAATAATATCAATAAATCTAGTATATAGGCTAGATATGCTTTCATCATACTTTATTTGAAACAATTCATTTTAGTGTGATAGCTTACTAAATTTGCTCTCTTACTTGATTTATTCCCCTCGTGATAACTTGTAAAGTATGTCAAATTTTATGAGTCATTTCATGTATAAAGACTTTATTGAATTTGTTTCTTACTAATACATAAAGTAAAATGTGAACAACTTTGTCTTTCAATGAAATTAGTCTTTTGTCTTAAGGATCACATTCCTCTTTTAGTTTGACAACTTTTCTATCATTTATAATTTTATTAGTAATTAAACAAGTCACTTGAGACAATCTTCTACAAATTAATATTCCATTATGGTTTTTGTCATAAGATTTTGTTTGAACTGTTAGCATGATATATTGCCTTTGATACCACTTGTTAGTCCTTAGTGGTACCTAAAAGGAGGGCAAATTTTGTGTTTCTAAAATTTAACAAAATTTTCTAACTAATAAACTCAAACTAATAATAATCAACATATATAAGAAAAAAGAAATTGCTTAACATAACTTAATCAAATAATTGAATAATAATTTAAAGAGGATAGGGAAGAGAAAATGAAAATTAATTTACAGTAGTTCAAAAAATAACCCTTACCTATATCCACTCCTATGACTCTTCTTGGAATTCCATTATAATTATCCTTTTAAGATGAAAAATACCCTTTATACAATCTTTTCTTCACAAAGAGGAACCCTTCTATAATATTTCTTCATAATGAAGAGGAAACTTAATGCCACATGAAAACAAACCCAAGTACAATATATAAACACCTTTGATAATATTAAAAAGGCTTACTCACTTAAAATAAGACAACGAATGCTCAAATGATTAGAGAACACGTAAAAATATGTGTAAAAAACACACAAATGCTTTGTGATATAAGAACTAATAAAAAAATATGGATTTATAAGATTTCAAGACCATACTACCCTTACCTATGTCCACTCTCAAAACTCTTCTTAGATTTCCATTATAATTATTCTTTCAAAGTGAAGGATAATTTTTGTATAATTTTTACTTAGCAAAAAGGAACTCTTTACAATTTTCCTCCAAAGTGAAGATGAACTTCAATGCCTTTAGAAGGCCTCTAAAATAATAAAAATTGTAGTGAGAGCTTATAAGTAGCTCACTCTAGCACTTTGATAATATAAAAAAGACTTATTCATTTAAAATGAGAATAAATGCTAAAATAATTCAAAAGAAACTTAAAAATATGTGTACAAGACACTTAAATACTTCTTGATGCAAGAATAATGATAAAACATGTATTTATAGGATTTTGGGGACCTTATTAGTTGTTGCAACTAAAAACTAATTATTACAATCGCTAGTTATAGAGCATTAGTCGATGACTATGCACCGAATTTTATATTCATTAGTCATTGAGACGTTGTTTAATCATTTACGCATATTGGTTGACAATTAAGCATAGTGGTCGACCGCATCATTATATTGGCTTACCATTATATCAATAGACTATCCTTTTACAATTTTAGCTTACATTGGTCTACTATTAGTCTATATTGGTCGATTAATTTCCCAAAAATATGACTGAAACAACTTCAAATACTTCTCCTTGATTTGCTTAATTCAATTGTAATTAAAACAACATTTAAAATGTCTTTTAAAAAGTGTTTGCAAGATCAAGAGACTTTTTAACTAAAACAAAAACTTTGATGTCGTTTAATGAATAAAAAGACTAATATAATAAAGTGATATGAAATATTTGTGCACGATGAGTTATGCATCATTTCATCTAGTTCTTCTAAAGCTTCTTATCAAGATAACAAAATCAATAGTAGGATTTGTGTTTTGATATCATCAAAACATTGATTGGAACCTCTCTTAGTTCAATAGTTTAATTTATTCAAGTTAAAAATATATTATTCTATACTTAAACAATTTTATTCAACTTTTAAGATTACATTAATCTTGTCTCCAAACAACCTTTATTCTAATTTTGGAATAACTTATTTTTGGTTTAAGTCAAATTAAGCTTATTTCCAAATACTCTTATCGTAACCATAACATAACATATTCTAATTACCAAACACCTCTTTCCTTTATCCTTAAAAGATTTAGCGATAAGACTGTCATCACTGACCCCAAGCAAACTTGATGCTACATCTCTTCATCTGCGCCACACATGCCACCGGTCACCACCAGCTCCAACAAGTCGCCATCGCGTTATCTCCATGTTGTCGCCAATGCCAAAAATCTCACACTTTCAAAAAAAATTTAAAACTTAAAAAAATGTTGCCACACCTTAAAATTGCTTTTCTCTTATTATTGGATATTTTGAATACTCCACTTAGTAGTAACATCTTCAATAGTGAAGAACCTCCGACTTAGCTGTCAGTTCTCGCGATGTTATCATTAGAATCTAATAATTTCTTTCTGAGAGCACCTTAAGGCTCACACCTTCCAAAGCTAGAACTATATTTTTATTCATTCTAGGAAACCAACAAGAATTCTCACATCAAGTCTGTCAATTCTTTATTTTAATTCTCAGAGTCTGTGGCCAGATCTAAAAAACTATCTTTTGAACCATCTACATTATAGTTGTTGTATACCTCAAGAGTTAGTAGTTCCACCAGAGAATTTTGTGGACCTCTGCTTCTCTACTCCATGTCATCTTGAATAGAAACTATTACAATTGAGGGTAAACCCCAAGTTTATATCTAACTTTCACCCAATCACCATAATAAACAGAAATCGAGGATATATATTCCTCTATGGTTATGGCTCTTTATAACCCAAACTAGTTATTTTGTCTTAAAAAAAAATTGAAAACAAAAAAATCAATTACAAGACGACCCAGAGACAGTGGTGCGAGGAGCTAGGTTGTAGTGCAAACGCTCTGTGGAGTTGTCGAGTAGTGACCTAGATCCAGAGAACGAAGCAACAACGACCCATATCCAGATCTGAATGATGAAGCCAGTGGTGACCCTCGACTTGCTAATACCCACGCGAGCTCCATAACAGTGGATGGGGAGCTTTCACCCTTATCCATGGAAGATTTCCTATGCTCACCTAAGAAGTGGGTCAGAAAATTGCAACTAGAAAGGGGGCAAGTTCATCGAGAGCTTCAGATTCCCAGAAATCCTTCCCTAATAATGGCACTTGGACAAAGAAAATTCAATTGCAGTAGCGTAAGATACAACTAAAATACTACCCAGATATTAGGAAAGATGGTGTTATCAGTCCACTGATTTAATTGTTGCAAGTTGGAGTAAAGGCTTGGTCTACTGCCTTGCTTGGCTCTTTTTGGAGTAAGAGACCCACATTTCCAGTCATTAATGGGGTTTGGAAAAAGCTTTACTCATGATGATGGCACTATTCTGTTTAAATTTGCTAATGGTAGCAACTTGAATGAAATTTTGGAAACGGGACCTTAGCATATAAGGGGCCAACCTATGTTTATTCAGAAGTAAAAACCTAGGATAACATTTGACAGGGAATGTGAGGAATATTTTTCCTATATGGGTGTATTTTCATAATCTGCCTCTAGAACTTTAGATAATTGAAGGGTTAAGTTTTTTAGCAACTTCTTTGGTAAGTCCCTTGGTACGGATGCTCAAACTTCCAGAATAGAGTGAATTGGGTATGTAAAAATATATGTGGAGGTTAAAAGGAATGTTATACTACTTGATCATTTACCAATTCTCAAGTTGGGTGAACAGGGGAGATTGTGCAATGTGAAGTTAAGGTGACATATCCCTAAAAGCCTCAAAACTCAACTCAGAAATGGGTTCTTATAGGAAATATTTTTCAAAATGGATGCCAGGATAAGTTATTGGGGGTTGAATCTTCTTCGGTGGGTAATGATGAGGTTATAGGTGTACAATTTGATGCTAATTAGAATCTAGGAAACTCAGAAATAGATACTCCAAATACTAAAGGTGGGAAGCCCAATGTAGGATATGGACATACCTCTCAGTTAAAGGAACATGATAACCAAGAAGATGTAACTACTACACAAAATTCACAATCAGTGGAAGAAGAGATAGATGATGAACTTGGTTTAATGGCTGATGATTTAACAAGCAACATGCTGCTGATATAACCAGAGAATGAAAGAGTTGTTGAGATAGCTGAAAGGTTTCATGAGACTTCCCTTAACCCCAAAAGAAGATCAACTAGAAGGAAAATAAAAAAGAAGGGGTATTCTCCTTAAATCATCATTAATACAAGAGGGTTAAATGATCCTCTCAAACAATCCTTGATGAGAGAATTAGTAATGAATAGGAAGTCAATTCTAGTAAGGCTCCTTAAGATAAAAAATAATTCAGAATGGACTGTCCTCTTTAGTGCTCAATGGAAAACAATTATTTACATCATTATAATGGTCGAAGTATTTGCTTATTTAATTCAAAACAAATGGAGGTGACTCATTAAAGTCTAATGAAGTTAAAGGTGGATCAAGCAGATAATCTAGTAAAGTGGATATGTGTAACTTTTATTGCTAACAACACACAATAAACACGTAGCCAAGTTGATTTACTATAATCAATTAATATACTCTATCTCTGTACCTATTAGAGGATTATGATCTTGTAGGTAGATTAAGTGACTTATTGTAATGTTGTTATATAGCTTTTGCTAATATTAATATAATTCCTTTCATTTTTTTCAAAAAAAAAATATTTGTCTTGGCAGTAATGGTGTGGAATGATGATAACTCATGTGTGAAGGGATTTAGGTTTCCAAAACCCAAATATGCTAAACTTTTCAACATAGTTAATCAAATCATATAAGATTGGATAAATTTGGGATTAAGGATTCAATAGGACTCTATTTTGGGGTTTTATATCTATTTGAAGTTTC
Source organism: Erythroxylum reticulatum (assembly GCA_025504915.1). Lineage (NCBI taxonomy): Eukaryota > Viridiplantae > Streptophyta > Magnoliopsida > Malpighiales > Erythroxylaceae > Erythroxylum > Erythroxylum reticulatum. The sequence goes on from JANSVA010000003.1 coordinate 9,170,667, forward strand.
AATCTCAAAATTTATTTTAGTAACAATCAATCAATAAATTAAATTATAGAATTAAAGCTAAATGTTATTGTTAGAAAATTGAATAAGGATTTCATCCCATGTGTAGTAGAATAAGTTCAAAAAGTTTTTTCATTCGATTTCTCAAAAGCTAATATTACTTTAAATTCTATGAGATGAGTAATGTATTGACGCAATAAAACATAAACATAAATTGTAACTTGTTGTGTAACTTGATCTTTTTTCATGTTATTTCTCTTGATACTTTTTTCTTGCAATTTCTTTAAACCATTTCTGAAATTGGCTCATTGCAATCATTGTAGCTACACATATATTTGACCTTTAAGGTTATCTCCGAAAACTAGTTAAGAAAACTCTATAAGTGGTACAAAGAGGGGTAAGCAATAATTCCTTTAGAGCTTACAACCATTTATAATAAGGTTTAAACCTTTTAATAATTTAATTAAAATATAATTGTAATTTCAACTAAATGTTAATTAGAATTATAATTAATTCTAATTAAGTATTATTTAGGTATAAATAAGATTCAATATCTTATAATGATCTTTATTTATTAAATAACTTATATTTAAATATACAGTTTCTCAAACTTTTTAGTTGAGTTTAACTTAATTAAATTGCCTTTTTTGTCATCGACCGTTCTTTGTTTATAGCTTATTAGGTTCCTAAATATGTTGACAATATATATTAATTATAATCCTAAATCATATTTAAAATTAAATAAATTAAACTATTTAAATTTATCTTTAATTTTATAATTAAATAATCCATATCCTTAGATTAAGATTGATGTTAATTAACATATCATGATCACCTAAATATTAAAATGTCAAACCTTTTTCATGTATGATTTTTTCCTATAATTGAATCATTTTATCATATAATATTTTAACTAAGCATAGAGTGTGAAATTAATGGTTAACTCTATTTGTGTCCAATCATATTAGTTTTCTATCATTATTAATTGATTTCATTAATAAAAATTAAAACTTTTTTAAAAGTATCGATCTACCTTGACCAAGGTTCTCCAAATCATTACTAATTGATAACAATATAACATTCTCCTTGACCACAGTATAGTGATGAATCTTTTATTGATCACTCAACTATCTCCATATGATTTATGCAATATCTAATGATTAGAGATTGAGCTACCTTTGAAAAGGATGTGTTATAAATAGTGTCAAAACATAGCAATTCATATACAATATATATTGAAGATCTTAAGTCAAATGATTGGTTATCTAATCATCATAATAAAAATTTATATAAACATACAAGTAATGTATCAAATGAAATTTTTATATCGAGTTACTTCAGTGAACTTGTTTTTTAACAAGTACTTACATGTTTGTTTAAGAATCTCCATACTTTAGTTTATGAGATCGATTACTTCCTTCATAAAGAAGAAACACAGTGTGTGTTAGTCTTTCTACTCTATTAATGTTCAATTTCAATAGAATAATGAATAGAAATAATTTAGACATAATATATAAATATAATGGAAAACTCATAAAAATTATAATCGATCGGTTGGCTGTAGGGCATAAATCAATATGTTTAACCTCAAATTATATTTGTTCTTGATTTATTCTCAAGTTTTAATTGATCATAATATAAAAATATGATTTATTAATTAATCATTTTAAAAGATAAAAATGATATGATAATAAAATTATTTTAAAAAGTATATGAATAAGGTCTTTATATAAGAGACAAAATTTTATATAAATATTAATAGGGTTTCATCATTACATTCTTATTTATTTATTAAATATCAATATGTTTTTAAGTTATAATTAAAATTCTAAAATAAATGACAACTTTCTTTGGAAAATTATATGAACTCAATTTATATTAGATCCATTTTCAAATATGAATATCAATTTTAAATTAATAAATAAATTTAGTCATATATTTCTATAGTTTTTTAGAAACATATATTTTTGTAGTTTAAGTTCATATAAAGGAGGCTCTTAGTCCAAATTTTAAATATAAAACTTTCTATTAGTAAGTTTTAGAATTGAAAATTCTTTTATCATTTTTTATATTATTAATAGTAAAATATATTTTAAATCATAAATTTTATTTTATTTTGTAATATTAGCCATAACTATAAAAATTAATAATAAAATTTTTGAACTTTCAACTTGTTATAAAATTAATTTACCCTTAATTTATAATTAACGCTACTGACATAATTTGTTACAAAAAAATAAGACTGTTTAACAAATTAGAACCTATGTAACATATAATTGTTGGGAATTAATTCAAATTTTAGAGTTGTTTAAAATTCCTTTAGAATAGGTCTTAGATTATCTTAGAATAAGTCTTAGATTGTCTTTAATCTTATCTTATAAGCTAGATTTGGTGGCTGAAAAATCTATTTTAATTGTTTGTATTTTGTCTAGATAAGACAACCAAGTTTAATAATAAATACACGGGAGTATTACTCTTTATCCTATCCCATCTTGTTCTTCTTCTCTTTTCTTCAAAATCCTAACATGGTATCAGAGCTATAGATCCTTGAGGGACTGTGAGATTGAGTGAAAAAAAAAAGCTCTACCAATGGTTGCTAGCAATTCAGCTACTCTCCTTCCCCCAAATTTCAATGGTAAAAACTATCAATTATAGGTTGTCAAGATGAAAGCTCATTTAAGAGGTCTTGACTTATGGCAATGGGTGGAAGAAGAAAGGGAATTACCAGCCTTGGGAAATAATCCAACACTAAATCAAATAAGAGCTCATGAAGAAGAAGCAGCAAAAGCTCCAAGAGTGTTATCTATTATTTTCTCTGCAGTTTCAGAATCAATTTTCACAAGAATTATGACTTGTGAAACGGCTAAAAACGCTTGGGATATGCTGAAAGAATTATATCAAGGCAATGAAAGAATGAAGAAGATGCAAGTTTTAAATATCAAAAGAGATTTTGTAGCTTTGAGTATGTAAGAACATGAGAACATACAAGAATATTCTGATCGATTGATGACTTTGGTGAACAAAATACGGATATTGGGGGAGGATCTATCCGAAAGCAAAATTGTAGAAAAGATTTTTATAAGTTTGCCCGAAAAATTTGAAGCGAAACTTTCATCTCTTGAAGATTCAAGAGATATTAATAATTTAACTTTATCTGAATTGATTAATGCTTTGCAGGCACAGGAGCAAAGAAGAGCCATGCGGAAAGTTGAAACTGAGCAAATTGATGAAAGAGCTCTTCTAGCCAAATCATCAAAAGGAAAAGGTAAAATTCTTCAATGTGATCATTGCGAGAAATCGGGGCATGAAGAGAAAGATTGTTGGCATAAGGGCAAACCTCAATGTTTCAACTGTAAAAAATTTGGACACCTACAGAAAAATTGCAGACTGAAAAAGGAGCAAGAAAATATGGCGGAGTTAGTTGGTGAAGAAACTCTTTTTTGAGAATTGGTGAGATGTGCACCAACATGTTTTTGGAGAGACGTACTCTAATGATTGTAGGTTGATGAGAAGGGCATTAATGGAAATTGGTGAAGAGAAGTTCTTTACATAATCATTGCAGGTTGATGAGAAGGGCATCAATGGAAATTTGGTGAAGAGAAGTGCTTCACATAAGATTCTGAAGATTAGGAGAGAAGTGCACCATCCTTAAAATTTTGAATTAAGAGGAAATGTTGAGAATTAATTTAAAAATTTTAAATTTGTTAAAATTATTTTAGAATAGGTCTTAGATTATCTTAGAATAGATCTTATATTATCTTCAATCTTATCTTAGAATAGATTTTAATTTTTTGTATTTTGCCTATATAAGGCAACCAAGTTTAATAATAACAAAGTATGGGAGTGCTACGCATTGTTTAAACTTTATCTTATCCCATCTCTTTCATCTTCTTTTCTTTCAAAATTCCAACACCACCCCTTTAGTAAAAGCACAGTGAAAGAATAGATGAGCCACTGATTCAGGTGCATTTCCACATAAGACACAAGTTCGATCCAACTCCAAAAATAAGAGATTATCTTTAGTGGGCAGTCTATTTCTCAGTCCAAGCCAAGCAATAACAGAGTATTTAGGTGGAATATAGCGCTTCCAAATAAATGACATCCAAGGTTTGCTTGGCTGTTTAAGACGTTACACTTCATAGATTTTTTTGGAGGACAAAGTACCATTAACACAATTTCGTTGGCGTATCTCTACTACCGTAGGAGCAGTACCCAATTTTCTGAACAAGGTACCAGGGATGGAAGCCAATTTTTTGAGGAGGGGGGAGTCACGAGGATGGGGTTGCCATTCCTATATAGAAGCACCCCTAAGATAAATGGCGTGTATCCAGTGCACCCACAAGGAGTTTGTTTCTGCATGTATATTCTATAGAGTTTTTGAGAGTAAAGCAGAGCTCTAGACCTTGCATTGTTTCAGCCCCAAACCACCCTCTTCACGCGGTAAACATATGCTAACCCACTCTACTTTGAAGTGTCGACCCCCCCACAAGAATAGACGGCAAATTGACGTGATCTTTTCCATGATGACAAGAGGGATAGGGAAGGATTGGAACCAGAAAGATAATAATCCTTAGATCATGGAGTTAATCACAAACTCTCGCCATTCCACAAACTCTTGCCATTCCATGTGTGAATGAACTTGTCCACCAATTCTATTAATACCGAGTATTGGACAACAGAGATTTTCATTGGGGCTAAAGGTACCCCAAGATAATGAACGGGGAACTTGCCAAGAAGAATGCTCACAGACTGGAGAATGAGATCTCGCTCCCAGCCCCATACACCTCCAAGATAGATACTGGATTTGGTAGTATTGACGTTCAACCCAGCTACTTCTTTAAGTTCACGTTAACTATCCATTAGAATCTGGATAAAAGTGGTGTCTCCTCTAGAAAATAGCATTAAATCATCGGCAAAGGCAAAATGTGTAATAGTAAGTTTGTTGACATTTAGGGTGAAAGTGGAAGGAGAAGCTGGCTGTATTCTTATTAAGGACTCGAGAGAAATACACTAGACATAACAAAAAGAGAATTAGAGACATCGGGTCTCCTTGTCTTAATCCACACCGCCCTTTAAACATTCCATGAAGATTGCCATTAATCATTATCGAAAAAGAGGCAGAGGAAACACATTCCATAGTCCACGTGATAAACTGGTCAGGAAAGTTCAAACCATGCAGCATATCAGCCAAAAATTCCCACGAAACCATATCATAGGCTTTGGTAAGGTCGATTTTCAACGTACATCGGGGTGAAATACGTTTACGACTATAGCCCCGAACAAGTTCCTGAGCGAGGAAGACGTTGTCCAACATATTTCTACCTGGAATAAAAGCTACTTGAGCTTTATCAACTAACTTTCCCACTACCAAAGAGAGCCTCGCCGCTAGGATTTTGGTAATAATTTTATACACAACATTTAGACAAGCGATCGGGTAAAAGTTTGTCACTTTTGGAGAAGAGCATGTTTTCGGAATCAGAGTAAGAATTGTGTGGTTGATTTGCTTAAGTAGTCTGCCACTCCTAAAGAATTCTTGGAATGCCTATACTACATCTGGCCCAACCCGAGGCCATTGATTTTTAAAGAAAGCAGTAGTATACCCATCTGGCCCCGGGGCTTTGTCATCACCAATATCAAAAAGTGCCCGTTTAATAACAGGAGCAACCAAAATAGCGTGATCACTAGTAGGTAGAATAGAACCAGTTTGCAACACCTAATCATCAATATTTCGGTGAGGGCCAGCAACGCCCAATAGACTCATAAAATAATTAAGGAGACGCTAGTGGACTTCGTGCATAGATAACGTCTCAGAACCATCCTCATTAATTAAATGAGTAATTACATTTTCCTTGACTTTTTTTCAGACTATAGAATGAAAATAGTTAGTGCTCCGATCAGCCTCCATAAGGTGAAGACATTTTGCCTTTTGTTGAAAGAAAAGTCTTTCAGCATCTTGAAGAAAACTCACTTGCGTTCGCTTGATATTCACCAGATTTTTCAGCTCTTCATTATTAGGCGATTGGAGCATATCTTGATAAGCCTGGTGAAATGCTTCCTGCGCTGTTTTAACTCTGGAGGTAATATGGCCGAAAGCTTCTTTGTTTAAAGTTTTCAGAGGGCCTTTAAGGGCTTTTAGTTTGGCACAAAGAGAGAATTGGGCTGTTCCAGCCACAGTCATGTCCCAAGTAGTAGCAACAATCTCCTTAAACATAGGGTGAGTAGTCCACATATTAAAGAATTTGAAAGGTTTATTACCTTGAGTATACTGACGTTGGAAATTAAGAATCAGAGGGCAATGATCCGAATCAACCATCATGGGTAAGAAAGTAGCTGAACATTGTAAATCCTGAGCTCCCCAAGCTAGGTTTATCATGGCACGGTCTAACTTAGCAAGCCATTGATTTTTTAGCCAAATAAAAAATTTACCTTTGAAAGGGGCATCTTCGAAACCAAGAGTCATTCGAAATTTTAGGAGATCTTGCATTAAATAGGCTGAAGGGGGACGGCTACCTCGTCGTTCACTAGCACAACATACACAATTAAAGTCACCAAGAATTAGCTATGGAATTGTCAGAGCCACATTCATGGCCATAAGGGTTTGCCATAACTCTCTACGTTGGGTAACTCTGTATAATCCATAAACATAGGTGGCTAAAAAGCAGGCTTTAGTAATATTGTTTCGGATACTACAATGTATAAATTGCTCCCCTTCAGCTAAGACAGAGCAGGTATAATACACAGGATCCTAAGCCACAGCCATTTGCCCTCCTTGTATGTGATCGAAATTATGTGTGAAGGTCCAGCCAACAAACCGAGTATGTATAAATGCTTCCAGTCCCCTAGCATCAAGTTTAGTTTCCAATAAACACATAAATCTACAATTGTGTTGCCTAGTTAATAGGCCAACACTGTGCTGTCTCGAGGGTTTATTCAGCCCTCGGACATTCCAGCTAAGGAAGGTCATTTTGGAAGTGAGGAAGGACCGCCCCTTCCTTCATCCTCAATCCTCTCTACATACTTCGATTTAAAAGAGTTTTTGTCCTGTAATCTACGTGGAGCCATAGCTTTACCCTTGTTAGTGAGATGAGTCAGCTGCCCTTTCAGAAGATCAACACCCTTAGTCCCCCTAACAGGTTTAGTAATTTGATCAACAGGTTCCCCTATTTATGGGACCCCTGAACTATTGGCAAGATCCTTAGCAAGAGAACCCTGCAAAGGGTTGACCGATACAGAAGAAGGATCTAGGGGAGGAGGGCCATTAGTGCCTAGTGATTTCTGCCTAATGCTCAAAGCAGCATCCTTTGTAAACTGTCCATCCTTTCTACCCAAATCTGTAGTGAGTGTCTCCCCTGCCCTATCTTTACTAGGAAGAGATGCTTGGGATGCCTGAGAAGGTAATAAAGCAGGGGTCTGGTTAGAGGAAAGAGTAGCCCTCTCAGGAGCAAAGTTTGCACATGTAGGAGTCTGTGGTAGGTTTGAATCCCCTAAAGTGTGACCAATACCAGGTTGGTTGCCATTCCCTGTTTGCGTATC
>JANSVA010000003.1:9196902-9234122 GCA_025504915.1 Erythroxylum reticulatum
CTTAAAAGACCAGCAATGGAAGTAACTACTGATGTAACCAGATACCCTCTTCTTCTTCCAAATCTATCAGAGACTTGGCCCCATGTAAACGACCCAAGAAGCACACCAGCAAACACCATAGTGGTTATCAGACTCTCTTGATTGGAGCTAAGTTTCCATTCAGATTTAACTGCTGATCCCACAAAAGAGAGGATCATCATCTCCATAGCTTCTGCAACCCATCCCATTCCTGCATAGATAAGAACAAGGACCTGGAACTTTCCAAACCCCATAGCCACAAGGGCTTCATCAACAGTGTACATCGGTTCTTTGTTGTCTGCCATAACTACTCTTTCTTGTTCTTCAGGCCCTGGCTTATGGATTTGTCCTAGAGAAGAAGTAGAACACAATAAAATAAATCAACTACACAACACAATAAAAGGGCGGCTCCTCCAAGAATAGACGAACAGAAATGAGAGATGAATGCTGTTGTCAGGTTGGATTCAGAAGTACAAAAAATGACAATGACAATGACAACCACCCAAACATGCGCTCATCAATAATTGGAGGAGATAAAAAGTTAATCAGGGGAACAACTACAGTGCCAGGAAATTGACAGCAACAATCTTAAAAGCCCTGGAAGAAAGTGCTGTCTTGGTTTTTGTACCATTGGTCACTTCTTCCACCGATATAAATACGCAATCACATGCATCAGATCCCTGGCTGCATCTGCACTTTTCACGGATTTGAATAAGACCATAATCTCTTGCGCCCTCAGATTAATAGCTTCCAAAAACTTGATTAAACTTCAAATAAACTCGTCAGCCCGGAGTGTACCCACAAAAGGCCAAAACTTTATCTTTAGTTTAATGTAAAGCAACTTGCAAGTGAAATCAAATTCAATTCAAGATGCCCTTCATTAGCAATGAGACCGAGCAGTCGAAGACAACAACTCGACTTTAATATAACAGAAAGCCGTGAAGTGTACAACTCTTATCTTTTTTAGAGATAATAACTATATTTTGATTCTCTCATGTTTGTCATGTAAGTTATAAAATGTTCAACACTTTACCAAATATCATATAAAATGATAGATACTCTCATAGTGATAGAATACTTTATTGTTGTTTTTAGGGGTTTTCTTATATATTAGTACATAAAAATAAAAGCTTTATGTCATTTTAATGTATTAAAATTAGGAAATTTTATTATTTTGGTAGTATAGTTAATATTAATTTAATTATCTCTAATTTAAAATTTGATATTGTCAATTTAAATTAAAATTTATAATTTCAAACCAATGTTTTAAAAACCGATAAAACAACAAGAGATTTAAGATTTAAAATGTTCAATCTGTATTAAATAACAATTAATTGATTTACTTTAGTTTATAAAAACTTATTAATTAACGAAAATTAGTCAATTTTTAACAACAAAAGTTATTTAAATAAATCGAATCGAAAAGTTTAAAGTTTAAAGTTTTTATTTAGGCGAACCCAGTTGGATTTTTTAATCATTCTTTAAACTACTCATCCATGAGTCCAGATCCTCTATCCAATTTTATAGTGTCATATTTTGTCCCCTGAATCTTAGTCATTCATTTATGCATGTTCCGTATGACTGAGATTCATGAGACAGAATAAAATACCATAAAAATTGGACAAAAGATCTTATCTCCTTATCTTTATCTCTTTTTTTGGCATATTCAATAACAAAACGTCTTTAAAAAGGAGATAATTGCTTGGCGTTTGCTATTAATTTAAAGTTTTTTTTAAAAAAAGCTAAATGAAAAGTAATAATGAAGTCTGCTTTTTGTTGGTTGTGACAAGAAAAAAATTGTTTAAAGTGACAATCACCCAAATAGTCGGCCATTGGTTGGACTTAGATCTTACACATTTTCACATCGACGGTACTATAAACTAGGGAAAATATCTATCAAGATATTTTTCCTAATTTTTAAAAATTAATATAGCTTGAAAACAGCACGTAAAACAGAGTCCCTTTGATGTAGGATCTATCACGACACGATTTGGTCTACACACATCACGTTATTCGGTTCTCTTAGTCCACATTTTGTTCTTCTTTGTCCACCACTACCTATTTTCACATGTTTATATTTTATGCCAAAAAATATTTAGGATGGGTCTAGGGATGGTGACCTGGGCCTAACACCCGACTAGGCCCGACGTAAATTATTTTTTAAAATTAAAATATCAAAATGATGTTGTTTTATTATTATTTAGGTCGACCTAACCTGAGGCTCGAAATTTTCAAGAAAAATGACAATAAGGTTTGATTTATTGACCTCAAGTTGGGTCAACATGGGCTTGAGCGAGCCCGGGCCTTACTGTCATCTTTAGGTGAATTCATTCCATTTTTTAATATTTGTAAAATTAGAATAAAAATTAAATCGGTAAAACAGAAGGTTTAAGATTGAAAAAGTTCAAACAATATTAGATAGTCATAAAATCGGTTAAAAATTAAATAAATTGAAGAATTTGAAAATTGATTTAAAAAGTTTATCCTTACTTATTAAAAAATTAAAATTTAATTGAAAAAGATTGTTAAATAAAAATTAATTAGTTTATTTCTGTTTATAAAAACTAATTAGTTTATGAAAAATAGTCGATCAATTAATAAACTGAGTGTTTTTTAATAACAAAAATTATTAAACTAAAATAAACCAAAAAATTGAAAATTGAACTGAAAAATTGATTGGGTCAAAGTTTTTACTGTTAAATCGGTCAGTTCAATTTTTAAAATATTACTATTTTCACATGCTTATGTAGGAGGAGGGATTAATCTTATAATTATTTTTCTAATTAAAAAAACAAAATAAATAATCTCCCTCTTTCTATATATATATATATATACATATACATACACACACCACAATTAAACAAAAATTATATATTATTTTAATTATTTATTAAATTGTCTTATTTAAAATATTAATTATTCAAAAACTGTTTAAATATCCTTTTTGTGTATTAACCAAACCAAATTCCTCACTCTTTAACTAGCTATATTAAAATTACATAAATCATTATATTCAAATAAATATAATAAAATAATTAAACTTATTATTTATCATTTTGTTCTGTTATAACTTTCCTTTTATGTGTTGTTATAGAATTGTTATGAAATCATTTGTACTTTTTTTTAGTAATCAATTTGGAAATGTACTAATTGGACGAACCTTGCCAATCTTACTTTTTTTCCTCACATTCTTGGTCCTTTTTTTTTTAAATCCAACTGAAAACTTCATGAATAACAATTGTCCACATCTAAGCTGAAGCAATACAAGCAGGAAAGGATAAATCCCAATAAACAAGACCTGACATAGAACTAACATTTCTCGCAAGAGTGTGAGCTGCACAGTTCGCAGATCTTTTACAATGACTAAAATGAACATCATTAATGGAATGACAAAGAAATAAGCAATCATTAACAATAAAATCAACCTCCGACCGATTGCGACTATTTGAAAGAAGACTTTGAATAACCAATTGTGAGTCTGATTCTATAATAACAGAGTGTAACTTTTGCTTTTTAACCCAACTTAAAGCTTCATGGATACCCATTGCCTCTGCTGTCGACGGATCCAAAATCCTTGGAAATATATTACTTCCCGCTGCTAGGCAATCACCGTTCCTATTCCTAACAACAAATCCAATGCCAGTCATCCTTGCCTCTTTGAAAATAGCTGCATCTGTATTGATTTTAATGAATCAAACTGGGGGTTTTTGCCACACAATAGGAGTAACTCTAGCATTACGTATACTTGCAAAATGGCCCCTCCTAGCATTATTCCAATTCCTCAACATCGAGCGAGCCAGAAACAAAATAGCTTGAGCTGTATGTTGAAGCCCATTCCTATTCTTCCACAATGCCCAACATATAGATATAGCCAAACACTGATCATCATCAGTATAGTTATGTGCAACAAAAGAAAACCAATCAGGTAACACAACAGAGATGGGATGGAAAAAAACCCATATGCGAAAGAGACCACACCTCCTTAGCATGACAGCACTCGAATAAGATATGTGAGACAGATTCAGACCCAATACCACAAATAGGACACAAAGGCGAAATATCCACTCCTTTATGTATTAGAATAGCACGTACTGGCAAGCAACCATTTAACGAACGCCAAAAGAAATTTTTAATCTTAGCAGGAATGTTCAGAGACCAAAACTGCTTCCAAATAGGAGAAGGAAGGATCTGATTTCAAACCTAGAGGAGCGGCGTGAATATAATGATAAGCACTTTTAACTGAATATACGCCTTTCCTATCCAAAGCCCAAACCTAATCATCAATATTTCGACGTAAGCTCAGTGGAATCTGGAGAATTAAATCTCTATCTCGCTTATTAAATACAACTGAGATTAAAGGCAAATTCCATTGGTTAAGGTTATGAAGAATCAAGTCCAATACTCTGCTATTTCGCCAATCATCAACCAGAACCGAAGTGACATAAGGGTTCTCCACATCTGGCAGCCAAGGATCTGAACAAACACTGATTGTACTCCCATTGCCAACACGCTTCCTACATCCCTGTTTGACAAAATCCATGCTAGAGAAAATACTGCTCCAAGTATAGCTAGGGTTAGTACGTCTTTTTGCATCCCATATTGTGCTTCGCGAAAAATAACGAGCTTTAAGAACTCTAGCCACCAACGAAGAAGTATCAACTAACAAGCGCCAAAACTGTTTCCCAAGCAAAGCCGTATTGAAGTCGTGAAAAGTCTGAAAACCCATACCCTAGATGTTTCGGCCAACACATTTTCTCCCACGCCATCCAAGGAATACCTTGCCTTTGTCATAAATTCGTACCCCAACAAAAAGAATTAAGCACCGTCTTAACTTTCTTACAAACACCCGCCGGTAATCTAAAAATAGTCATGGCATAATTCAGAAGAGATTGAGCAACAGACTTCAGCAATATTTCCTTTCCATCCCTTGACAGATAAATCCGATTCCAACCATATACACGTTTCCACAGCTTCTTTTCAATAAATTAAAATATTTCCTTCTTATCTCGGCCAATAAGAGAAGGTAAACCCAAATAAGCAGTTTCCGTAGGGCCCACTTCCACGGACAGACAAGAAGAAATAATATTTCTCTGCTGGGTTGGAGTATTAGAGCTGAATCTAATAGAGGACTTATTGAAATTCACCAGCTGCCCCGAATCCAATTCATAAATGTGTAAGATCTCTCGAATAGCTTCAGCTTCCCGAAGATGTGCATAGAAAAAGATATAGCTATCATCAGCAAAGAAAGGTGTGATACAACAGGTGCTCTAGCAGCAACTTTACAGCCATGAATAATACCTTGACTCTCAAAATATGGATCATCGATGACAGTCCCTCCGCACATAAAATAAATAAATAAGGTGAAAGAGGATCGCCCTGCCTCAGCCCTCACTCTAGATAAATTGGCCCAAGCATTTTGTCATCATGCATCACATAATACTGAATAGAACAAAAACATATTTTGATCAATCGGATCCATTGTATATGAAATCCCAGCCGGATTAGTACTTCTTCCAGATAGTGCCATTCAATCCTATCATACGCCTTGCTCATATCCAACTTAAGAGCTACTTTGCCTTTCGCCCCCTGAGTCTTCCTCTTCAGAAAATGATTAATCTCATAGGCCACGAGGAAACTATCCGATATGAGTCTATAAGGAACGAAAGCACTTTGATTTTCCAAAATCAAGATTGGAAGGATTGTCTTCAATTGACTAGCAATCATCTTCGTGATTACTTTATACAAAGTGTTACATAAAGCTATTGGCCTCAAATCTGCCAGCGTCTCTGGCGAATTCTTCTTTGGGATTAAAACAATAGTTGTTTTAGTCAATTCTTCAGGTAAATAACAATTGTGAAGAAAATAAAGACAATCCCGTATTACATCCACCCCTGTGATGTGCCAACAATTCTGATAAAAAGCGGCATTCATCCCATCCATTCCTGGAGCGTTATCAAGGTGAAGGCTAAACACTGCCCCTTTTATCTCCTCTACCGTATAAGGTTTTAACAACAGGTCATTATGCACTTGAGCAACAGATGGGGACAGAGTTGCAGCCACAGTTCCTGTGCTTGCCTGAGTAGCTGTAAAACGATCCTTAAAGTAATCCACAACAGTTTCACCCAAGCCCGAATTCCAATCTCGAATCACCCCTGCTCGATCTTTTAGCTGAGTTATATAATTTTTCCTCCTCCGCTTAGAAGCAACCGCATGAAACAACTTAGAATTCGAGTCCCCGTCTTGAAGCCACAACATTTTTGCCCTTTGTCTCCAAAATATCTCCTGCTGTCTAAGAGTTTCATGATATAATTCTTGAAATCTATGGAAATCAGCCTCAGACAAGCCATCATCTCCTCTCCGAGCTCTCTTCATATCAGCCTTTAGATTTGTGAGTTTCTCCCTAAATTGGCCTGTTATCTCCTTTACCCAAATTGCTAGAGCTTTACTGCAAGCTTTCAACTTATCCCGCAAAGAAAACCCCTCATTTTGTTTCCATACATCTTCAACAACGGACAGAAACCTGGAATCCCTTAACCATACATTTTCGAATTTGAAACTTTTAACACCCACACGAATTGACACGACAATAGGATCCAGAAATATAGGAGAATGATCAGATGAGGTGACCTCCAAATTACTCACCTTATAATAGGGAAACATTCGAATCCATCGAGCACAAGCCAACACCCGATCTAGTCGTTCCTCGATCTGATTCTTAGTGTCGATTCCACGAAACCAAGTAAAACCATATCCATGCATTCCTAAGTCAATCAAGTGGATATCTGTAACTGCAACTTGAAAACCCCGAATTAAACGGTCGGGATGAGGATTTCCACCACGTTTTTCCAATTGATGTAGTATGTCATTGAAATCCCCAATAGTAACCCAGGGCAAATTCGATTTAGAGGTGAGACTCTAGAGCAAGTTCCATCCTTCCTCCCTTCGATTACGATTTGGTTCTCCATAGAACCCAGTAAGGCGCAAACCATCCCTCCCGTCAATATTGATTTCAATATCTATGTGTCTGCAAGAAAACCCAAGCAGACGAATGTCGTTCTTTCTCTTCCAGAACAGAGCTAAGCCCCCACTCTGATCATTGGGCTCAACATTAAACAGACCTTTAAAGCCCAACAAAATTTTAATACGATCAAGCTTTTCCCTACTACATATAGTCTCTATAAGAAAAAGTATTTTGGGTTTTTTTGCGGAAACCATGTCCCGAAGGATACGAATTGCTCGTGGGTTACCCATCCCACGACAATTCCAACTTATACAACTCATGAGGACTGGCGGGCTTGATCCACAAGTCCTGCCGACAGTCCATTTTTTGAGTCCACAATAGCAGAAGACATATGGCTATTCTCAGGCCCATCCTCCTCCAATCCCCGGTGTTCTAACATACGTCTACGTTTTGAGTCCAGCAGAAGCACCCCCATCCTCATCCCCTTTAAATGCCGCATTCTTCTCCCTTCGCTAAAATCCTCCACGATCTCCTTGCCTTTCCCATTTCCAGCTGCAATCTTGGCATTTAAACTAAGATCATGATCTCCACTAACCGTATGGTTTCCGGGATTTACGCACCTTCCTAAATTAAGTTTATCAATGGCCATCGCCTCCATCATCGTCTCCCCCATACTTCCCGGAGTTCGGTGGCATTTCACGAAGCCATTGACTTCCCATCGAAGGTTGTGAATGCCTCATACTTGCCGAATAGATTCATCAAATTTCCGTGGGACAGTTCCTTCAACTGAATTGTAAACAACCTGGAAAAATTTTTCAGTATGGCTTAACAGACCATAAACGAAACATACCACTGGTAATCTCTCATACTTGAAACTTAGCACGACCCAGTCCCCTCCTTGCCGCTTAATCTTCATCTCATGTTTAATAATCTTGTTTACATCCACCGCCACTTTAATGCGCATATAGTTACGCCAAATACCAACAAAATTGTTTGGATCAGACTTTACAAATTCACCTAGAAAACTCCCAATTGTCTGGGCAACCTTTTCAGACATAAACCCGACTGGGAGTTTGTGAACCTACACCCAAAATTCTGTCTTATGCAAAATCATAGATTTCGGTTGATCAGTCGAGCATAATTGTTTGAGCAGTAGGAGTCGATTGTCAAACGTCCATAGACCATCCTCAAGAACCCTTTGCATATCCCTTTCATGGAAGAACTGAAAAATAAATCTGTTAGGATCAATATCCTTAATATAAACCCCCATCACAGGTCGCCATAGTGATGCCAATGTATCCTTCATCGATTGCGCATGAATAGGTTTTTTCGTTAAAAAACTACCTACCAAACTCCAGCGAACATCTATTGCTCCTCCAAGATCCCCTACATCAATGACCACCCCTTCTTCCTCTGCCTCTTCTATGGTCAGTTGGTGGCATTTTTCATTAAGCGTATTTATCTCCGCAGACTCCATCGAAACAAAGAAAACAGGCCAGAAAAACGCAAGCTTAGGAAAGCTCCAAGACCTACTTGTCAACGACAAGACTTTCTTTCTTTATCTTAGGTTAATTTCTTTTTGATAGTTAATCACCTTATTTAATTTGGCAATTTAATTACTTCTTATAATATTTTATTTTATTTTATCTATTTCTTTGTTAGGATTAATAAACTTAATAATTGAATTAATTTTTAAAGAAGCTATAAATTGGAATACTTCAATTTTAAATTTATTATATTCAATTTTATTCGCTTGGAAATTTGGATGATCACGCAAGCACTAACATAGCCAATTTTATGACACAACAGTCAATAGAGGAAGGCATTTAACCCTTTAAAGGTGGTGACACAAATATTCATATATCATTTCTCCTTAGGAAGAGCGTCTACGGAATCTGATGTTATGTTGTTAAACTCATACTTCAATGAGAACTGAGTAGCTGAGGAAAACGCTAGATGTCATATAATGTACATATCTGTTTGGCTTGAATCTTGGGTAGTCTTGGTGTGTTTAAATGAGAAATGACATCCTATATACAATTGTATCTTGCACTGCATGTAGAATTACAACAAATAAAATAAATATATTTGATTACATAAACAAACTTGTCCGGTTTTGGAACCAGCTTATTACCTTTTGTCGAAAGCGACTGCTATTCTTTGTTTAATTCAAATACAACAGGTTTCCATCCTCGTCATTTTGCCGGCAGCACGAAGCATCCATGTGAAATGAGGGTATTCTTGCAGTAGCGATGAACATTAT
Organism: Erythroxylum reticulatum; assembly: GCA_025504915.1. Classification (NCBI taxonomy): domain Eukaryota; kingdom Viridiplantae; phylum Streptophyta; class Magnoliopsida; order Malpighiales; family Erythroxylaceae; genus Erythroxylum; species Erythroxylum reticulatum. The sequence continues at coordinate 9,206,145 of JANSVA010000003.1, forward strand.
GCAGATGCGTTTATGGTCATGCAAACAAGCACGAGTAAACAAATATTGCGTTGTAGTATCATCTGTAGCAGCCGGCCAATTTTATCATATAGGAAAAAGAATGTCTACACAAGCATGTCCCTATCATTGTCTGCTTCAGAACCCTACGTGATCATGTCTAGTTATTTACATACAACTTAAACAAAATATAGACAGATGCAGACAGAATTGCTGCCTATTATAGTGGTCTCTCTTTTAACTTGAACGCTGCCAACGAAGAAAAGAATAGTTACAATTTTGAAACAAAGATAAAGTAGAAGTCAGCAGGAGATATTGAGAATATTGTATTCAAAACATCACATTCATAGAATTGGGGTCCTAGAAAAGTATATTAAACTCCTTGACCATACAAATCCCACGATACTGAACCTGGAAACGTGTAGTGTGATTCATCTATGTCTGCACATTGCACTAGGTCTACCGTAACAAAACTAGCTCATTCTTTGTGAGTAATTATACAAAGACTGCGCATTAAAATACCTAACCTTGTAATTCTAATTCAACAAAAAGCGTATGTTGTCGGAAAAAACGCTCTCAACAGTAATACCAATGCAAACTCCATTAACGCAAACTGAAACTAACAGGGGTAAACTCATCTCCACTGGCTATGACGGTCACCGCCTTCTTCTCTCAATTTGACTGGCATGCCACCTAGTTACAGAGAGGGCGTAATAGGGCGCCCAAATCCTGAAGCTGCAAAACAAAATTTTGCATGGCCGAAAGAAGACCCCATCGAGATAGAGGAGGGGGACATCAACCTGGTGCAAGGAGATTATGACATGGGCATCGAACTCTCGAGCACACTCCAAGGACGGCTGGACAAACAATGGGAAAAGGCCATTGCAGTCAAGCTGCTAGGCCGAAAAGTAGGCTTCAATATGTTGAAAACAAGATTGAATTTATTGTAGAAATTGAAGGGGCCAATGAAAATCGTAGATTTAGACAATGACTTTTACCTGATAAATTTTGTGGAAAAAGCTGATTATATGCATGTACTCACCGATGGCCCCTGGGTGATTTCCGGCCATGTCTTGTCGATTCAACCTTGGAGCCCCAACTTTCGTCCCTTATTCGGCAAAATTACTCATGTGGTCACATGAGTCAAATTCCCAGAGCTCTCGGTAGCAAGGTATCATCCATCAATCTTGAAAGCTCTGGGGAATTTAGGAGGCAAAACTATGAAGATAGATGACCAAATCTAACAATTTCAGAGAGGTAAGTTCGCGAGCGTTGCAATCGATGTAGATATCAACGCCCCTTTGCGATCCATTGTTGAGCTTGACGGAGAACTCATTGAGGTACGGTAAGAGGGATTACCCCAAATCTGTCTCTCATGTGAAAGGGTAGGTCACGGAGCGTCAGACTGTCCCCAAAAAGCTAATACTCTGCTTGAACCAGAACACAACATCAGAGAACAAGCAACTACCACCCTGCAGGAACCCCGACCTAAAACTCCAGTAGCTGTAACACCGACAGCTGAATCCAGACCGGCGATCTACGACCCCTGGATCCAAGTCCAGGGACGCGCGTACGCCCAACCCCCAATGCAACGGTACCAGGACATGACAGGTGGGGTAGAACCCTTCAAGAGGCGGCGAGGGGCTCGAGGTACATCCTCTTGACAGACACAGAGGCAACGACAAAGTCCAACGATAATACTCGGTTTGAGGAGGATAAATAAAGAACAGATTTAGCAATAAAATCGGATCTGCACCTAATCCAATTGACATCAAGACAACCAAGGACTAGAGGGAACTCGAGAAAAACCGGGTCAGCCTCCAAGGAAAATAATGGAAAGCCCAAACAATCGATTCCCATAAAACCAAATTCCCTTAACCCCAAGCCCCATATGGGCCACTACAGCCTTAACAAGCCCCCTTCGGATCAGAAGTCCACGCCACCTACAACTGAACACACTCAAACAAGACAAATGGCCATCTCAATCCCCTCCCACAAAGAACTGGTGATCCATGACAACTCACTTACCATATCCATGAAAGAAGACGCGGGACACGGGGAAATGGAGGCTGACATGCATGATCCATGCACCACTTCCATGCATACGTCGACCAACACCCACCTGTTTCACCCGACTAGGCCACCAGATCCTGGCCAAACTTCGGGTTTGGATAATGACACCATTAGCGAATCTGACTCGCCAATGACAGAATGACAACTGAACTATATGACTACCAATTGTAGCATGCAGCTGGACGTCCTAGAAAACACCCTAGCTTAATAGTGTTTACCTCATCCCTCGTTTAAGTCTGTCTATGACACTATTCATATGGAATTGTCAAGGGACTGGAGGTAGGATCTTTAAGCCCATCCTCAAGAACTACATTCGGATTTATCATCCTCTCACAGGGACGGAGCTATTTGGGGGCCAATGGTGCACTGGGCCCCCCAACATTTAATAAAATTAAATATTTTTTGTTTTTAATATATATATATATATATACAAGGACGGAGTTATTTAGAGCCCATTGGTACACTGGGCCCCCAAGATTTAAACAAATTAAATATTTGGACCCTTCTATCTTAAATTCCTAGCTCCATCACTGTCGTCTCATGGTTGTTTTAGTTGAACCAAGGATTAGTGGGGGTCGAGCATTGAAGGTGATTCGTAGCTTGGGATTCTCTAAATCATACAGGGTGGAAGCAGATGGTTTCTCGGGAGGTATATGGTTGATATGGAAAGAAGACTTGGAGGTGCGAATCCTACTAGCGCACCAACAATTTATTCATGTTAATATAACATGGGAACAAACTTCCTTCGACTTCACGGCCGTTTATGCGAGCCCTACCTACACTCTTTAGTGATATTTATGACAGAATCTACACAAAATAGCTAGAACTACCTCTAAACCGTGGATTTTAGGAGGGGACTTCAATGCTAAACTGGAGAGTAACGATAAACGTGGGGGATCTTGTCTCCATCTGGTTATTAATCAACAATTTCAACAATGTGTTCAAAGTTGTCAACTACATGATCTGAGATTTATAGGGCCCAAATACACTTGGCGGCACGGTCAGCTTCTTGCTAGACTAGATCGCGTTTTTTCTCTAATTCTTGGCAATCTTCATTCTAAGATACTACAGTGACTCATCTACCTTTCCTCAAGTCTGACCATAGACGTCTTCTGGTGAAAATTAAACAAAGCGTTCACCTACCGAAAACTATTAAACTGTTCAAATTCCAATCAACTTGGTTAACAGATGATCGTTTAACAAGATTGTGGAGGATAATTGGACCCCTGATCTTACTGATCTCAGCGGTACAATCAAGAATGTGGCCAACAAACTTTGGCAATGGAACTCTACCAATTTAGGCAATATTTTTCATCGAAAAAAAGAATCATGACACAACTTGAAGGAATTCAAAAAACTTTGGAAGACAATGATTTGGCATCCCTTCGGGACCTAGAGGACTATTTACAAGCAAATCTTGAATAAGTACTATGTCAAGAAGAACTCTATTAGCATCAACGATCAAGGATTCAATGGATAGTACAAGGAGACAGAAATACAAAATATTACCATGCTATCACTACTGCAAGATGTCGGAAAATGAAAGTGGATACAATGAAGGATGAATATGGTTACTTCGGATCGGACACAACGAGTATCAAATGGATAGCTAAGCACTTCCTTCAAAAACTCTACACAGTCAAAAGTCCCACAACTCCATTTCTTCCTATCATAAAATGTTTTCCCCCGCTCTCTCATCGTGCTACCGTTGAACTGGAAAGTCCAATTCTGTCTGACGAAATCAAGGTGGCCTTCTTTCGTATAGCTCCTAATAAGGTATCGAGCTCTGATGGATTTACTACTTTATTCTATCAATCCCAATGGGATATTATTGGGCCGTCTCTAACTCATTACATTCATAAAATCTTCAGACACGAAGTATGGGAAGCTGAATTAAATCGCACTATTCTGGTACTCATACCTAAGCTCCCCTCTCCAATGTCGATCACTCAATTCAGACCCATTACGTTGTGTTCCCTGATTCACAAGGCAATTACGAAGATTATCGTGAACTGGCTCAAATCTCATCTGGAGGAGCTTATAGCACCTAATCAATGCAGCTTTGTCCCAGGGCAAGTGATTACCGACAACATCATCATTTCCCAAGAGGTAATCCATTCCATAAAGCGAAAATCAGGAAAAAGGGGATACTTGCTATTAAGGTTGACCTAGAGAAAGCTTACGATCGCTTTACTTGGGATTTCATTATAGATACTCTCTTCGACCTTGGATTGCCTAAAACCTTGATAAATCTCATCATGAAATGTGTCTCTTCGGTCTCTATGCAAGTGAACTAGACCAGAGAACTAAGCGAAACTTTTACTCCTTCTAGAGATATTCGACAAGGTGACCCTCTATCACCTGACCTTTTTGTTCTATGCATGGAATGACTAAGTCACTTAATAAGTCATTCAGTATCTCAAGGACGATGGCAACCTATTAAACTAAATCATAGAGGTCCGACCCTCCCTTACTTTTTTTACGGATGACCTCATTTTGTTCTCAGAGGCCATTATTGACCAAGTGCATGTAATTCACCCCAGTCAATAGGACGCAATCTAATAACCCTCTAATTATAATGGGCATCTACACAATGTTGGACCGGAACTGGACAATTGTACCGCATCACATATACAGGAAGCGCAATCGATGTGCGGACTGACTTGCTAATGTTGCTGCGCATTATAATCTAGGAATTATCACTTTTGCTACTGTATCGATAGGGTGCCTTTCATTCCTCCTAGAGGATATATCTGGGATTTGTCTCCCTATACTAGTCATGTAAAGCTTCTGAGTTTTCTTTCCGATGTATGCAATATATATATATATATATATATATATCTAACCTTGTAATCTTCACCGTTAACAAGTATTCTTCCATATATAAATATATACATATTTCCCGTAGAGCAGATGGGCCTCACAGAACTCATTTACTGTATGCATTGATATCACTGCAATTAGAAATGGTTCATCATGGTCTTTGCATGAGTCAAGGCTTGTGTAAGGATGACGGAAATGATGATACTGTGACCTTCGATCTAAATGTCTGCTATTCCTATCCATGTTTCTCACAGTTAGGAAATAGCCCTTCTCTCCGTTTGGATTTGGATGCATCAAGAATCTCGAAAAGGCCAAAGCTGGCTCCTGATTTTTATGAATCCATTGGTAGTAAACTTGATTTTCATGGTTCTAGCAACAACAGCAGGAATTCTAAGAACTTGACCAACATTCCAAGAGTCCCCTTCAGAGAATATGTTTGGGCTTATGCCGAGAGATACTTAGAAATTGAGGCCATGCAAGAATCCGCTGCCGATCAGATGGGGGGACAGAAAACCGACGTCAAAGAAGAAGGAAATTCTGATCAGATGAAGCTGGTTCACCAACTGATGGCTTGTGCTGAAGCCGTGGCTTATAGAGACAAAACACATGCTTCCGTGCTGCTGTCCGAGCTCCGGGCTAAAGCCCTCGTCTTTGGAACATCATTTCAGAGAGTTGCTTCTTGTTTTGTCCAAGGTCTAGCCGACCGGTTTGCACTGGTACAGCCACTTGGGGCAGTGGGAGTTCAAGGTTCCACTGGACAATCTGTTGATGATAACTCAGAAAAAGATGAGGCCTTAAGTCTCGTCTATGAGATTTGCCCACAAATCCAATTTGGTCATTTGGTAGCAAATGTTCAAATACTGGAAGCCATTGAGGGAGAGAGTTCTGTTCATGTTGTGGACTTGGGTATGTCCCTAGGACTACCTCATGGACAACAATGGAAAAACCTAATGCATAGTCTTGCCAACCGCACTGGTAAACCTTCATGCTGCCTTCGGATAACCGGTATAGGAAACTCTGCCAAGCGGCTCAAAACAATCGGAGATGAGCTAAAGCTTTATGCACGAAACTTGGGATTGAAGTTTGAATTTTTATCAATAAACAGTAGCTTGGAAAGCCTGTCGGTTGAAGATTTCAATATAGTGGATGGTGAAGCTGTGATAGTTAACAGTATCCTTCAGTTGCATTGTGCAGTGAAAGAGAGCAGAGGGGCGCTAAATTCAGTTCTGCAGGTTCTTCAGCAGCTGTCACCAAGGCTTTTCATTCTAGTGGAACAAGATTCAAGCCATAACGGGCCATTCTTCCTAGGAAGGTTCATGGAGGCATTGCACTATTATTCAGCTATTTTTGACTCCCTGGACGCTATGCTGCCTAAGTACGATACAAAGAGGGCCAAGATAGAGCAGTTCTTCTTCGCACAGGAGATCAAGAACATTGTTAGCTGTGAAGGACCGGCTAGAATAGAGAGACATGAAAGGAATGACCAATGGCGTAGGAGGATGAGTCGAGCTGGATTCCAGGCGGCACCTATCAGCATGATACTACAAGCCAAACAATGGCTGGCAAAGTTCAAAATTTTTGATGGTTACACAGTTGCAGAAGAGAAAGGGTGCTTAGTTCTGGGATGGAAATCTAAACCCATTACCGCAGCATCTTGTTGGAAGTGCTCTTAAATTCAGGAAAGCTAAATGTGTCTCATCCTCTTTTTCGCAAATAAGGAGTCAGAAGTCTCCATTTTCAGTTTCGTGTTTGAATTAAATCGTTGGTTGAAAGTTAAAAGGGAATTGAACATGTACAAGCAATTCCTTGTTATTCAGTGTTGAAATGTTCCTGTTTTTCGCAATAAGATGCTTTTGTTTAGAAGTGTCTGAAGATCTTTCAACTAAAATTCGTATATGTTAGAGGCTGAGCGCGACCAAGCATGCAGGGACAAGCATAGTCTTTAATAAGCCTATCCGAAAATCACCATGTACCAGACCCAAATACAACCACGAATCCTAATTTCTTCTTTTCCCCGTATTGTCTGCCTAACTTTGACACCATTTAGACACCGTTTTCAGTGCTTACCAAAGTTAAAATACATAAATAAAAGTTAAGGATAACTAGTCAAATGAGGTGGACGGAAATGCTATTATAAATCTTCATCTGATACTAACAGATGGGGTGTTGTCAAGTATAGAGGAGAAGAAGATGACAAAAGAGATTTGTAATCATTTCACAAAATTGTGCAAGGCCAAATCATTCCACAACAAAATTTTTCTGAAAATAAGATTTTAAACATGGTGGAATCCACTTCAGCGACGAAGCACTTAAATACTTTAAATACTCTATTTTTCCAACTCACATCATTGGGGCACACAATAGAGATAAGTGAGCGTGCGAATTACTACTCCAAAGTCTACCAGATTCGTATGATCAACTAATCATTATTTTAACAAACAACACAAATACTCTATTCTTCGATAATATTGTAGCTGCTATTCTAGAAGAAGAGAGTAGGCACAAAAGTAAGGAAGACAAGATAGCAAATTCGCAACAAGCGGAGGCCTTGGCAGTAATGAGAGGAAGATCAATGGAACGTGGCCTAAGTGGGAGTCATAGTCATAGTAGATTAAAATGCAAGAGTAAGAAAAATTTCAAATGCTATAATTGTGGCAAGAAGGAAACCTGAAGAAGGATTGTTAGAATATGAATAAGAAAGATTATATTCCTCAAGGAAATGCGGCAAATACTTCAAATGAAGAAGGTGCAATGGTCTATGAAGCAACAACAACTATTTAAGGTAAGAGAAGATTTTTTGATGTATGGCTTCTCGATTTAGCAACTACTTTTCATATGACCTCTTGAAGAGGATTCTATCAGTATGAATCTGTCTCTAGGGGATCTGTGTACAGCTATAATAATCAAGCTCTAAAGATTATTGGTATCGAAACCATCAAATTAAAGATGTATAATGAGAAAACATAGACTATTGAAAAAGTGCGACATATGGAGGGCCTGAAAAATAATTTGTTATCTGTAGGATAACTGGATGATCTCGGTTTCAGATTTGAGATTAAAAACATGATCATAAAAGTGACTAAAGGAGCTCTGGTACTTATGAAAGTCGAGAAGATTGTTGCAAATCTGTACATGCTAAAGGGAGTAACTTTGCAAAAAAGAGAGGCATCCGTTACAGTGACTAATCTAAATGACAAATTTGCAATGACGTGGTATAAAAAGCTTGGACATATGTTAGAACAAGGAATGAAGATACTTGCAAAGAAGAATCTACTTCTAGATCTCACAAAGGTATCACTACCCTTTTATGAGCATTGCATTGTGAGTAAATAGCATTAATTGAAGTTCAACACATCAAAGTTCAAAAGCAAAGAAATTTTAGAATTGATTCACTCTGATGTATGGCAAACACCTGTTACGTCCCTAGGAGGAGCAGATTTCTTTGTATCATTTATTGATGATTATTTAAGAAGATGTTGGGTGTTTCCTATTAAGAGGAAATTAGATGTGTTTCCAACTTTTAAATTTTACAAAGTGCAGATGGAACTCGAATATGATAAGAAGATCAAGTGTTTGTGCTCAGATAATGGAGGCAAATATACTGGTAAATAATTTGATGAAATATGCAAGTAAGAAGGCATCAAAAGACAATTCACAACAGCATATATTCCTAAAAAAATGGAGTAGCAAAGCAGATGAATAGAACTTTGTTGGAAAGAACAAGATCGATGTTGACAACTGCAAACTTAGATAAGAAATTCTAGATAGAAGTAGTCAATACCTCCTGTTATGTGGTGAACCGAGCTCTATCAATTGCAATTGAGTTGAAGACACCGATGGAGATGTGGACTGGTAAACCAGTGGATTATTCCAACCTCCATATATTTGGAAGTCCTGTCTATATGATGTTCAATGCCCAAGAAACTATGAAGTTGGATCCAAAATTTAGAAGATGTATTTTCTTGGGATATGTTGAAGGAGTAAAGGGGCATCGTCTGTGGGATCCCACTACCTATAAGATTGTTATCAGTAGAGATGTTATTTTCTTATAAGATAATGATCAAGAGCATATAGAAGATGTTAGCACTTCCAAAAGAGAATTCAGAGACTACAACAGTACAGATGGAAAGGGAATTTGATCAAAATGATTCTTCTAAAGTTGCACCAACGCACGAGGAGCAAGAACCAGTCGAATATGATGTTTCAGATACTCGAAGATCAACTCGCACAAGGAGAGCACCAAGATGGCACTCAGATTCTATTATGAAGAGCAATATTGCAAACTATCTTTTAAATGAGGACGGAAAGCCATCAACCCTTCAAGAGCAATAAATATTTTAGATACATCTCAGTGGATGGAAACAATGCAGGAAGAATTTAAAGCTCTACATAAGAATAAAACATGGAAGCTGGTATCACTACCACAAAGAAGAAAGCCTATCGGCAATAAATGTGTTTACAAGATCAAGTGGAGTAGTGACGATCAAGTAAAGCGATATCATGCTAGATTGGTGGTAAAAGGATATGCTCAGAAGGAAGGAATTGACTTCAATAAAATATTTTCTCTTGTGGTTTGACTCACCATAGTTCGACTAGTCCTGGTGATATGTGCTACATTTGACTTGCATCTTGAGCAGTTAGATATGAAAACTGCATTTCTTCATGAAAATCTTGAAGAAGAAATTTATATGCTCCGGCCAGAAGGTTTTGAAGAAAAAGGGAAAGAGAAATTGATTTGCAGGTTGAACAAATCTCTTTATGGTTTAAAGTAGACGTTGAGGTGTTGGTATAAGAGATTTGATTCATTCATCATAAGCCTTGGATACAACAGACTAAATGCAAACCCTTGTGCATATTTCAAGAGGTTTGAGAAAGATGATTTTATAGTTTTACTATTATACGTGGATGACATGTTGGTTACAGGCTCCAATAATGATCGTATCAAAGAATTGAAGGCATAATTGGATAGGGAATTTGAAATGAAGGACTTGGGACCAGTAAATAAGATTTTAAGGATGCAAATTCACCGAGACAAAAATAAGAGGAAGATTTGGCTTTCTCAGAAGAATTATTTGAAGAAGATCTTCTGACAAATCATTATGCAAGATTGTAAGTCAATTTATACCCTTCTTCTTGTTAATTTCAAGTTATCATCAAGTATGAGTCCTAATAATGAAGAAGAGAGGATGGAGATGTCTTGAGTACTATTAGCATCAGCAGTGGGAAGCTTAATGTTCACTATGAATTGTACAAGACTAGACATTGCACATGTAGTGGGAGTAGTTAGTCGATACATGGTGAATCCTGGTCGAGAGCATTGGAATACTATTAAGAGGATTCTCAAATATATCAAGAGAACCTCAAATGTTGCATTATGTTATGGAGGATCATATTTTACTATGAAAGGATATGTTGATACTAATTATGCAGGTAATCTTGATAAAAGTAAATTCACTACATAATATGTGTTTACACTAGCTAAAGGAGTTGTGAGTTGGGTTTCAAAATTGCAGTCAGTTATGGCTACGTCAATAACAGAAGTAAAATATGTAGCAGCTACACAAGCTAATAAAGAAGTAGTGTGGTTGAAGTTGATGTTGGAAGAATTCGAATGCAAACAAGAGAACATTATTTTATTTTGTGATAACTAAAGTGCTTTGCATCTTGCAAAGAATCCAACATTTCATTCAAAGACAAAACACATTCGAGTTCAAATCACTTCGTTTATAAGAAAGTGGAAGAAGGAATGGTGGACATGCAGAAAATTCATACAATGGATAACCTGATAGATTTTATGACAAAACCAATCAATGGTGATAAGTTTATATGATTTCGATCCTCGTGTGGCTTGACAAAGAAGTAAGTATCATAAAGCAACAAGGTAGAAAATTAGTGTGAAGATCTGATTGACTTTCAATCAAATCTTCAAATGGGAGAATTGATAAAAATGATAGGCACCGTTTTCATTGTCTACAAATAAATAAATAAAAGTCAAGGATAATTAGCCAAATGGTCAGCCATCCCACACGTCTAATGAAGAGAGCAAATCATCTCATTAGCGGAGAAAAGAAACCAGAGTGAGGGAGAAAAGAGAGAAGAAAAAAAATGAGACAAAATGTTTGTATATTTTGTAAGTCTAGTTTGTAATTCTCTATTTTTCCTATAGTAAAATTCTTCTATCCTTTCCCATAATTTTTACCCTAATTTAGGAGTTTTTCATGTAAAATTTGTGTGTCTATTTTATCTTCAATATTTTTTAGTTTTATTTTAGTTGCGACCTAACTCTATCCATTTCATAATTGTTCTTAACACTTTCAAGCTATCAGGTCTTTTCCTTGTTTCATTTTCTTTGGGTTTTATTTCTTAATTCCTTTTTATTTCTATTTAGAGAATCTTCATTAGCTATACAACTAATTTTTGTTACAACAATTTGTTACCATTCTCTGTACATTAAGGCTATATAATAGCCTCTTGTTGACATAAACAAAAAGTATTTTTGCTTTCTCATTCCTTTTTTATCATGGTATCAGAGCATTTGGTTCTCTCTATATTGATAACAACTTCGTCTATCTGCCAACATTTCTCTCTTCAATGATTTTCTACTCTCCATTTCTACTCCCATTCTCTTCTCTCTCTCTTTTTTTTTTTTGGCTGGTTTCATCATGTCAGGTGCTCCTTCATACGCCAATATTACTGTGGATCAATCTCAATAGAATCAAAGCACTATAAAATCATAAGACCACCTACTCAACCCCTACTATCTTCATCCTAGTGAAAACCCATCTCTCATTCTTGTTTCTTCTTTATTAAATGACACAAATTATCCTTCATGAGATCTAGAGATCAATGAGAATGACCATTTTATCAAAAAATAAACTAAGATTTATTGATGGCACTATCCCTATTCCAAATAGAAATGATTCTCTGTTTGATCATTGGGAAAGGTGCAACACAGTGGTTTTATCCTGGTTTGCTTAGATCTATTTTAAATTCAATTGCCCAAAATGTTATATGGTTTGTCATAACTATGGAGGTTTGGAAAGACCTGTAAGGCATATTCTCTCAAGCAAAATCCTTCCAAATATCTAACCTACAAGAGGAAATCTATAGTTTTCGACAAGGTACTCTTTCCATTTCTGATTACTACACTTATCTCAAAATGCTATGGGACAAATTTTTTAGCCTCAGACCCATACCCAAATGTAGCTGTCAACCTCAATGCTCTTGTGACCTACAAAACTTTATTACAAACTACCAAGATATTGATTGTGTTATTAGGTTTCTTAAGGGGCTAAACGAATTATATGCCATTGTTAAGTCCCATATTATGTTGATGGATCCTCTGCCTAATATTAAAAAGACCTTTGCCATGGTAGCCCAACACGAGAGACAGCTAAACAACACAAACCATATTCTATCCCCCTCACCCATTATTGAACCTGAAGCTTTTGTTGCTAAAATAGACCCCAAATGACACTACCAACAAAACAAAAGACCTATTTGTACCTTTTGCAGGAATGTCGGGCATATAGAATCTAAGTGCTACAAGAACATGATTTTCCACCAAATTTCTCCTCAAACAGCACAAAATAATACCAAAAGCAGATATTCTAATTCAAGCAGACATAAGGTAGTCAATTATGTGGAAACTCACTTAGAAAAACAGGTATCAAATGTTGATATTGCTTTTACTGGTAGACAGTCTTTTTAACCAAATGCTCTTGGTCACAACCTAACAACAGATGAGTATGCATAACTCATGCAATTATTACACAAAGACAAAGAATCCAAAGGAAAATCTATAGTCATTGGACAGGTCAATACTATCTCAACTGATCACAAAGGTACACTCAAACCTGATCTGCTTTCTTCTGTCTTGTCATCCAGCTGGATCCTTGATTCTGGAGCCACAAACCACATAGTCTGTCCTTAGAATACTTCTTAACCTACAAAATAGTTAACAACTTGATTGTTAAATTACCTAATGGAGAACATGTTCTAGTTACACACAAAGGAATTGTACAAATCCCTTCCCTTACTCTCACTAAGGTGCTCTTTGTCCCTATTTTCTCTTTTAATTTAATCTCCATCAACAAACTTACCAATTCTTCTCATTGTCAACTGCTTTTTCTTTTAACTTTTGAACAATTTAGGACACCAAATCCCTAAAGATGATTGGTTTTGCTAGAAATAAAAATGGTCTCTATTGCCTTTCTTCAGCTGCACCAGACACCAGCCCTATCCTTTACATCGTTTCCTCACAATAGAAGCACCTTTAGCACAAACTATTAGGCCACCTATCAAATCAAAAACTACACACATTCTCTATAATAGATAATTCTGTTATTTTTCATTTTACAGATCAATATGATGTTTATCACTTTGCTAAATAGAAAAGACTACCTTTCCCTTCTGTTAAATCTATTGCTAATTCCTTTTTTGATCTAATTCATATCGATATTTGGGGGCTTTGTCATATACCTCAATAACAGAGTCCTCTCCCCCATTTTAGGTAACAAATCCTCCTTTTCTATCCTTTTTGGTACTAATCCTAGCTTGTCCCCTCTAAAAGTGATTGGCTACCTCAGTTTTGCTTCCCCCAAAGAAGCTAACAGAGGCAAGTTTGACACAAGGGCAAGGAAGTACATTTTCCTTGGTTTTCCTATAGGTATGAAAGTATATAAAGTGTTTGACCTTAATGACCAACAATAATTCGTATCACGGGATGTCTCCTTCTATGAACACACCTTCCCCTATCAAAATCCCCCTACAGACTCTTCTTTTAAACCGCCTATCCTACCCACTCTCACCCCCTACCCACCACTGATCCTTCATTCTCTACCTTATCAAATCCCCCAACTTCTCCTACACCATCTCTTTCTCAGCCACCTACCACTCCACCCTCTCCCTTCCTTCCCCCTAGACGCTCCACCAACGTGTCCAAACCCCTTTCCTACCTCACTAATTATGACTATCCTACCTTACCACTTAAATCTTCTCATAGCCTCTCTTATGTTATGTCTCATACACACCTACCTCCTCAACACAATCATTTTATTGCATCCATTGTGTCATCCCCAGAACCTACATCCTATACCTAGGCCATTTAATACAAAGAATGGATTTGTATTGGAGAGATGTTATGATTGTAGAATTACAAGCTTTGGACGAAAGTCATACCTGGATCTTACCTTTTTGCCTTCATGAAAGTCTGCCATCTGTTGCAAATGGGTGCACAGGCTAAAATTCAATGCCGACGGTAGCCTTCAAAGCTGCAAAATCAAATTAGTTGCTAAAGGGTTCAATCAACATAAAGGCTTAGATTATACTGAAACATTGTCTCCTGTTGTGAAGACTACTACCATCAGAGTGTTATTAGCCATTGTCACCTCCAAAGGTTGGCATCTTCATCAATTGAACATCAATAATGCCTTCTTGCATGGAGAATTACAAGAGGATGTCTACATGAAACCTCCCCCTGGCCTCCACCTGCCACATCCAGAGTTAGTATGTCATTTACATAAAAGCATTTACGGTTTAACAATCCAGTAGACAATGGCATTCCACACTTACCTTTGCACTACTTTCCGAAGGCTTCACTCAATCCACTTCTAATCATTCAATGTTTAGTAAACATCACTTTGGTGGTTGCCTCTTTCTGCTAGTATACGTCGACGACTTTCTCCTGGCCAATGGCACACTTGCTTCTTATTCACTTAACCAAACGCTTCCTGGATTCCACTTTTAAATTCAAAGACGTAGACCTGGCTAAGTTCTTTCTCAGTCAGGAGTTAGCCCGTTCTTCCTTTGGCATCAATCTTTGCCAACAGAAATAAACTCTTGAACTTCTTTAAGAGACTGACTTTTTACACAGTAAGTCAGTCTCCACCCCTGTGGTTGCCACCTCTCAGCATCTGTCTGATGGCGAACCACTCTTTAGCCCTACCTCCTTCCAGTGTCTGATTAGAAAGCTGTTATACCTCACTACCACCCGGCTAGACATCTGTTTTACAGTCCAACAACTCTCACAGCATATGTCCCTTCCAACGACCACGCACATGCAAGCTCTCCACCGCATCCTTCAATGCCTTAAGGGCTCTCCTAGACAAGGGATTTTATTTCCCAATACCCAAGATCTTCAACTACGAGTTCGACTCCAACTCCGACTGGGCGACTTATTCGACAACTCGTAAATCCATCATTGGCTACTGTATCTTTCTGGGCCGCTCCCTAGTCTCCTAGAAATCCAAGAAGCAACCTACCATTTCCAAAAGCTCCTTTGAGGCGGAGTACAGAGCCTTGGCCGCCACCACCTGCGAGCTACAGTGGCTCCGTTACCTCCTCCGTGATCTTACCGTCACTCACCCACACCCGACCTACCTTTATTGTGACAGCCAATAAGTGATCCGCATAGCCAAAAACCTGGTTTTTCACGAACGGACGAAGCACATCGAAATCGATTGCCACATTGTTCGTGAAAAACCTAAGTCTAACTTCCTTCACCTTCTAGTTACCTCCACCAACCAACTCATCGATATCTTCACAAAACCCCTCTCAAACTCTTTCTTTCACTCTCTTCTCCCCAAACTGGGCGTGGTACATGACATGTACTATCCTGTTTGCGGGGGGTAATAGACCCCAAACACAACGACGGACCCTAATTTCTTCTTTTCTCCATATTGTCTGCCTATCTTTCAGACCTTTTGAGCTATCGGGTCTTTTCCTTGTTTCATTTTCTTTGGGTTTTATTTCTTAATTCCTTTTTATTTTATTTAGAAAATCTTCGTTAATTGTACAACATTTTTTTTAGGTTGCTCATGAGGTGTCCTAGGAGAGTCTCAACTATGGGAAGACACCTTTAAGTCATCCACGCCTAGACTAATCCACTCTCAAGCCGAGTAGGTCCCTTGTAGGAGGTAAAGTTCTAGCCTTAAGTTTTAAATGGCTGCAGACATGAGGAAGCTTCAAACTCGCAACCTCACTTAAGCTAGGAGAACTCCTTACCAACTCACCTGTACCTTAGGGTTTGTACAACCATTTTCAGTTACAACAATTTGTTAGCATTCTCTGTACATCAAGGCTATATAATAGCCTTTCGATCACAGAAACAAAAAATATTTTTGCTTTCTCATTCCTTTTCTGTCACCATGTTTGCCGGCCATTGGTGTGGCTCGGTTATCCATATTATCATCCAAGATTCCACATACTTAAAATAACATTTAGTAAATGTTGATGGTATATAGTCCAATACTAAAACAAGGATAAAATAGAGGGAGCCTGCGGACCAAGCTAGACGCTTGCTGGGTTGTTCAGTACTACCAAGAATATGTCTTTCTAGAACTTTAAACTTACGAGGTCTACGCTGCTGTTGAGGTTAGCACCTGACGTATAAACCAAGGAAAATTGAAGAACGTACACGGTTGGAACACTGTCCCACATGAGAGGACACAGAAAACGACAGCTTTCTTGTTCCGAAGCTCCCGGTATCTATTCACTGTCGTTGAATGGTATGCTTCTCTACTGAGGCTGTACACCAAGTTTCCATTGTAACTGCAATTAAGTTCCTAATTTACAGATACTCGATACGCGTCTTTTTGTCAAGTAACTTATGTGCATTTCGTTCTTATTAATTAATATGTAGTGACAGAAACGTAGATGCGATAACAAATAATGAAAAGTTATTTATTCATGTGGAAAACGAAGGACAAATTTTACTCTCTTGCTCACTTTATACAAACACATACAGAAGTTGTAGGTAATTTATGTTTTAAATTACTGGAACTCATGTTTTGATCTTAGATTTTGACAAATTATGTAAAGTTCAAACAAAGTAACTCTTGAGAGAGAACATTCACATCAACCAACATAACTATCAGTCATCGTAATTTTCAACAAACAACAATCCATCGCTAATTATCACTATATGAATCTATCTTGGAGTTAGGTTGATTATACTCACTCCAGAATATGCGTAGTACACTTCCCTCTAGTAAATGAAATTGTGCATAAATTATAAGCTAGGTGCTTGATGCCTTCACCTAGCTGTTCAGGTTCCCTATTTAATCACGTCATTACCATGTTTAAGTTTTGTTGGCTAACGAGTAACAAAGAGTTTCTTATTGTCAGTTTCAGTTGAGTGCACAAAAGGACCTCCGACATCAAAAGGAGCTAAATCTTGTCTTCAAAGTATCATTTTCCCAATTTGCATATGCTAATTCCTCTTTCCATTTTATAAGGATTTATGTTTGATTAACAAAGAAAGTAGGATAAATCTTTAACCTTTTTCATTAGCTTTATATGGTAGGCAACTTTCTTAAATGATTTATGAAGGACCATCATATTTGGGGATTAACTTTTTATATTATCTTCCCACTAATCTTCTTCTAGATTTGGTGTGTAAGTTTTAATAATAATTTGTCACTATTAACAAAGTTCAAGGGTTAATGATGTTGTTCCATATATTTTTCATTTAATGCCTCACCTTTCGAAGGTTGTCTCTTGGCTTTTCTTGGATTCCCTACTTATCCTAAGTAATGTTATATGATTAGGAATGTCAATGGGTCAGACTTATTACAAATCCAATCCAGTCTAGCCCTCTTAGGTTGTAACTCGATCACAACTCGAAACTCAGTTAGGTCTAAATCATGCAGCCCTAATCCAATCTCGATCAAGTTTTAAGTAATTCAATACTTGTCCAAATTTTGAATTGCTCCAACCCTAACCTTGACTCAACACAACTTATGAATCCTTCTCCTTCATCTTCATTGTGTTCGTTTATGCTCTACAACCAATCAATTGGTTATAGAGCATAAACTGATACAATGCGATTAGTTGTAGTTTAGTGATAAAATAATTTAAAGAAATTTTTATCTTGTAAATATTTAGATATATATGATAAACCTATGGGATAATTATATATTGCATATGAAATCATAATGAAATTATAATTATGAGATTCATATTGCGTTTATGTATTATTCCTAAATTATTCCTAGCTATTGTTTTATTAAGACTGGACATTAATAGAATATAAAAAGACTAGCACATATTATGTTTTTCCTTATAAAGAAAGTAGTCAATCTCATAGACTAAAATATGGAGATACTTAAATGAACGTATAGATGTTTGTTAGAGAAAAAATTCATTGAACTGACCCCATATAGAGGTAGTTAGTGATCAAGATATAATTCATCATCTTAAAGTAATTAGGGAGAATATTCTGTTATTTGCGATTAATAATGATTTGGGAAATCCTTGCCAAAGTGGAATGAGACTTTGTAAATAGTTTACAAATATCATTAATTGAATCGATAGCTAATGGTAGAGAACTAATATGATTGGATTCAAAATAGAGTAGATATTAATTTTATCCTCTATGTCTAATTGGAACATTGTATAATGAAAAGATTAAATTACACGAACAAATTATGCACGAAAAGGCTAGTTAAACCACTTTGATATTCCTAAATAGTTGTCATAATGTGTTGCTAAATATCAATCTTGATATATGATTATAAATTGTTTAATTGGAGAATTAAAGACAAATTACAAGGATTTTTAATTTTTCTAATTCTAATTATGAATTATAATAATAATTTATTATAATTGCCAACATATTTGAGAACCTGATGACCCTCACATAAAGCACAGGTTAAAGAGAGCAAAATATTTTAATCAAGTTGGTCTTGATTGTAAAGTTTGAAAAACTTTATAATTAAATATGAGATATTTAATAAATAAAGATCAATACAAGATATAGAATCTTATTTGGGCATAATTAGATTTTAATTAGAATTATTTGTAATTCAAATTAAAGTTTAATTGAAATTAGAATTTAATTCCAATTAAATTACTAAAATGCCCAAAATTTATTATAAATGGGCTTGAGTTCTAATAGAGCTAACACTTATTGCTTAACTCTCTCTGTAAGAGTTACAGAGTTCTCTCAACCTGTTCTGTGAATACCTTTAAGACCAAAAACTTATGCAGCTACAGTGGGTTAGATGAGTCAGTTTCAAAAACGGTTCAATGGATACGCCAAAAAAATGATCAAACTTTAAAATAAAGTACGAATTAAGATCTATGCCTTATTATGATTTGTGATTTAATTGTTAATCATTTTATAGAAATCAAAATATGAAAAGGTTTCATAATTATTCCACTACAATTGGGATAAGATCTCGTCCTATTTTTTCAGCAGTGTTGGTAATGGATATAAATTGTAACCCTAAATCATATTTAAGATTAGATAAATTAAACTCATTTAATTTATTTTTATTTTTAATTAAACAATTTATATCTATAGATTAAGATTGACATCTAAAAATACATCATGACTACCCAAATATTTAATAATGTCAAAGTGGTTTTGATTAACCTTGTCATGCATGATTTTTCTATATAATTCAACCATTTTATCATACAAGGTTTCGATTAGACATAGAGCATAAAATTAATGTCTAATATATTTTAAGTCTAATCATATTAGCTCTCTGTCATTAGCTATAAATTTAATTAATAACATTTATAAACTATTTATAAAGTGTCATTCTACCTTGTCCAAGGATTTTTCGAATTAACAATAAAGGTAATTATTTTCCTTAATATGATTAAGATTAATAATTATATTAATTCTTAATTAATTTTAAAAAAGTAGTTTCTAAAACTAGAATTTTAGTTTTAATTAGATTGAAATTCATTAATTAGACTCTTTAAAACTAATAAAAGTGTTTTCTAAATTAATTAAGAAAGATGTTTCTTAATTAAATTTATTTATTTCAATTTGATCAAAATGAATTAAATTTGTTTGTTTAGAGAATTATTATTTTTATTTATTTAGAAATTTTTTCTTTATTATTAAAATTATAATAATAAGTTTCTAGATTTAATAGAAAATTTATTTTCTGATTAAATTTTAAAAAATGCTTTCATTGATTAATTAAGAAAATTGAGCTTTATTTAATTTTTGTAAATAGTTTTCTAATTTATTAAGAAAAGATTTTCTAATTAATTAAGAAATCAATATCTAAATAAATAATATAAATGAGCTTCTTAATTAAATTTAAAATAGTTTTATTTAACTTTGAAAGTACTTTCCTTTTAAAACTAGAGAAAAAAAATTCTAGTTAAGGAAAAGCAATTTATGATGAGATTAGAAATAGTATTTTCTAATTAGATTAGAAATAGTTTTATAATTCTACATATGTTACTTGTGTAATTTTAAAAAAGGAGTTTTTATAAATTATAATAAGTAAGAAATATAATTTATTGAAAAAATTTTCAATTAAATTCTATTAAAGAAATAAAAAATAATTGGAAATAGTTTTCAGATGAATTTGAAAATTATTTTCAAATCAGATTAAATTTGTATTTAGATCAGGAACATAATTTATTTAAGAATCAATAAGTTTAATCTAATTTAATTTTTCCAAGGCGTTGAAAATATTATTTTAGATTATGATGACCTATAACTAGAATCAAACGAAACTTGATGTTTTATACATATAATTTGATTATGAGTGCCTTAGTTTCATGTTAGAATATATCTTTGATATATTATGCCTATTGAATTGTATGTTTTATATGTATGATATTTTACATGCAATTTTCTATTTGATGAGACAAACAAAATTAAATCCCTCATTAGAAAATATTAAATACATGTTTTGAACATGATTGTTGCCTTCTATTGTTATAAAAATAAACTAGAGTTTTGTTTATTATTAGGCTTGTTGAGCAAACTTAAGGTTATCTTAGCCTGAATATGATTAGTCTTAACAGTGGGTTTTGCTTAATTAAATTTGTGTGATTTAAATAAACAAACTCATGGTAACATGAATTTAGAGGCAAGGTTGGGAATAACATATAAGATATGATTTGACAAGAGTTGTAACCTAACGGATCTAGGAGTCACGTGAAATGTGATTGATAAAGGTGTTATCTACTGAATTTAAATTTAGTTGGTTTGTTGAGCAAACTCAAGATCAATTAAATTTGAATGAGATCTTAGCCTACTAAAAAGATTATAATAATATTTCCGAATAGTAGTAAAGGCTATTATTTTGAATAAAATAGTGGGAGTAACTAAATACATGATTAAAGTTTTAATCTCATTTGGTGGTCATGACATACAATGAATTACTTGCTTTTCGTACATCTATATTCTAAATGGAATTTACCTTGTTTCATATAGTTGGTACTAATTTAGTGAGCCAAATTTCTTGGACATAAGATATGTTTAAGAAGAGTTCTCAAAGTTAGATAAAAAAATTATATGTCCATTATGTAATTTTGCTATAATCTATATTGAGAATTCAGTGAGAAAGTTTTAGAGATATGTCAAAATCATATAGATGACAAAAATGTATTGACATTTTAAGTTGATTAATATCTCATAAAGCTTAACAAGAACATATAAGATGGGTGTCAATAATATGATAGCAAAATACAAGAGGTTGTATAAAGTAGAGCTGAAAGTTATAGTACCTTGATAAAATTGCTTCACTTAATTTAACCTACCAAAAACATAATTGTGTACTACAATTAAAGGCATTTGTTATAGTATAATAGTTGTCATAAGAAGAAATGATTGCATGAATCTTCTTGCTTATATGAGATATGATAGAGATCATATACACTTCTAGTTTATGCTTATAAGTATTTGATATTGAATTTAGGTTTAACATTATTATAGTGATTAATGCATGATAAGAAATAGATTGTTGAGTAAAAGTAGGTGATCCAATTTTATACAAATATTTTGTATGTGTTGGATCAAATGAGACTTATGCTTAACATAAATGGAAATAATAAAAAGTTAAATAACCAAGACTATTCTTTTATAAAATGTTAGTTAAATCAACATAACGAGAATCATAAAGTTATATGCAAGGATATACACTTTTCCTTTTGTTTATGAATCCTATGAAACTTATGAAATTTATCAAGTTTAAGAATAACTAAATCAACCTTTGGTGAAAGAATGACGATGTGTTAAATTTTTAAATCTTGCGCATGTGATGTATTGGATGGAATAATAATTCATAAAAGGATAATACTTATATTTCATTAGATTAATAATGACTTTATGTGATATAGTTAGATGTATTAAATGAAATAATGATTTAAAATTTTGAAATTTTCAAATTTTTTAAATCTAAGTAGAAAATTAAACATTAAGAATGCTGAAGCATTTCGATGAGATTGTTGTGGTGAGTTTTAAATTTTTGGTTATTTATAAGAAATGAGATTCTCTAGTAAATACCTTCATAATAAAAATTTCATAAGAGGATGGATTCACATAAGGAGAAAAACAAAATATGAGATATTGTATGGTGCAATATTATTTATTCTATAGCTATACCTAATACAATGACTTACCTTTATAAGTTCTAATTAAATAAATTAGTAAGATTTCATATTAGATATGAAATGCTAAGTCTTTGAAAGAGTCAAAGCTAATGATTTAAAGATGTGATGCTTAGATCAAGCATACATTATCCATTTAGTTTAGAACTAAATTGGATAATAAAAGGTTATAAGATATCCAAAAGGTTAGATATAATCTTACAAACATATTAAACAAATTTTTTTCAATGAACACTTATAGGAGAATATATTTTTCCTCTTCAATCGGAGTATAGAGAGACATATTGCTCATAAAGAACAATAATTCTAATTTTTTAATTGTTGAAAATATAATTGTCCAAGAATAAATTTTGTTGGATATGAAAAGGTAACAATTAAATTCTAGAAATTAAATTTATAGAGATAAATTGGAAGTTGTTTACCTCTTCTAAGTCCAAGTATATAGATAATGTATTAAAAGATGTTTAGTATTTGAAATATTTGATACTTTTGAAGTATTAAAGATATCCATTATTTTATATATGAGTTGATATTTAAGTTCAAAGTTATATGGGTATTTACTTTAGAAGTAAATCCTAATTAAGGTTTACTTTACTTTGAACAATATCATTTTAATATTGGATAGGTTCCAAGGTAGCCATGATTTCTAATTAAGCCATAATACATTTTTCATTAGTGGAAATGATTAATTAGATCAATAAGTTCCTTAACGAACTTGATATAGTTCCTTGTGTTGTTCAAGACAGTAATGTATTATGAAACATTAGAGTCGTTAAGCATATAAAAGGAGTTGAGATCTCACCAAAGATTCAAAGATATATTTAGGAAAATTTCTTAATTATTATGATAATTAAGATGAAAGTTGTAAGATTTAAGCAAGTGCTCACTATAAAAAATCTTGTAAAATTCTCTTATTAAGTCATTATCCCAATAGTAGCATAATTGTCATATGGTGATATGGTATAAGACACTTAAGTGATTAGCTTAATACAAGTGGGAGATTGTTAGTATATACCCTACAGCCAATCAGTTGGTTGTTGTTTGGTAACAAAATAATTTAAAGGAATTTTTATCCTGTATATATTTAGATGTATATGATAAAGTCCATAGGATAATTATACATTATAAATGAAATCATGATGAGATTATAATTATAAGAGTCATATTACATTTATGTATTATCCCTAAATTGTTTCTAGTCATTGTTTTATTAAGGTTGGACATTAGTAAAACATAAAAAGACTAGCACACACTATGTTTTTACTTATAAAGGAAGTAGTCGATTTTATAGACTAAAATATGGAGATACTTAAATAAACGTGTGAGTGCTTGTTAGAGAACAAGTTCACTAAACTGACCTCATATGAGAAATCTATGAATATTACTTGTATGTCTATAGAAATTCTCATTGTGATAATTGTATAAGTGATCTTTTGACTTGAGATCTACAAAGTTATCTTATATATGAATTGCTATGTATTGATACTACTTATAGCATATTCTAATCGTAGATAGTTCAGTTAGTAGTCATCGGATGTACTATGAACTACATAGAGGTAGTTGAGTGATCACGATAGGATTCATCTCTTTAAAGTAATTAGGAAGAACATTCTATTGTTTTTGATTGACATTGATTTAAGAAATCCTTGACCAAGGTGGAGTCACACTTTATAAATAGTTTATAAATATCATTAACTCAATCGATAGCTAATAACAGAGAACTAATATGATTGGACTCAAAATAGAGTATATATCAATCTTATGCACTATGTCTAATCGGAACATCGTATGATGAAAAGATTGAATTATACGAAAAAATCATACACGGAAAGGTTAATCAAAATCACTTTGACATTCCTAAATATTTGTCATGATGTGTTGCCAGACATTAATCTTGATCTATGATTATAAATTATTTAATTGGAGAACTAAAGATAAATTAAGATGAGATTTAATTTATCTCATTATAATTATGTGTTATAGTTACAATTTATATTATTGCCAACATATTTGGGAATATAATGGGTCTCATATAAAGAATGAGTTAAAGAGAGCAAAGATATTTTAATCAACTTAGACTTGATTGTAAAGTTTGAGAAACTTTATGATTAAATATAAGATATTTAATAAATAGGATCAATACGAGATATTGGATCTTATTTGAGCATGATTGGTATTTAATTAGAATTATTTTGTTTCAATTAAAGTTTAATTGAAGTTAGAATTTAATTTTAATTAAATTACTAAAATTATAATTTCAATTAAATTACTAAAATATCCAAAACTTATTATAAATAGGTTTATGCTACAATGAAGCTAACATTTCTTGCTTAACTCTCTATAAGAGTTACAGAGTTCTCTTAACTTGTTTTGTGAATATCATTAGAGGCTGGACACTTGTGTGGCTACAGTGGTTAAGATGAGCCAGATTCGGAAATAGTTCAAGAGATACAACAAGAAAAAGATCAAGCTTCGGAATAAGGTACCAATTAAGATTCATACTTTATTATGATTTAATTAGAAATCATTTTATAGGATTAAAGTGATCTTGGTTTTTAGAAAATCAAAATACAAAAAAGTTTTATAATGATTTCACTATGGTTAAGATTAGGTCTAGTTATGATTTTTTGACACATTGATCCCTTTCTGTCTAGCCTTTCACTTATAAACAATATCATAAGCTAAATCATTGACTAATGGGAAGTTTATGCATTCCAAAAACACAATGACGGTAGACATTTAAACAAGAGACTCAAAGTTAATAATTTGGTGATAGGAACAAGTAGAAATACTAAAAGCAGCGAACAAGTTTCATACGAAGCTTTTTAACAATGCCTTAATATAAGAATACTTGTAATAAGTTTTTAAGAAGGAAGCTTAAAGTTGACTTCTAATAAAGGAAACATTGTAACTATTACAATCATTTGCATAATTTATTTGTAAATAGTTTACAATAAATAACAATATAACTTGATGGGTAAAGAAGAGAAAAGAAAAACATATGAGAGTGAGGAGCTAGTGGCACAATAGTGATAAAGAAGAAGAAAAGACTTGGTGGTAGTGACAAAGATTAAAGAAGAAAAGATGAGTTAGGCATCTAAAAATATTGACAAAAAAGAAGAGAAGACTATGGTGGTCAGGGCTATAGGATTTTAAAGAGATAGATTTTTAGTATATATATAGTCATGTTTTAGATAATGGAAGACTAAATCGGTCCAAGACCTTATATGATACATGATATTTGCTTTTTATATACTATTTTGTCACCTTTAATAAAGTGTGGGGTGGTTGGTCTGTTACTAACTCAAAGAACTCTTTTCTTTGGAGGAAAATCATTGCATACTATAGGCAAATTGTGCATTATCCGATAGTTCCAAATAATTACACTGGCTAGAACTTAGATAATGCCTTAGTTAATCCTCGATAAAAATATTAATCCTTTTAGATTATCAACTTTTAGGGTTGATTGGTAATGAAAAACTTCAGTTTGATCCCCATTATATTGAATAATGAAGTATACAATCTCCTAATGAATTGAGTGTTCTAATCACTCATAAGATTTTCTGAAACCTAAACTATTTCACCATATTTTGGTTGAATAACTCAACAGAAGTTTTTCCTAAGCAAGTTGCTATAATAACAATGAACATAACATTCAAAGTCTAGAGACACTAACATCTATAATTTTTCTTAAATAGGTAAGGTGCAACAATCTAATTTACTTTTGCCTTCTTATTTTTGGTTGGCACACTATCCAATGTGTATTATGTGATTCCTCATGAGTTGCCCATAAATTCCATTGATCCTAAAAACATATAGTATGCCTCCTTTGTCAACAATTAAATCATCATTAGGACAATATTGATTGGTAATGTCATTATGCAATTCTTACATCAAATGATAATAGTTAGCACTAATCTTACCACTTTGCCAAATTTAATCCATCAAATCAACTTCAATCTAGGATAAGTTGTGGTACGCAACCAACTAACTCTCTCTTACTAAGGGCATCTATTACTTGGTTACACTTCTTTAGTTTATGCTCCTAAGTGAATTCATATTTAGCCAACAAGTATTGCCATTTTGCTTATTTAACCGATAATTTCTTCTTCACCTTGAAAAAGGTAGTTAGTATACTATTAATTTAGGCCACAAATTTTGTTCTCAGTAGTTATATACACTATACCCTTAAGCAATGTACCACTATAACTATTTCCTTCTTATGGGTACAATATCTTTGTTCTACTCTGTTTATTTTTCTTCTTTCAAATGCTACTAGAGATCCCTCTTGAACCATTACAACCTCAATAACTTTGTTTAATGCATCAGTATGCACTTCAAATTGTAATTCAAAGTTAAATCAACCTTAGAATATGTTATATGCAATAAACTGTTTTAACTTCTCAAAGGCATCTACATAATTGTCTGACCATCACCATTTCCTCTTCTTTTTTAGTAAATTAGTGACAGGAACAACCTTCTGATGATATATTTAAGTGAATTTTTGATAATACTTTGCAAGTCTAAGGAATGATCATAATTCCAATACCATGGTAGGAGCTTACCACTCCATAATAGTCTGCACCTATAACATCCAACCGTTCATTTTTACTAACCATGTACCCTAAAAATTTGATTTCGAGCCTCATAAATTCACACTTTTCTATCTTGACTTGTAATTGGTACTTTTTTTAAGCATTCTAACACCTATTGTAAGTGAACTACATATTCTTCTATAACATTGCTATACAATATAATGTCATCAAGAAACACTACCACAAATTCATCTAGAAACTCATGTAATACACCATTCATCAAATTAAAAAATGTGACAGGGGCCTTGATCCCTCATGAACAAAATTATGTAAGTGCTATACTAAGTGTTACATTTATGGGCTTTGGCTCTTCACCTTCTATAATTATAACTTGCTAGTACCTTAATTAAAGATCCATCTTTGTTAAAATGGAAACCTTGCTTAATCTATCATCAAATCTTATACGAATGAACTATGATATTTGTTTTTCATAGTTACCTTGTTTAATGCCCTATCATAGTCACACATTCATAAATTGTCATCAACCTTATTTTGGGAAAAAGCAAGAGCAACATAAAGAGTTTTGAGGGTTACACACATACCCTACTTATAATAATTTACCCAACTATTTTCTTAATTCTTTCAATTATAGCGGGAATAACACTATTTTCCAACTCAATTTTGATATTAATGGCTATCTTTAGTTGGTGATGCTGTCACCTGCAACCAAATTCAAAAGAAATCACTCCATTAAAAAAATTAATGTAGTAGCAGTAAGTGGATATCGTTCCCACGAGGAATCTTTACGGTAATGAATTTACGAAATCAAACAAAACAAATAACGAAAGTAATGGGGGGTTTTAGTCACGAAAATATACGAAAATTATGAGAAAAATCACAAATCGAAAGCAATAATTAAATCTGAAAAATCAATAAGAAAATACCTTGGTTCGGGTCACTGATGTTATCATGCTATTATGGATCCTCGATATAAAATTGTAATCATTAACAAACATTCATTGGGAAAGTTTTCTCTTAAGGGTAATGCCTAGAAACATGTATCCTAGCATTCTTATTAAATAATAACCTCGATAGGATCATAGGTGTAATTGAATAATAGCTTTACGAACTAAGAACCAATGAGCAAGCGAAATACATGTACGACATGCAATCAATCAAGCGA
>JANSVA010000003.1:9259661-9275381 GCA_025504915.1 Erythroxylum reticulatum
AGGGTTCTTCATTTCTTAGTGTTCAAGAGAAAATTTAAAGTTGTTCAAGAAGGAAAAAAGGAAGAGGAGGATTAGAGATTCTATTAGAGCCAACAACCTCACTATTTGGTGAAGATTCAAGGTAAGTTTGATTTTAAATCTTTTAGATTTTTGAAAGGGTTTTGGTTCATAAAGATTAAAAAATGTATGGGTTTAAAAATTCTATGATCAATTTTAGTGAATATATCTTGTGGGTTCTCAAATTTGAATCCGTATTGAATGGGAATTTTGTCTTTGATAAAAGGGAATCAAAGGAGGCAAAAGGAGTTAGAGTAGAGGCATTTTTGAACAAGTTTTAAGCAAGAAAATTCAAGGTGGGTTATGGTTTTATAATTAAGTAATAAGCCATTTACGTTTTTTTTAACTGATGGAAACAAATGATTTCAACTATTTTATGAACATACTTTATGACTCTTTGAATGCTTTGTGAATATGTTATGTGTTTGGTATGAGCATATTGTGTTGATTAATTATGAAAAGATTGTGCAAATGATTTTTTTAAAAAGATACTATGTTTGAAAAATCATGTTTTCGGAAATGGTTTTTGAAATATCTTATGTTCATGAAAAATCAAGTTTTGAAAATGTGTCATTTTGGGCAACAAGTTTACAAGTTATGAAATACATGTTATGTGGGTTTGGTTTGGTCCTTTAAGTATGTCAAGTGCACGTTGACTAAAGGCTTCTTCCGCCTTCCCGCTAGTAACATGGAACTCCTTTATGGACTCTCATAAGTTCACGACTACGCAAAAACCATTTTATGGGAATGCGATAATACGTTCTGTTCATGGCTATACAAAACCCTTATGGGATATGTGTAGTACGTTCTGTTTTGGCCCTTCCAAACCATTTTGATGTGCTTATGTGCTAATGATGTGTTGACAAGATGGATGCATACCTGATTTGCATTATTGAGAATTTGGTTGAGAATTTGAGAAATATGTGCTTTGTGACTCAATATGAATTTTTGTTACAATGGAAATAAGTATTAAAATGGTTTTGCTTGTTACAGATTATAAAATTATTACCCACAAGCTTTTAAGCTCACCTCCTTTTCGTCCCATCTTGAGGTGAAGAGAATGAGGTCGAATAACCAAGATTTGAGGCATCATTCGACTTTTGCAATATTTCTGTATATTAAATTAGATTTTGTAAAAGCAAGACTTTAGATGCATTTCGAGAATTATTAGGTTTGATATCTATTGTAATTTGGATTTTGATACCAATGATGTAATGTGGAGTGGAATGCCATTAAAGCTTTGTAAACTCCTATTTGTTGTTAATGAATTATGAGTTATGTATGGATGATATTGAGTTGGAATTGGGTAGATTTGAAGAAGTTATCAACTTGAGATGATGATTTTTTTAAACATGAATTGTTGATATATTATCCATATAAGTGAGATATTATAGAAAAAGGAAAGATAGGATTTTTGTGAATGATGAGAATTAGTTGTAAGGTATGAGTTAAATGAATAGAGATTATGGAGTTTAATGAAGTAAAATTGGTAGTTGAATGGCTATGCTTATGACCTTCCAAGTTGTACATTGCAAATTCCAAGTTTTTCATAAGGGTCAAATTGGGTTTCTGACTTCAGCGGAAAATTTGGATTGATCTAGGCTGAATTAGACAAAGTTATCTCTTGAAAGTTGTAGCTTATCTTTCTATCTTTCCATTGATATAAAGTATGAAATTTTTGGACATTGGAGTTGAGAGATATGATCATTAGAAATTTGTGATGCTGTTTAGGACGAACTTTCGAGACAGTTACATTGATTTGAAATTTTGACCCTTATAGAGGCAAATTTTGTATTTGAGATCCTCATAGAAGTTGTATATCTAGAAGTCTTCTTTAAAACAGTCTTTGAATGACCTTAATCTGATATTTGTAGTGAAAGTTATGTCTTTTTTTCTAAAACAGGTTTGAAGAAGAAAAGCAAAGGAGGAAGACGCTTAACGATCCCAATTTTGCTGATTTTCGCGTGAAATCACGATCGCAACTTTTGGTGTTCTTAGATCTGAACACATCTCACTCTTTTGACCATAACTTTGTCGTCTGACCTCTAAATGACCTGATTTTTAAAGCATTGGATTTGCAATAAATTTCTCTACCTCTACATGAAAATTTATAGCTTTTGGTATTGATTCGAAAAAGATTGATTGAATCAAAATGAGGATATCGATTGGAAGAACATGAACTGGACATTTTTACTAAACATGCTTCAATATTTTGATAATATCTTGACTTTTAGAGCTTCAAATGAAATGATTATTATTTCTAAATAAACTACAGACATAGACCTAAAAAATATCTGAAGGAATCAAATTTTAATTTAGTTCCTCAGACTTTCAATTTCTGGAGTGAAGTTGGGTATAGTGTACTGTTGTAGTGCAAAAATAGTCTAAAAATGTTTAGGCTATAACTTTCAGATTTTTGAACCAAATTGAATGATTTTCATATCATTAGAGACTTAATACAATGGGAAACAAATGTTCTGAAGAATTCCAATTGAAATTCTAATTTGAGATTTCCCAAATTTTGTTCAGAAATAGGAGAAATGAGTTCATTTTGATGATTGATTAGTGTGGGCACGCCACCTTGTAGGATGCTCGTCCAGATGTACCTTAAGATGTTGGGCACGTGACTCGCAAGGGCGGGTTCCTAACAAGAGACATAGGCTACAAATTTTCTGAAGAAATTAAATTTTAATTCGGTCTCTAAGAATTTCAATTTCGGGGTGGAAGTTGAGTATAAGGTACTGTCTCAGAATAAAAATAGTCTGAAAATATTTAGAGTATAACTTTCATAATACTAAACCAAATTGAATGATTTTGATGTCATTAAAAACTTAAGAGATAGGAGGACAATTCTCAAAGAGAAAGTGTTCCAAAAATTACTTCATTTTCATTGTATAATTGATCATGCTCTGTAGACCCGAAGATGTGTTTCAAGAACATTCTGGATTTGATCAAATGAGTTATAAATTGGTATTCTAATGATTTTTATTGAGGTATAGACCATAAGTACACTTGGTACTTATATGAGTTTGGTAATACGAATGTTTACGTGAAGAGAATAATGGATAAATACCCGAGATTGTTATGAACATGCATTGTGCATATTGCATATACGTGCATGTGCAGGCATTAGCTTCGAGAGCAATCTGTGAGTAACCTCCTCTTAATTAATGATTTTCTTTATATTATGTTTGATTTATAAAATGAACGTGATTTGATTGCGTTAATTTCAGACAATGAAAGGCCGAGGTTTTTGGTGAATGAATGTGATATTGAAATGCTGCTTGTACGTGAATGTGACAAACTAAATGATTTTGACATGATTGATTGAACATGAAAGATGCATTCCATACATGAATGCATGATCAGATAATAAGAGTTGTGACCTGAGTAGTCACCGAAATAGAGCTTAAAGCTCCAAATATGATTAAGAGTCAAAGGCTTACTATATAAAATGAGCCCTGTATCTCCAACAAATAAAGGACAGTATAAATGAGCCCAATATCTATAATAGATAAGGGACAATTTAGGCACTCGGTCACAATAATGTAATAAATGAAAAAATATTTACATGAACATTTCATTTGCATTGTTACACATATGTTGACTGAATGAAATGTATGTTGTCTTACCTTGAAATGAGAATGCGATATGTGATGATTATGAAAAATGCAAAGATGTGAATTATATGTTATATTTATGATGTGTTGTATAAATTGAGTGAACCATCGATGATGGTTATCTCATTGAGTTCACAAAACTCACCAAAATTGTAACGTTGATTTTTTTAGGACTGAGAGATGACTTTAGCTACTGAGAAACGCTACAAGAAGTATAATCTTGTCCTTTTAGGACCAAAAAGAAATGGCTCAAAGGTCGGTTAGCTGGGTTTTGGATAGATTAGATAGAATTTTGTGTAATTTCCTCTTTCATGTAGCACATTTTGTATTAGGTTATGATGATATACATGCATGGATGTTCGAAAGATGCATTGTATAACGTTCAGTTTTATGAAATGAAATGAGGAAATTTTGGTTTTAAAATATTGTGACTTTCTTGATGATGTTCATAAGAGAATAAAGATAGATGATGCCATGTTAAATGAGTGTGGTGATTGAACATAGTGCGTCATTATCATAGGTTACGTACTAGAATGTCCATGGGGCATTTTGGTATGTATCCTATGGTAACAAGCTGCTGCATCAATAATGCAATCTTATGGATTTTAACTAAAAAGAGATTTTAGTTAATCAACAGAAGTTTAGTTAGTAATAGTCTTGAGAAAGATATTAACATAAAATAGGAATTTTTACAGTCCATTGATGAATAATTTAATTGCATGATAAAGGGTTAGTATTTAGGATATCTTAGGAGGATTCATCAGTTAAGTATTATTTATTTAATATCATCTAATAGTAGTATTTTCTTTTATCTTAGTTCATTATTGTGTCAACTTTAGTTTTGTTTGTTTGATTTAATTTTCAATTAAATTTACACGTTGATTTGAAGATTAGATAATAGAAAAAAGGTTAATACTAGTACTTATAGTCCTCATAGGATCGACCCATACCAATGCTAGATATCTCTACACCATGCATTTGCGATTAAAACTTATAATTTTTATAAGCACATAAAATCAAATTAATCAAAATTTGAGAAAGACTTACTAATTTAGAGCATGTCTTAGGTCCCATTTCAAAAGATGACACTATATAAATTATTGAATATATGGATTAGATTGACAATGCTATTGTCCAAGCGTAAAGGTGGTCAGAAGACATTTTGGTAAGGAAAACAAAAGAGTTAGGGTGCTAGAAGATGCCTTAATTCTATTATGAAATAACAGTTCTCTAAGAGGTGGCAAAAACTAGTCCCATCTGCATGCATCTAATATGAATCAATTTGATGGTACTTATGATGCTAAGGCACTAAAAAAATTTCTTTGGAACATGTCATATACTAATTAGCTTGTATTTGGTAGGAGATGCCAATCTTCAGAGGAGTGCCTGATTAAATGATGATATAAATAATGGAAAGTGGCATATTGATATTTGGGAAGTGTTAGTTATAATCTAAAAGAACAATCCCTTACAATACAATGTGGGTTGCTTTTCAGTCATTATAAAATTTATGATAGGATGGGACGTCTGTAACATTCCTTTATATCAACTCATTGATATTGGACATTTGTAACATGTCCAAGAACATGTTTAACTTTTTGTGCAAATTATTAGCTTAGGGACATATTTAGTTATGTCTACAATGTGTTTATAGTTTATTATGTGCAATTGCAATAACCAAGCAGTTGGTCAATTTATGTCTAAACAAAGATAAAGAGGTAGTGTAGACCTTAAATTATTCTAAACATAAGGACAAGTAAAATAGCACCTTAAGACTAAATATAAGGAAGATTAATTAAACAATGAAAAAGAAAATGGTAAAGTCAATAGGAATATGGCTTCCTATGATAGGTAACAGAACAATGAAAATATTGGTTACTTCATCTCAAATAGACAACACTTTGCAGAATGTTTAAAGCAAAAGAAGCTAAGTACTATGGTGGTTGAATATGAAACAAAGGGTAAAGTAGTTACACAAGTAAATCCACTCCAGTTATTTAACATGCTTTTAGGTGGGGTAAGTGTTATTCATGCTTTCTTGTTATGCTTAACAATTTAACTAAATAGCATAACTATTATTGTAATGCTTGATATAAATGTCGTACACATATTCATTATAAATAGACAAGTTTACAAATTTAGATTAAAGGTGGGCAATAGTACAAACCAAGTGAAAACGCTAAATATAAAAGCAAGGGATATTGTTGGAATAGCTTCCAATGTGTTGATAAGTGTGGAAGGCTAGTTGGAAAGATAAACATGATGGTCATAACATTTAATAAGTTTAATGTAACCATTGATATAGAATTTCTTCTTCAACACGAAGCATTGATATATCTACATTTTGGTGGAATTATATTTTTGGAGGAACATGTCCTTTACTTTTCTAGATGTTATCCTCCTATCGATCAAAGGGTGTAACTTATATACTTATTGGAACCAAAGTTTATGGTATAAATCGATAATGCCATAAATATACTTTTTAAGGCAAAAGAAACTTTCAACTCAGAAATCAAGAGTTCGTGGCCTAATATAACATCATTTGGAAGCACAAATCAAGAAAGTGTTACCAAGTAGCATCAACTTATTATCGTTTAGTGAATGAAGTGCATAGTAATATTACTAAATGTTACTAGCTTGATGATGGGTTACTTATAGGCAAAGGTGGCAAAATGAATGTTCTTAGAAATGATGTACTTCTTAAAGACCTTACAAGGGAGTCAAAAGATGTATAATTAGGCAAAACACCCAAAAAGAGAATGAATGATGATATTACTAACACAGTCCTATATATGACTTCATATTGAGTAGGGCATTGATGTTTACTACTATACATGCTTGATGTGCCCTAAGATAAAATTGAAAGGTAAAATGAAGTTAAATTGTTAGGCCAAAATCACAATTTCATCCTCAAGGTTTTTATGAAATTTTAGCTTAAACTCTAACATTTCAAAACATTCAACTTTAATCCTTACATTTTCAAAACATTCAAAATAGATCCCCAATGGATGAAAATTTTAATAGGACTAAATTTCCATTAGTTAAGTATCACATCATCATTGGTGTGGGACTTTTAATATTTTTAAAAATTTGTTAGTGGACTTTACTATCACATATAGCCTAATGGTAAAGTGGGCCTTTATTTATTTATTTAAATAAATATACATATTTTGTTTTTAAAATCTATTGGTACGTGTCACATAGCATAATATGACTTACACGTGATAGTAGAATCTACTAATAGATTTTAAAAACCATATAAAAAAGTGTCATGTCAATGATAACTTGATATTTAATTGACAGAAATTTAACTTTATTAAATTTTCATCTATTGAGAGAGTCTATTTTGAACATTTTAAAACATTAAAATTGAAATTAAACGCTTTGAAACATTAGGATTAAAGTTGTATTCTAATGAAAATTTTGATATTTAAATTACACTTTTTACTTGAATTTTTACAACCTCTAACTATTATAAAGAAACCATAGATAAGAAAATAATCCAAGCTAAGATGTCTAAAAAATCAACCAAGTGTCTAGAATTAACGTCTCAATTTTTATCATATGTGTCAATTTCTATTACTTTACATCTTAAAGAATTATTATGTCTAGAGGATGTTCAACAAAAATATGCTTAGGAGGTGTTTAATGAATGTCTTGTTGATACGCCTATCAAGTGTTTAATAAAAAATTTCACTGAAATGCACATAAAATGTTTAAAAATTTTCTGATAATAATTGAATTGCTAAATTAAGCTTCAAAGTCACAATAACATTGAATGTTGAAATCTAGCCTCAATTTAAACTTTGTGATACCATCATCATTGCCTTGATATTGTTCTTTTCTAAAGTGAGCAAGATATAAAAGTGCTAGCTTACTTCTTCATTCTTCATCATTTACTTCTCAACT
Source organism: Erythroxylum reticulatum (assembly GCA_025504915.1). NCBI lineage: Eukaryota > Viridiplantae > Streptophyta > Magnoliopsida > Malpighiales > Erythroxylaceae > Erythroxylum > Erythroxylum reticulatum. The sequence continues at coordinate 9,267,248 of JANSVA010000003.1, forward strand.
TACCCTTTGTTCATTTTTCACATTTCAAGTAAATAAGTTGCAAAAGCTACCCTTTTTACTGCTATTTGTTTTTCAATTACATAGTTATTTAAATTCAGTCTTAGTTGACTTCGACACATAAGAGACAATTTATAATTGTCACAAAAACATTCTCTTTGTAAAATGCAGAGAGGAGACTGCATAAAATTAATAACTTTTTCCAATTCTGACAAAGCAGGGAACTTTGTGTACTGAGGTTTGCCCTTAATGTAACTCTTTTGAACACTTTGAAGAAATATTTCGCAATTTTACGGACAGCAAGTGATACATTAGAAAACGTGAAATGGAATCTTCAAACTTCTTAATTGACAAGGAATGAAATAATTGTTGTGTTGTTTAGTCACAATATGGCTTAAAGAAAATTTTTTCCCTTGCTTTCTTCTAATTATCGTTTAAATATCATCATTTTGATATCTGCAGCATATTTATTCAACTATTTGTTAAGCCTTTGAGATTAAAAGTATAAACTTTTAATGGTATTCAAAACTTAACAAGCAATGATCTCAATATCTATAAACAAGATTAAACATAAGATAAGATAAGAAAGAAGTCTAGGCATTTTTTGGATTCAAATATTTAACTTAGAATGGAAGTATAATTTATCACCTAACAATTTAGTATAAAGTTCACATGTTTGGCATTTGTAATTTCATTTGTTTGGCATTTGTCATTCTTTATTCATATCTTAATAATTATAATGTTAAAATAATTGTATTTAAGTAAAAATATAATGAATAATTACGATTTTTACTTTATTTTATAAATATTTTTAATTGAAGATTACAATTGTATGAAACTTACAATTGTAGTAATTTATTGTAATTATTCTTACATTATTCGTAATTACATGGCCAAAATATAATCTACAAACGATAATTTAAAACTATGTATATTACAAATAAACAATACAATTGTCGAAACTATAACTATGAATGTCCAAAACATAGGTTATTCCACATGGAGTGCGGCGAAGTCCTTCATGACTAATACCACCAAGCCTATTTCATCGAGAGCTCAATTGGATCAACATCAACAACCAGAACAAATGGGTTATATATGGGGCTTATCCACCACATGATCCATTCAAATAGGAAAGAATCAAACGTCACTTTCTGATGGCAGCAAAACACTTCTGGAGATTTCCAGAAATCTAGCAGGCCCCATACCGCAAAGCCTTAGGTTCTGTCTAGAAATGTCTGAGGATCCCTTTAAGTATCATCGATTACGTCTTCCAATCCGCCGAACATCTTTGTAAAGTTTCGAACGTTAGGTTTCTGTTTTGTTTATTAACAATCTTCAAGTATCTGGGTTGCCCTAAAGAAGAAAAGATCAAGATGTCGCTGGCTTTGTCTAATTTGAGCCACTTTATTCCTGCAACACCAGGAAAAGTGGGTGGGGGTTACTTCTGTGGTTTCACTAGCAAGAATCGAAAGGGCATTAAGCCCATTAGAGCAGAAGGCAAAGATAATCTTGATCACCTGGAGAGAACCACCAAGCAACATCAACAGCCCCAGACCAAGAAAAGAGTTGCCCCAGTTGCTCCAGTAGGTAAATTATCTGCAATCTGCTTGTGAATCTATTTTACGTCTGGATTTCGGGGTTACAATACGTGAAATTTTTTGTGATATTTTGCTGATGAATTCTGGGTTTTGCTTCATTGTCAGGGTTGTGGGACAGATTTCCAACAGCCAGAACAGTGCAGCAAATGATGGAGGCAATGGAGAGAGTGATGGAGGATCCATTTGTCTACTCTGGTGGGTGGCCTTCTCCGTCATCTGTTGAGGGAAGTGGATATAGCAGAGGAAGGACTCCGTGGGAAATAAAGGAAGGAGAAAATGAATACAAGATGAGGTTTGACATGCCGGGAATGACCAAAGAAGATGTAAAGGTATGGGTTGAGGAGAAGATGCTCGTTGTGAGGGCGGAGAAGATGCCAAAGAACAAGGTTAATGGTAGAGAGAATGGGGAGGAAGATGGTGAGGACTGGTCTGCTAAGAGCTATGGAAGATACGGCAGCAGAATTGCTTTGCCTGAAAATATTCAGTTTGAGAAGATTAAAGCCGAGGTGAAAGATGGTGTCTTGTATATAACACTTCCAAAAGCTAGTTCCATTGGCGACGTACTTGATATAAAGGTTCAATGAGTTTTGATCGAACGGAGTGGGAGTGGGAGTGCAATTTGGTTGTTTCCAACTTAGCTTTTGCTTTCTTTTAGCTTCTTTTCTTGGTCTGTAATGTTTGATCTTGAATTTCCTAATGTAAAGGGAAATAAATAGATCTTCAAATGTCAAAAATCCTTTAAGAGCTTCTATGTAACCGTGCTTTTCCCTTACAGGTCTCTAAAATTGTTAGCTGAATGGTACAAATGCCAAAGGTCGGTCTTAAATTGTCTGGCTCTGACATTATTATAGGTGACTACCTATCAATTGAAGATCTTTGAAATCTAAAATGTCTGGCGTTCTAAAGGTGCAATTGTTCTTGTTTCATTCACTTGTCTGTACCTACTGCAAACATAGATCCTTTTCTCAATTTTCCTTTCTCGGAGACGATCCAAATTTATGAGTACTGTTTGCAAACGAATATGATGTTTTTCACATTCTATGAATACATAAATGGTTTTCTCTAATGTTTCTATTTCTGGACTGCAAAATCTGAACTCAAAAGAAATTTATTCTATTGGTAAACTAGGGTGCTTCATTCTTTAATCTCAGCTTGGCAACTCTGACCGCTTCCCTTCCCTTCCCTGTCTACTGCCTGATTGTTAGAAGTTGAAGGATTCTTGTCTCTTCTCAGGAAGCAATCATCTCTGCTTCCCCTGGAATGATTATCTTGAGTATGGGTTTATCTAGAAACTATAATATATTCTCATTCTTTTTGGTCAACCTAAATATTTATGAGGCAAATGAAATCATACATGTTTTTCAAAAATTTGCCAACTTTGTGTTTTTATATTAAATTGTTACTTTGAAAGTGTTCAGTAGTTGCGTGATTTTGGTGAACCAATAACATAGATAACAGTAACTTCTAACATTGGACTAATTGACTGAAATATTAAGAGTTACAAGGACTCAAAACAAATAAAAAAGTCCAGCATTACACGTTTTTTAGGTCCACAGGACACCCTAACATTATAAGTTAAGCCCAATGAGCCCTTTATTCTTTTTAGCCAAGCAGGTCTCAACACAGCCATTGGATGTTGTATAAGCAATATTATGAATATGATACCGATATCATAATCGGATATGATTTTAGTAGGATATTATATTGGTATTGATCAATAACTATTTTGAGTCATTTTTAAAAATTATAAAATAGTTTTAAATTTTTTAAAATTACATAATAATTGTTTAATATTCTGTCTATCTAATTTTTTATTTTACATAATCTTAATATTCAAAAACCATAATAACAGAAATTTGAAATAGTAGCAATCTATTTACTTATATTATTAGTAATTTTCACATTTTTTGCATATAAACAATGACCATAATTAATATAAAAAAGATCATTTAATTACCATACAAATATAAAACTAAGGATAATACAAAATATTTAAAATGTTAAATTTTCATCATATAAATAAAGAATAATTACATCAAATACAAAGAATAATAAAGTTTTTTGCCTCTATAAGTATTACAACAAAAGTTTGTGTCGAAGAACACAATCGACCAAAAGTGAAACCTAAAACAAAAATAATTACAGTTAAAAAATTTATATTTATATTTCATAAATAAAATTTAACATATGCATTAAATATAAGTTAACTTTTTAAAAGAGAATAAATGAAAACTTGAAACTTCATTCAATCGAACATTTACTCAAATTGCTTTAATCTCAATTCTAATTTGTTGAAAAATTCTTATCATTGAAAGGAATCTCATCATTACCATCATTCAATTTTTTTTCCATCAAATGACATGTTAATATTTTCTTACCCAAGATTATCTTTCAATTTATTCTCATCTATCAAATTTGGTTCTTCAAAAATTCAATCTACTAAAAGATCGATATGAGGAAGGAAAATTGGATCTACAGAGCTACTTGGTCTATTAAAATTTTAGGAAACAAATAAAATTAAATTATTAAGAAATTATATTCAATTTAATAATGATAATAACATACTTTTCTCAAAGCTTTAAATTATATTGAACAGAGACCAAGATATTTTTTCTTTTATGTTTCAATATATTTTTTAAAGAAGACAATGGGTCGAGTTGAGTCAGGGGCTGAGCTCATATTTTTAAAAAGAAATTTAACAAAAAGATGTCATTTTGTGCCTTCACATCGGGCCACGAGCCGGCCCATATTGTCATAGCTAATTTCTTATCTTGTAATAAATGAATTCAAAGATGCTCCAATTCCTTTCACACTCTGCTTCGCTTACAGATTGACTTAGGATTCAAATTGCAATCGTTTGCAATTTAGGAACATCATTTTTGAATTGATCACACCATTTCCGAATTGGTCCCACAAAGTAATTATAAGACATTAAAAGTAACATTATAAACAAACTAAAATAATGATTAATTTTTAACAAGTAACACAAATGAAATATATAGTTAAATTAAAATCATCCCTGTGAGAAATAGCAAAGGGCATCCCAAAATCAACAGAGTTCCCTTATAAACTTTTATTTATAAGTTTAAAAGATCTTGCATCATCTCATTAGCAATAATTATTGTATTAATTAATACCATTTTCCTATTAACTCCAGGTTTCTTTATAAAACTTAGTCTAAAATAGAAACTAGGATTCAAAATACCATAATTGTAAACAATAGAAAGTAAAGTTACCTTTTTATCTCTCATTGAGACTGCAAGATAAAATGTGTATAAAGAAGACTTATTTTCGAAATTGACCTTTGATTTCTTCCTTCGACTTCTCCATATATCATAAAAATAACTCATCGTTGTCTTCTCATCATTGTCAACTAAACAAAGTACTCTAATCAAAGACTCACAAACTTAAATGATAAATTGATATTGTAACTAAAATTCATAATCTTCAAGTATAATTCTCAAAACTTCCAATCTAACATTATACTTAGTATACTGATATGCAACTCACTTATCACTTGTAAACGTTTGTCTTAATTCTTTTATCATCAGAACAAAATATTGAAGTGATAAGAAATTAGTTGCAAATCTCATAATAGCAGGACAGTATAAATTCCTACTATCGGTAAAATTCTTCTCATTAAATTTAGGACCTATGAATAATTATAAATGAACTTGGTTACTTTCTTTGATTTTTAAATAGTCACATCAATGATAGAAAAATATCTAGCATCTCTTATATTTTTTTAACATCAGGTCATTGCAATATGCAATACAAGAAGTCTAATAAAAAGAATTATATCTGCTTTACATTCTTCTTACAACAGCTTTATAAGCATAATCATTGTCGGTAATGAATTAAACAATATTTTTTGTCTCAACTCCATTCACAACTTCATTAAATATATGAAATAAAGTATCAACATTTCTAAAAAGCCAGATGCATTAATAGACATTAAAAAACAGCCCCCTTTATAGAATAAACCAAAAAATTAATAATAGACTCCTGTCTTCTAATTATCCAACTCTTTCATCCAAATAACTGTTTATTCCATAAACAAAATTGTTCAGAAGTTTACCTCTATAACCATCAATTGAAGGAGCTTTATATCCTGGACTGTGAAAGGTAATGACATTCACTATAGGCTGGTAATAATAAGATTGAATAGTATTAAATGATATAACCGAATCATACCACCATCTAGCCACTATTATGTCTACATTATGAGCTACTTCTTTAGATTATAAAGCACTACAAATTGAAAGTGGAGCTTTAAAAGTGATTCGTGAAGCAAAAAAGTTAGACATTTGATTTCTTCTTTTCCTCAAATTAGGTGTAATTTTCCTTTCTTGTTGGGTAGGAACAACTTTCAACATCCCCATTATCACCCTAACCACCGCAAAAAGAAACTCCCACTACCAATTTCATAATTCAGTTTTTGCCTTCCATCCTCATACTGACACTCTTTAAACAAAGTCTCCATTTGTCATTTTATATTATGACTCACTTTCTTACAAGACTCCACATCACCTTTGATATTAACTAAATGCTTCTTTAATTTAGTGATTCCCCACCTTTTAAATGTTTGTTACAATACAAACAAATGGTATGATTCTTCATTCCAGGAACTAATCTAATATGAGACCAAGTTGGATCATCAAATCTTTCTAAACCTAAAGCGACTAAATTGTCATGAGTACTTAAACTTTACTCAATTTATCTATAAAAATAAATGTAATTGAATAAGTATAATAAAATAAATAAATAACACATGCATCTCTTAATCGTAAAGCAACAAATAAACAAAAGTCATCAAGTAAATAATCAAATTATCACATCCCAAACATGAATCACACAGTTATCCATGACATCATTATAAAATACAACATACAACCAAGAGTTATGGATACAAATAACCAACATATATCTCTCTTTTTATGTATATATGTTAGTAGTGCTTGTTGACAAATAATAAGTTTTGATGCAAAATTATCACTAATTATCTTAATTTAAGTGAAATAAAGTATCATATGATATCTAACTTTTAATGTCAAATTCTTCTATTTAATGGAAAACCTCAACTCGAAGAACTTTCAACTTTTAAAAAGTGCAAAAGAAATACAATATTAAAAATATCTTAAAGAATTCTAAAACTCTATCAAAATCTAGGTTTAAATCAATCTCTTTATAAACTCTCATAACATAAACCAAATACAATAAATATTCAAATAAAATCAATAATTAAAAGAATGAAGAAAATTATTATACTCAAGTAAAATAAAGAGCTAAATTAATTTTAGTGAAATAAAAATCTAAATTAAGTTACACCATAACGTTTTATATTTACATTTAAGATTACACAGAAAAAAAGAAAATCACAATACATAATAAACACACAATACACAATTCTAGTATTTCACAAACAAGCTCAATATATTCCTGATTATTATTTGACCAAAAACAAATTAAGAATCAATAATTTGTATATGTATTGTATAATTTGTAATTAGGAATACTTAGTACACACAACACTGTATTTTTTATTCATAATTACACACAAATTATTGATTCCTAAATCCTGATTACACGTTTACATTAATCTACTTAATAAACAACACACAATACACCCAATACAATCATTTACATAATTACATCACAATTATACACACAATGACATAAGGCTACTCTAGACAATTCACACTTCAGTAGAATCAATTTCACACAAAATAATTATTAGTTATGTTATTACAGAGTGACAAGCACAAAAAGACAAGGAGGGGACATAAGCACAACACAAGCAACGGGAGTCGAGACCCGGAGGGTGGAGAGAAGCTTTAGACTTTGGAAGTCTAGAGCGGCGATGCAACGACAATGGGGCATGAGTTGGCCAGAAGGTGGAACAGATCTAGAGGCTGGACTGCTAGAGAGGCATGAGGTGTACGACAGACTGGCCTGTGATGACGAAACAAATATGAATTAGATAGGCACAGGCACAAGCTAGACCACTGGAGAGGAGAGCACGGAAGAGGAGAGCGAGGACATGGCAAGATGGCAATGTGAGAGGGAGAACACATGACAAAGCTCCAGGCGATGGTGCGCAACAGTAGAAGAGAAGAGGAGATGAGCTAAGGCCTAAGTGACATCTTGAGGACTGAAGAGTGAAGACTGAAGCTTCTTTGAAGAGGAACCCTAAGACCTGTTTAGTTGGATGTTAATTAATGGAATGAAATGGAATAGAATGGAAGGAACAGAATGGTTTATAATAGAATATAATGTAATATGGTAAAAAGTTGTTTGAAAAGGATGGAAGGTTCATAATGTAACGTAGTAAAATATTGTTTGGAAGATGGATGGAATGGAATGTAATGTATAATAAATGACTTTTATACCCTTTATATTAAAATGGTTGTTACAGGAGATTTATTATTTTATTATTAATTATATAAAAATATTAGTATTAATTATTTAATATATTTTATTTTATTTTATGTGATTTATATTAAAAATAATTTATTTATATAAAAATATATACAAAC
>JANSVA010000003.1:9277610-9292351 GCA_025504915.1 Erythroxylum reticulatum
TAATTATCAACTTTCAATTTTAAGTTTTAACAATCTTTGCATAATACATAATTAATTACATACTAAGTTACTAACCCTATTTTAAAATTCCATTTTTAATTCCAAATTTCCAATTCTAATTTCCAATTCCATTTTAGAATCTTTGCATAATCCATGAAAATTCCAAAACCCAGATCAGTCACACAACAAGCCAACATCACAAAAAAACCATCCAACTATCCAATAATCCAAGTCTTCAACTGTCCAACTCTAACACCGATCCAACCAAAATACCAAATCCACCAGAAATTCACATTTTCACAATCCAACATTCCAATCCAACTATCCAAGATTCTAAGTATCCAATCCAACACAACAAAAAACAAGCAAATGACATGAATTTTAGAAATCAGAAAAAAAAAAATTTATAAAACCGACTTCGGGTCTCTTCGCGGGTCTTCGGGTTGTGTCACGGTTCAGGGTGTCGACTGGTCTCCAGTGGCTTCGGTTGCGTCTCTAGTGGCTTCCCTTCAGTGTGGCGGTGCTGTGGTGCGGCGGCGAGGACCGGAAAAGGTGGTGGTGGCGTTGGATCTACATGGAGGAATGACGAAGCGAAGTGACGAGAATCGGAGAAGGAAGCGAGCGTCGACGAGGAGGCGACCATCGGCGACGGTGGGAAGAGCAAAGGCGACCGGCGGCGGCGAGGAGGAGCGGCGCGGCACAAAGATGAGAGGGAGAGGAGATCGGTTGCGTGGGAGGAGAGAAGAGAGAGTGAGAGATCGAGTGAATGTCGGGGAGTGGGGGGTTAAAAATTTTTAGGTTAAAACTTTTAAATTTTGCAATTTAGTCCCTAGGCTTTTTTAACTTTACAGTACCGGCTGGTATATTCCGATACTATTGGTACTGGCCGGTATTTTTACCAATACCGATGATTGTCTTTTCCGTTCCGGATCTCGGCCGGAACAGAACAAATCTCACAAGACTGCTACCAAAGGCGGATTCGATACTGGTAAATATTGTACCATTTTTCGGCCATTACCGAAAACTTTGTGTATAAGGCGTGCGTTGACTCATACAAGTGTCATCAATTATTGGGGATAGTAGCCGTTACAAAATCGCTATTACAAGACTATATTTGTCTGTCCTATTCACTATCTCATTGGTCGAAATTCAAATTTGTGGGACCAAACTGATTAAGCTAATGTAATAAAAGTTGCAAGAGATTGTCTGCTTGACATGTATATTGATTATCAAAATCAAAGCAAATCAAAGAAAGGGGAAAAAAAGGAACTAGACGTTAGAGTCTTTGAATCATGCTTAAGCGGCCCTACCCACAACGTGGAGAGAACTGCTCATGAAAAAGACCGGATCTTGCAAGAAGAGAAACGTTCCTGGAGTACAAAAGCAATATACAAGTGAAGAAGAGCAACAAAAGCTGCTTTTCAAAGGCAAAGAAAAACGTCTGCACATAAAAGTTCCTCCGTTTTTCTGCAAATATCCCAGTTCAGATTCTCTGTGTCTCTTGCCTGGACATGGAATGGTCCGATTGAGGCAGGAGCCAGAGATTGAAGCTTGAGAGTGAAAAGGGTCACTGAATCTTTTAAGTGGTTCTTCATAGGAGTATCCCACATGTTGTGATGAACATATACTAACGTAAGATATTGCTGCTACTTCTATTTTCAACCAAAGAACATCAACTGAAGAGAAAAGGGTTCTAAAGAGACGATCTTTTGGACATTCGCTGTTTTTTCCTGTATAAAGCACTCAAAAATGGGCGAACCAGCTTGTCTTCGGAGATCTTTCTCTCATCCATCAAGCGCGTCTCGTGAAGCCAAAGAGGTCAGTGCATAACACTTTCTTGCCTCCTGTTCTGATCTTTCGATCTTCAATTGATAGGTATTTGACGCTCTCCTCCTCGAGCTTCCAACTTCGGTGGTTTCACCCTTAAGCTACTCGGACAATCTCTAAAAACAAAAGCTTCGGACAATCTCTAAAAACAAAAGCTTGGGTTTCTTTTCATAACTTTTGAGTTCTTCATTATGCCACTGCTCTTGTAGCGCGCTGACCTCCATTTAGTTTCAGTTTCTCCCAAGAATCGTTAATATAAATAGATGATTCTTTGGGTCTTCTTGTGATTTGCGGGTTCTAATGTTCTTTAACATAGTTTCTTGGAAAATGATCTTCATTTTGGAAAATGCCAGCTCTTGCTTCATAATTTGTTAAAAGAAGTGCTGAGCTTATCTTGCTAGTTAATTGTTCCAACACTACAGTGAGGGTCAATTTGATCAGGTTTTAATTGGTAATTTTTGTGTCTAAAGCACGATTACATACAAGCTTTCAATTTCATATTTCAGTCGTGTTTATTTTTAGTTCTAATATGGACGATCAACTCGTATCCAAGTATGGAACGAATTGTCATTAGTTTCTTGTTCAGATTCTGATATTATTCATAATTAATGAAGTCTCTGAGCCACTAACTTTAAATCACAGGGTGATCCACTTCGAGCTTTAACTGAATCAATCTCGTTTGGGAGATTTATGTCAGAATCTTTGGCTTGGGAGAAATGGTCGACTTTCTCTCACAACCGCTATTTAGAAGAAGTTGAGCAGTTTTCCAAGCCAGGATCTGTTGCTCAGATGAAAGCTTATTTTGAAGCCCATTACAAAATGAGGGCTGCCAAGAAAGCTTCAACCTTGCTAGAGCAACCGAATGCTGTGGCTAATAATGTATCTGAAGCAGAGCCAAACAGCACAGGCCACAACGATTCTGCTTCAGATAATGAATCTGCTAAAGCAACCAGTTGTAATGAACAGCAAGATACGAGTCTCATTGAAGCAAATTGTCCAAATAGTCAAAGGGTCAATGCAGAAAATGAGCAGATCGAAAGAAGTGAAGAGTGTGTAGAACAAAACGGTGTGGTAGAAAGTCCTACTGAAGTAAAGAAAATAAACCAGCTTGAGATAGCTCAAAACAGTGACAAGATCACGCCGACATCAGAATACAAATTGCCTGAAAAGGTAAGATCTTGATGTAAGCATATTTGCTCAAATATTTTGTTAACAATCTTTTTTTTACCCTTCTATTCAGAAAACTGCTGAGAAGGAGAATCTGACAGCGGTGCCAACAAATAAGAGACGAATGAATTCTTCAGGGAAGCCATCCAACCATAGTAAAGCATCCAAGCTGCCAAAGCCGTCCACCAGCCACGTCAGTTCTCTGCAGCCAAGAGCTGGAGAAATTGTGTCTCAAAGCAGTAAGAAGTCTGCTGGGGACTTGTTTCACAAAAAGGGAGCGACTCCAACATCTGTTCATATGTCCATCAATTTTGGTTCAAGTTCAGGACAAAACAGAAAAAGTTCTCTCAGAATGTCAAGAGAAAGCAGAAGTACTCAACAAAATCCAACTAAGGTAACTGCATTAAATCTGTCTGTCACATACGCGCGCGCGCGCAGAGCACAAAAACAGTCTCCTGGATCAGTTACTAACTTGAAAATTGTCAATTTATGTACTAACTTGCACAATAGCAGACATCTGTTTCTGCGGTATCAAAGATTATTCCTTCCGCAGTTCGGCCATCAGAAGACAGAAGGTACTTTTTTTGCCACAATTTTAGGTGGTTAAGGCTATCTCAGATTATGCATCACCTGACATATATGAATCATCTTGCAGAAAGAAGTCACTCCTCAATAAATCAGTTTCGGCAGCTTCTCTAGCAAGCACCATATTGCAGGCCCTTGGTGGAGAGTAAGAACTTGGTTATGATTTCCTTGTTGGTTAAAATTTATGTTATACATTGTACTGAGAATTTGAAAACATGATTATGTAATCATTTACACGCATACACACACGTTTAGCATATAAAGTACAAAGTAGTTTTGGTTGGAGAAGCTTAAAATCCATATTTCAGATTTTTTTTTTATACTTAAAACTACTTATATTGCAGCCGAATCAAATCACCTAGTGCAAGTGGAAGCAAAACACGAACTCCACTTACACCTTCCCCTTTCAACTTGAGATGTGAAGAAAGAGCAGCTAGACGTAAAGAGGCAAGATGGGCCCTGTAATTCTTTAAATCGTTCCTTCTGTATAAACATGGGATGATCTTAATGCGTTGTTTTCGTATGCTAGTTCTTTAAAAAGCTGGAAGAGAAAAACAATGCAAGGGAACCAGAGCAAATGCACCCCCAAGTAAGATTGAAGTTTGATTCTTATACAGTAATCGTAATGATATGATGAGGCGATGCCTTTGAATGCTGAAAATTGTAGAGGTCCCATATCTTCTCTTGGTAGTATCAGAAGTAATCAGATAGGAGCAAAGAGTTTGCATGAAATCTACATACTGATATAACACTTGAGAACATTGTGTCACTAACAGCAAAAATCGTGTTTTTGTTACTTGTTTGATGAGTCTATGTGGACTAAGATCTTTTTTATTATCACTGTGCAGGAGAAAGCAGATAATGATATTGAGAAAAGGAAACCCAGAACGGACTTCAGATCAAAACCAAGTGACAATTTGCAATCCGGGTTTCAATCCCCAAGTACTCAAAATAATAAGGTAGAGCACAGGCATTATGCATGACAATTCTGAAAAGTCCTCCAGTAATTTAAGAGAGGGTTCTGATAAATATTGAAATTCACGACAATTGAGTTCCCTAAACATGGAACTCTTCCACAGGCTGCTTGTTGAATGAAAATGTTGATTACATTTTGACATTCTTGCAGCTGCCATTACCAAGACCTCGATCACCAAAATTTGGAAGGAAGCCAGCTTCCAATGTGGTCCAAGAAAAAGGCTTTCGTCTTCTTCGGAGACCTGCCGCCAATGTCGAAAAATCAGATCTTCCTACAAAATCTAGAGAGAGTATGGCCCGTTCTATCACTTTGATCTCAAAGAAGAAAGCACATGAGAATGCTTCTCCAAATATTGAACGTTGAGCTACTCATAAAAGCATGTTATTTCAGGCAAAGCCTCGAGAGACACGGGTTATTACTATTACAAGAATGGACCAATTTTATAGTGATTGTGCTGTGGAGATTAAGTTTTGTAATTACACATTATAGAGGAGAATAAAACCTGTGATGAAGCTGGGAGTCGAAGAGTTTTCGTGAGAGCTGCCCTGGAAAGAAGCCCTGGTCCTTCATGTCTCTTCATGGATTTACTTACAAAATTATTATATTGATGCTAAATCCTAGTTATTGTCTTCTAGATCTAGCGTGAAAAGAAAGGTATGCTGAATGTAAGTTCATCATTATTTGAACAACCAAGATTGTGAATTTCAAAGCTTAAGGCCAAAAAATGTCAACCTCGGTATTCTTTTATGATGCTTGACAACTGAATGTTGAGGAAAAAAGAGATAAAAGATGATCCTGCAGCTATAATCATAGTGTCAAATCTGTAAGGGGCATCACATGCTCAATCTGTTACTGATAAACAAAACAGTAACAGAAACATAAATATGCAGCAGTAATAGTGCATTAGTCACATGGTGTAGAAACTAGAAGCAAAAGATTATACATCCACAGACCAAATTGATCAGAATGGATTCTCATTCCATAGAGTCGAGAAACTATCATTGATCATCCGAAGGAAACAGCCAATGCCTCTCTACTGAATATGCACGGAGACAAGCAAAGTCATGCTATAAATAAACTTTGATCTATCACACAATATTCTGTTGGGTCTGAAGAATTAACATAGTCAAACTTCAGTGCATCATACAAGTGGATTGGAACTTCCCCAATGAGAGCTGGATCACGGTAATCAGAAAAGTCAATGTTCTGGAGTCCCAGATTCATTGCATAACAATCATCTTGAATCCAGGACACATGCAAGTCATCACTTGAGGCTCCAAAAGGGGGTGGTCCCCAATCTACACATCTTTGGGAAGATTCCAAGTCTGCAAAACAATTCAGGTTGAAACCCTGGTTCTTCATACTTGGTGTTTGTGAGGAAATTGGCTCATTGTCCACGTAATTTGGCATGAAGGCAGAGGTTTGCGATTGGCTGGAGTTGATACCAGTGTCTGAAGAACTTACTAGGTTGATATTTCTCTTGTACTCATTATCCAAACTTGTGAGAGATGCCCCCCACTTGATATCTTTTGGAACGGGTTCCAATTTTGTCAAGCACCCTAGATTGAAATCAGATTTCTTACCACTTGGTGGGTTAGAGGAAATGGACTCTATAGCTTGATTACTTTCAAGGCCCGTCTTGACTTGAAGAGGGCTGGAATTAACTGCAAAACCTAATTTGCTCAAATGGCTGGCATTACTCCTATGTTCATATAAAGGCTTAGTTGTCTCAGTGCCACTTACATCTCTTTCCTTGGCACAAATCCCAGAATCAACCGGTAGAGCTTGCTGTATAAAATCAGCTTTCATTTGCAGCCGCTGACCGGGTATTGGTAGTTCTTTTAATCCATAATCTAGACAAGATGGATTATGTTCTTGTTTCAGCTGAATCTCTGGAATTGCACAACACAAACACCGTGATGTGAACGTGCGATCACAGGCTGCTAAATTGACTCCCGGTTCCCAAGGCTTCAGAAAATGACCAAATTCCTTCTGTGAACTCCGGGGCTTACATAGCTCAGTGACATCAATAGTTGGAGTATGTTTGCTTTCTGATGCAGGAATCGAGCCAATTCCCTTTCGATCAAATTCACTGCCTCTAGGATCCACATTCTGGACAATTTTGGCGTGGCACAAAAATCCATATGTGTTCTTTGGAATATCATTATGCTGCATGTTTACCATGTTCTGAATGCCAATACTTCCAGTAGCATCTCTTATAGGCGACTCCGAATGCTTTATCACACCACCTGAGGATTTTACGTCGTTCTCCCTCTGCAATCTGCTTAAATAAAGTCGATATTTCTGCAAAGGTGAAAAACTGTTCAGTGCGAACAAATTTCTCATTAAGAATAAAGAAACCTTAATACGATATGAGAAAATCGGCATTCCATATTGTCTTGACTCATGCTTCTCAACAGATACCTGCAAGTGGCTAGCAACATTTTCTCTTGTCAACCGCGGAACATTCATCAAGTCCAGAATTTTCTTTGGACCAACCTCTGCCAAAGAGACATTACATATCACGACTCTGTAGAAGCATGATAATTATGTGGGCTATTTCACTGGGAGCCACATTAGTGATAAACATATGTTAAGAGACCAAGTGATACTTACTATCAAATCCAATCTGATTTACAGCTCTAACAAATTTCTGATGGAGGTCAACTGACCAAACAACTCTAGCCTTCTTAGCAGAAGAATTTTCTGCAACCTCTTTATCATCATGCTTCTTTTCAACGTCTTTTCTTTTCCTCAATGAAACCACATCATCTCCACATAGCAATTGCCCGTCATCGGACAGATCGGACAGATTTCTGCTCATTTGAATAGTTTCTATACCTTCAAGACTCTCAATATCTCTTACTTCATGTATCTTCTTTCTGAATACATGTTGCCATATATTCCGTAGTTCTTTCATTCGTATAGGCTTGAGAAGATAGTCACATGCCCCATGCTGAACGCCTTTCATTACCCTACTTGTTTCTCCATCAACTGACATCACTGTATAGAGCCATACATCAATGGGGTTAGAAGCAAGGTTTAGGCCAAGAGGAAGATAGAAAGACAAACAAGATATTCTTTTCTTTAAGCCAGGGTGGTAGATGGAGGAGGTATTCAAATAGTTATCAAGGAATAACGGAAAAGAACTAACTAATTACAGGAAGATCCATCTCCAGTCCAACATGCTCTAGAAGTTTGAAACCATCCATGTCAGGCATGTTCACATCACTGATTACGATGTCATAACCATCTTTCCTCTCTCGAAGCAAGTTCAGAGCATCTCTTGCTAGGCCACGAGTTGTCACTGGAAAGCAAAAAACCCATATGTCCCAAAGAGTAATGTCAGAAACTCAAGGTTGAAAAAGATGAAATTGTGAACCTGAATATATAGTTGCAAAGTGTGTAGGATACACCAATTAGCAAAATCATATTTATACAAGATTGGCTGGCTTTGAATCATTTAGACTTGGAGTTAGGAGTTAGGACAAGCTCTAACTCTGGCATCTGCTTGTAGTTTAGAATTAGAAGTTCAATGCTTTTTTTCCTTATTTGTTAAAGGAATAAATATAGTTAGTTTTCCAGAAATTTCAATTCCTACGGTAGGGATACAAATTCAAAGAACTCAATTCCTCTAAAATTCCTTACAATTTTCTGCAAACATGGACAATAGAACTGCAGTTCTAATTAGAACCACAATTAGAATTCCATGATCTAAATGCACCATCTTTTCAAGCCTAAAGTATTAAAAATCTATATGAAACTTGGTTCTGTATAGAAGTCAATTTAGCCGGTTGGTGAAGAAATTTGGATGGGCTTTTATAAAGCTAGGTACAAATTGCATGTAGCATCTTCTTTTAAAAGCTGGCCACAAATAGCAAGGGAGATACCTACAAAGAATGAATCAAGGGAGAAATCAGTTTCTTATCTTGAACCTAGTAAGCTGGAACTCTTATGGGAGAAGTTTTAATGGCAGGTGACTGAATATGGAGACACTAATCCACAAATTCACGTCATGACAGGCCTCTAGACAACGATTCCCAGTTCCAAGTCTCTACCATAATTAACCCATGCCTCCCTTTCGAGACGTAAATTATATAACACATACAACTAACCTACAAAAGACTAAAGAATCAAAGTAACAGAGAAATGCAAATTAAGCTTTCTTAACTCAACACGAGGACCTCCAAAGTTAGAATTCCATCCTGAATTAAACCCATCTATAGTTCCTGAAAAATAAATAGTATTCTGTTGACTAACTTAGAAGAAAAA
Source organism: Erythroxylum reticulatum (assembly GCA_025504915.1). NCBI lineage: Eukaryota > Viridiplantae > Streptophyta > Magnoliopsida > Malpighiales > Erythroxylaceae > Erythroxylum > Erythroxylum reticulatum. Next base: position 9,286,438 of record JANSVA010000003.1, read on the forward strand.
TCCCAAAAATTATTTCAGACCTGTCAGCAACAAGAACGGTATATGGCACCATATTACTGTGCATCATTTCCTACAGTTCCGTTTCCCCCATGTACTTATGGAACAAAGTTTGAAACTTTATAGCACTTGTTCCGACGGCGTTAAGGTAATCAAATCGTAAGCAAACAATATGAAGTAGAAACCATATAAATATATTTACTAGGCAGTAAAGCCATCTTAAGAACCAATACTTAAAAATCCAAAATTTACAAACTAAAAGTGAATCTAATACAACGCAGACTGCAGAAACCATGGAAAAACTAAACCATAAACCAAGTATTATAGCGAAAGGAAGCAACTTTAACCGAGTAATAATGAGATGCAAGAAACATTGAATAGTAGTGGAAGAAAATGAACCTTCATAAGAGCATTTCTTGAGCATCTTTTCCAGGATTTTCAACCACGTGGGGTCATCATCGACAACAAGAACACGTAGACCGGCCGGAAACGTCTCGCTTCGAGGGGAAGAGAAACCATTTTCCATCATGGTAAGCACCGAATCAAGCTCAAGAGACAAGACAAGGACACAGTATCTGTTGGCAAGTGAGAGAAAGCGAAGAGAAGCGCAGAGGGTCTTCCTCTTAACTGTTAACAGAAGTAGCTTGTGAGGATCTTTAAAAGAAAAGGGCAGAAAAAGAAATGTTTTTTGTTCAATTGTTTATTATTTTGGTTTGTGTTTGAACAAAAACAAAGCAAAGAACGAATCTTGACACTGGTTAGCTAATGTTCACCGTAGCTTTCTTCACCCTTTAACCCGGGCAAACCGGTGGTCCTTTCGGTTTAGCAACCTTTGCTATCACTCACCGCAGGCTAAAAACACGAGGGAACAAGACCAAATGGGAATGGGATATTGTCACTTTATCAAATTGCAGATAGAATCATGTTTACTAGTAGACAGCACATTATCAGGAAAAGGGTATCTCTTTGGACTGTTCTCTTTATCTGGCAATGTTACAGGAAAATGGTCATTTTTCAACCCTCTCAGGTTATCCGGGAACTCCCCAGTTGGATCCCAAGTCCAACAACAACTAGGACGACGTATTTTGTCCACATCCAACTCACAGTACCAACTGAAGACTAAAATAGGACAAACTTGACTGCACTTGATCGATATTGGTTTCTATTTTTGACCCTCTTGGTCACCTGCCTCTCCTTTTACCCTACAACACTCCATATGCCACCCATGTATATACCTTTTGATACTTTGAGTATTGCTAAGTATGAATTCGGGCAAAAATTATAAACTGCGATCAAGAACCAGGGAGACAAGATATGGTAGAAACTAGAAGCTTTCTAAGTGTTTCTTTCTCCTTTATGTTCCTGGGTTAAAAAGTTTTGGCCATTTGTGTTCCTTAATTGGACAATGAGCCGCCAAAGTAACATAGAGAAGCAGAAAATTAACACTCAGAAAGTGAGTAAAAAACATCGGTTTACTAAACCTTCATGTTGAAGAATTTCAAGATTCCTTGTCATATACTTTAATCTGCAATTTGATAAACTCATTTACCAGTGGACTCTGGAACTTAAATTTCCTATATAGCATGAACGAAATCTTGCTATATGCATGCACTTGAACCATCTCTCGCGGAAGGAGGAGTTGGCATAAAACCGTTGGTTCTTACCTGCTAAGATCTTAACGAAACTTTGTTTACAAGATTAAGATATTAAGTATACTTTTTCTCATCCTTCCTTTTGGCTTCTGTTCATTGGATCAAATGATGCACAAATGGCATGTGTTCAAGCTAGTAAAGTAAAGTGTTGATCACCAATCTTCCCAGCTTTCTTTATCTTATCTTTCTTTTTTTAAGATCATCCTAACTTCCTCTATCTTATTTATTGTGATTGTTGCATGTACATTACTCTTATTTATTGATAGTGGAAAGATGGAGACCTTAGATTCTCAATAATTCCTTTAACTATAATCATTCCCTTGTACGTACTTGAGAAGGATGGAAAGTAAGGTTCTGCTTATTAGTTCCTATTTTATTTTATAGTCCAATGATATGAAGCACATGATACAAGGACAAGTGCAGCCTAAGACTTCTCCTTTGGAATAAGTATTCGAATACTAAAAGCTTCAGTGTCAGAATTCCATTTTTCGAGTGACGAAACATTCTTGGCAGATCGAGTGGAACATTGGATAAGTTCTGTACTATTAACTTTATTCTGGACCATGGTTCCCACGCCTTGTTAAAGCCTGAAAACACTCTTTAAATCAAATGTAAATTTTGATTACAGTTTTTGGCATACCATTCATTGCTTTTGTGGTAATGGCTTCTCTCCAAATGGAAGATGTTAATCGAATGATATCATATTAATTTGGACTATAAGCAAACCACAAGTTTAAAAAGAAGAAACAAGGCATTAGCGAGTGGGATAAAGAATAATCGATCACATGTTCAACTTAAATTTGAATTTAGTAAAAAAATATTATTGAGAGAGATGCTCTAACTTCTCTCTAAAAGCCTTCCTATCATACCTTTTACCCTTCTTGCCTACTAGTTGTTTGTTAAAAATCCTTCTTGTGGTGCGTCTTTTCCACCTACACCTAATGCTCTCAAACCCTCCGAACTCTCATGCTCTTGTCTCAAACCAATCTGCGCAAACTTTACCTGATCTCAATTCCCTAGCTATTCATTCTTCTGCTTTGTTCGACAGGCGACTAAAAAGGTTTGCTTTCGAGAGAGAGATGAAGATCCCCTTCCCCCTGAACATGTCACACAGCACAATTCGATCAATTACAATGAGATAGTTACGAGACCTATTGACTCAAGCAAATCAACTTATATCATGGAATGGACTGAAGAGGACCCCATTGAAATCACCGAGGGCAACGTCACTGTTGTTCAAGGGAAATTTGGCATGGAACTAGAACTATCCACCACATTCCGAGGACAATTAGACAGAATCTGGGAACAAGCAGTTGTCATTAAGCTCCTAGGTCGCTCCCTAAGCTTTCTTATGCTAAAAACCCGACTACTCTCTCTATGGAAACCAAAGGGACTAGTCAAAATTGTGGACATTGAAAACGACTTTTATCTGGTCAATTTCAGAGAGGCGGAAGACTACGTCAAGACCCTCACCCAAGGATCCTGGATCATCGCGAGAAATGCACTCTCCGTTCAGCCGTAGTTCCCTAAATTCCGGCCAGCTTCTAGAAAAATAACGCATGTCGTGGCTTGGTTAAGGTTCTCTGACCTACCAGTAGCACGGTATCACCCTTCAATCCTCACCGCGCTGGGAAATCTTGTGGGACGCACAGTAAAGATCGACAATCACACGCAACTTACCTAAAGGGAAAAATTTGCTCGGGTTGCTATCAATATAGATCTTAGTGAACTGCTCCGCTCCTTTATTGAACTGGATGGTGAGCTCATCAAGGTCGCATACGAGGGGCTTCCTCAGATCTACTTTACCTGTGGACGGGTCGGGTATGGAACCTCCACTTGCCCCGTGAAACCCGCAGCTAAATCAAGGACTGAATAACCCATCGTCAACCCAGTGGTTCCCCTACAACCCGACACCAACCTAGCAACGTCTTCGGGGCGCTTATAACAGGATGAATACGACCTCTAGATGTAGGTGGTCTGCCGCCCTCGCCACGCCCCATCTCCTTAGAGGAACCAACGCCTCTCCACCAATAACAGCTCTCCCAACGTGGGAACCAGAGGATCATGCTTCATGCCCTTGTCAGAAAACGAGCCGTTAGAGCACAATTCAGACATCCCTTCAACAGCTACGACGTCCCGCGCTCCCCCAACATTCCATTCGACGCGACCACCTCTTGCAGGCCCTAAATCCCTAGCTCCATCCACGAGTAAAGAAATTCGCCTAAAACGAAAGTCGTCTCAAGGAAGACGCATGGCCTCTCCTAGCTCCTCCAAGACGACATCGCACAAGCCCCTTCAGATCCAAACAACTTCACACCAGTCCACCCAGGACCAAAATGCGGGATCAGTTGGGCAGATCCCTATTGTAGGCTCCCTCCTCCCACCACAACCCAAAGCCCCATCTATGCCAGCACCAGCTACTTCCCAAAGCTCATTCATGAACCATATGACCCTATCTCTTCCCTCCCATGCGAATATTAGTATCCAAGATCCTTCGGTCCAATTACCCCCACCTATAGATTTGGGCTGCAAGGAAATGGAGGTGGTTGAACCCACTTCCCAAGCTTTGACTTCATTAAGTCAAATACAACACATACCCCCACCAAGACCTCCAGATCCTATCTCTTCCGCTACTTCAGACTCAGTTCTGATTGTAGAGTCAGATACTCCAATGATGGAATCTCCACCAGGCGTTACAACAGCCCAGGCTCAAGGGCTGAAAGAGAGAGCAGTTCTCTCACGGATTGATTAATTCCTCCGTTTCATTTCCAATGTCTATATTCATATGGAACTGTCAAGGGACTGGAGGTCATTCCTTCAAGCCCATCATCAAAAACTACATCCAGACCCATAAACCACGCCTTATTGTCCTCGTAGAGCCTCGTATAAGTGGGGAACAAGCTACGAAAGTTATTAGAAATTTAGGCTTTACTCACTCTTTCAGAGTGGAAGCAGAGGGATTTTCGGGCGGCATTTGGCTTCTTTGGAGACAGGATATTACAGTTCGCATCCAGTTAGCTCACCGCCAATTCGTGCATGCTTTCATTGAATGGGACCGAGTGACTTTTAATTTCACAGCCATTTACGCTAGCCCCAATTATTCTCTTCAAACCTATTTGTGGAAGTATCTTCGGCGTATCGCCAGAATCACGGACATCCCTTAGCTCTTGGGTGGCAACTTTAATGCCAAGTTGGAAAGCTCGAATAGCCGTGGAGGTTCTCGACTCCATCCTGTCGTAAACCCCAATTTTCGTGATTGTGTGCAAAGCTGCCAACTCCAGGATCTAGGCTTCTCTGGATCTCGGTTCACCTGGAGGAGAGGACACATGCTCGCCAGATTAGACCGGACATTCTGTTCGAACGATTGACACTCTGTCTTCACACACACCACTGTCACTCACTTACCTTTCCTCAAATCGGACCATCGGCCCCTCGTCGTGGCTCTTAATCATCAACGACCCCCATTTTCGAAAATTAGATACTTCCACTTTCAGTCCGCTTGGTTAACGCATGCCGAGTTTCCTCATTTCGTTGCCAAGATCTGGTCCCCTACCTGTTCAAATTTCAGCCACGAAATACAAATTTTTTCGAATCGGCTCCAACAGTGGAACTACTCTACTTTTGGTAATATCTTCCATAGGAAAAAGCGTCTCATGGCTCGTCTTGATGGAATTCAACAACAACTGGAAACTTCCAATTCCAGCTCTCTCAGGGATCTTGAATCCCACCTTCGCAAGGAATTGGAACAGGTCCTCCTCATTTACTGGCATCAACGGTCCAGAAGTCAATGGATTAGTTAGGGTGACAGGAACACCTGATACTATCATTCCATAACCATGGCTAAGCAATGAAAGGCACATATTACTTCCTTTAAGGATGCTAATAGGAATGTTCTGTCCGATCCTCAGACTATTCGTCGACATGTTCAACAGTTCCTCGCGACCCTGTTCACGGCAGATAGCTCTTATCCTACTGATCAGCTGATCCGTGGGCATTTTCCCCGGCTCCCTTTTATAGCCCTTACTGATTTGACCCGACCACTCGAGCCGGAGGAAATTAAGACGACTTTCTTCAGTATAGAGCCTAATAAGACCCCAGGGTTTGATGGCCTTCCTGCGCTATTCTACCAATCTCAATAAGATATTGTGGGCCCTATTTTGACTGTTTTCTTTCAGCGTATATTTTGTCATGAAGCCTGGGAAGCAGAGTTAAACCGTACTATCATGGTTCTTATACCAAAAACCCCGTCCCCCACGTCCATGAAG
>JANSVA010000003.1:9292451-9309531 GCA_025504915.1 Erythroxylum reticulatum
AAACGAAAGTCGTCTCAAGGAAGACGCATGGCCTCTCCTAGCTCCTCCAAGACGACACCGCACGAGTCCCTTTAGATCCAAATGACGTCACACCAGTCCACCCAGGCCCAAGACGCGGGCTCAACTGGGCAGATCCCCATTGTGGGCTCCCTCCTCCCACCACAGCCCAAAGCCCCATCCATGTCAGCACCAGCTACTTCCCAAAGTTCATTCATGACCCATATGGCCCTATCTATTCCCTCCCATGAGGATATTAGTATCCAAGATCCGTCGGTCCAATTACCCCCACCTGCGGATTTGGGATGCAAGGAAATGGAGGTGGTTAAACCCACTTCCCAAGCTTTGACTTCATCAAGTCAAATACAACACATACCCCCACCGAGACCTCCAGATCCTGTCTCTTCCGCCACTTCAGACTTAGTTCTGATTGTAGAGTCGGATACTCCAATGATGGAAACTCCACCAGCCCTTACAACAACGCAGGCTCAAGGGCCGGAAGAGAGCGCAGTTCTCTCACGGATTGATTAATTCCTCCGTTTCGTTTCCGATGTCTATATTCATCTGGAACTGTTAAGGGGTTGGAGGTCGATCCTTCAAGCCCATCATAAAAAGCTACATCCAGACCCATAAACCACACCTTATTGTCCTCATGGAGCCTGGAATAAGTGGGGAACGAGCTACGAAAGTTATTAGAAATTTAGGCTTTACTCACTCTTTCCGAGTGAAAACAGAGGGATTTTCGGACAGCATTTGGCTTCTTTGGAGGCAAGATATTACAGTTCGCATCCAGTTAGCTCACCGTTAATTCTTGTATGCTTTCATTGAATGGGACCGAGTGACTTTTAATTCCATAGCCATTTACGCTAGCCCCAATTATTCTCTTCAAACTCTATGACAGTATCTTTGGCGTATTGCCAGAATCACAGACATCCCTTGGCTCTTGGGTGGAGACTTTAATGCCAAGTTGGAAAGCTCGGATAAACATGGAGGTTCTCTACCCCATCCCGTCGTAAACCCCCATTTTCGTGATTGTGTGCAAAGCTGCCGTTTCTAGGATCTAGGCTTCTTTGGATCTCGGTTCACCTGGAGGAGAGGACAGATGCTCTCCAGATTAGACCGGACATTCCGTTCAAACGATTGGCACTCCGTCTTCACACACACCGCTGTCACTCACTTACCTTTCCTCAAATCAGACCATCGACCCCTCCTCATGATTCTTAATCATCAAAGACCCCCACTTTCGAAAACTAGATACTTCCACTTTCAGTCCACTTGGTTAACGCATGCTGAGTTTCCTCATTTCGTTGCTTAGAACTGGTCCCCTACTAGTTCAGATTTTAGCCGCGAAATACAAATTTTTGCGAATTGACTCCAATAGTGGAACTACTCCACTTTTGGTAATATCTTCCATAGGAAAAAGCGTCTCATGACCCGTCTTGCTGGAATTCAACAACAACTGGAAACTTCCAATTCTAACTCTCTCGGCGATCTTGAATCCCACCTTCGCACGGAATTGGAACATGTCCTCCTCCAAAAGGAGATTTACTAGCATCAACGGTCCAGAAGTCAGTGGATTAGTCAGGGTGACAGGAACACCCGATATTATCATTCTATAACCATGGCTAAGCAACGAAAGGCACGAATTGCTTCCCTTCAGGATGGTAATGGGAATGTTCTGTGAGATCCTCAGACTATCCGTCAACATGCTCAACAGTTCCTCGCGACCCTGTACACGGCAGATAGCTCTTATCCTACTGATCAACTGATCCATGGATATTTTCCCCGGCTCCATCATATAGCCCTTACTGATCTGACCCGACCCCTCGAGCTGAAGGAAATTAAGACGGCTTTCTTAAGTATGGAGCCTAATAAGACCCCATGTTTTGATGGCCTTCCTGCGTTATTCTATCAATCTCAATGGGATATTGTGGGCCCTATTTTGACTGTTTCTTTCAGCGTATATTTTGTTATGAAGCCTGGGAAGCAGAGTTAAACCGTACTATCATGGTTCTTATACCAAAGACCCCGTCCCCTAAGTCCATGAAGCAGTTCCGACCAATTGTGTTATGCTCTGTGATCTATAAAACGATCACCAAAGTCATTGTCAATCGAATTAAACCCTTCCTCAACGATTGGTAGCTCCTATCCAATGTAGCTTTGTCCTTGGGCGCTTGATCACGGACAATATCATTATAGTCCAAGAAGTTATCCACGCTATGCGGAGGAAAACTGGGCAATTAGGCATTATGCCCATTAAGGTCGATCTGGAAAAAGCTTATGATCGGTTATCATGGGATTTCATCCAAGATACTTTATTCAACATGGGCTTGCCTGCTTTTTTATCGATCTCATCATGAAGTGCATTTCTACGGTTTCCCTCCAAGTTCGGTGGAACGGCGAGCTTAGTGAGCCCTTCCGCCCCTCCCGAGGAATTCGTCAGGGTGACCCCCTCTCGCCCTACCTATTTGTCCTGTGTATGGAACGATTAGGGCAAACTATTACGCACGCAGTTACTCAAGGCCGATTGCAGCCTATAAAATTGAGCAAAACTGGGTCGGCTCTCTCTCACTTATTTTTCGCTGACGATCTCATCCTTTTTTCTGCAGTCACTATGGATCAAGTGGAGGTGATTCGTCGTACCTTAGATTCCTTCTGTGCAGCTTCCGGGCAACGTATCAGTCAAGACAAATCCCGGTGCTATTTCTCTAAGAATATTTCTACATCGATGTCCCGTGGCTTAAGCAATGCGCTGGGGTTTTCTCAAACCAACGATCTCGGTCGATATCTCGGGGTCCCACTCCTGTACAAACGGGTAACCAAGCAAACTTATCAATACATTCTTGATAAGGTCCATCAACGGTTATCAAGCTGGTCTGCCAATCTTTTGTCCTTTGTTGGTCTGCTTACCTTAGCCCAATCCGTCATAACAGCTATTTCTAGTTATACGATGCAAACGGTCTGGCTGCCTCACCGTCTATGAGACGAAATGGAGAAGATCACGCGTCAATTTTTGTGGGATTCTACCAATGAAGTCAGGAAACTTTCTTTAGTCAACTGGGAGGATATTTGTAAACCCAAAGCGATGGGAGGGCTGGGAATCCGGAGAATTAGGGAAACCAATGACGTCTTTTTAGCCAAATTAGGATGGACCCTGATCGACAAGCCTACTTCTCTTTGGGTCAAAGTTCTCTCAGTGAAGTACAACTTTGATGTTAACCATCTCCCCAACACCATCGACACCATTGGTGGTTCTATGATTTGGAAGAGTATTAAGTCTACCTGACACATCGTGATTCAAGGTATGAAATGGGTGCTCGACGATGGTGTCCGTACTAGATTCTGGTTGGACCATTGGGTTGCGGGAGTAGGACATCTCATTCACTAGGCTACCACCCCTCCTTCTGCTCTTGATAGTAACGTAAGTGTCCATCAGCTTGTGGAATCTGACGGTGTTTGGAATTGGGACGCCTTGTAAGGCTCCCTCCCGATGGACATATACCATTTGATAACTGGAACATTCCACCCGAGGCCTTTCCTAGGACAGGATAAGCTATCTTGTGGTATGTCCGACACTGGTCATTTTACTGTGGTTTCTACTTACTTCATGCTTAGGGATCAGGAGGACACTGAGGTTACTGGATTTTGGAAGGCCATCTGGCACTAGCCTGGCCTACAACGAATTTGGTCTTTTCTCTGGCTCCTCCCACAGGATAAGTTACTGACTAACCAACATAGGGTTCGCAAACATCTCACGACAGAGGGGTCTTGTTACCACCGCGGCTTCGAAGAATCCTCTCTTCATATGATTTGCGACTGCGTCAGAGTCCGACAAGTGTGGAACTCATTTTTGTCGAATATAGTTAATTATGATTTTTTCATTCTACCACTCCACCAATGGCTCTATACCAATCTCCACGGCCACAGACGAGTGTTCAGACAGGTGTGGTCTACTTTTTTTGGCAACCACTCCACCAATGACTCTATACTAATCTCCACAGCCACAGACGAATGTTCAGACAGGAGTGGTCGACTTTTTTTGGCACGATTTATTGGTTATAATGGGCTTGGCATAATGGGCCCCTTTTTGATATTCATTTTATTTGGCCATCCTCACCTATTTCTGTTATTTTATCTTATGCAAATCAGATCCACAAGTCACCCACTTGGCAAAGCAGCTTTATAACCGGACATCCCCATCGCCACGAGCAACTCATAAGATGGTGCAAACCTCCTCTCAGGTGGGTCAAGTTGAACACAGATGGAGCTTGTATCCATTTCTCCTCCTTAACTTTAGCTGCCGGACTCCTCAGAGACAGTCCTGACAATTGACTTGGTGGGTTTATCCAAAATCTTGGCTGGTGCTCTTCGGTGTCTGCGGAATTCTGGGAAGTGTTTACAGGGCTCACGCTCACGTGGACTCTAGGGTATCGTCGGATTGAACTGGAAGTCGACTCGGCTGTGGCCATCCAACTCTTCTCTTCCTCGGCCAGCCGATCCTCAATTCATAACCCTATTGTTCAAGGGATTCACGAACTGTTCACGCGGAACTGGACAGTGGTTCATCGTCACATCTACCGTGAAAGGAACCGCTGTGCAGACTGGCTAGCGAGCTATGCTGAGCATTTTGCGATCAACACTACTTATTTTGATCTTCCACCTATTGAGTGTTATGTACTCCTCTTAGAGGATATGTCAGGAGTTTGTTTTCTGAGACACGTCGTATAATCAGTTTCTTATTTTTCCTTATATTAAAAAAATTGAGCTAATAATTGAGCCCAGTATGACTATCCTGAAAAGAAAAGAGTTGAGGCCACAATATTGCCAGCTGCTCTCATCTTCTTGGAACTCAAGAAACCCTTTTTGGGTTTTAGCACCACAGGTTGATTCATCAAGTTCTGCGATCAACGAGAGGAAAGTATTTCTATAATAACTAAAAGCTTACAATAGATTGTGCAGCATCAATGAAGCCAAGTAATCTTCATCCTCGTCAAAATTTTAGTTAATAACGGGATGTTTGCTTAAGAGAGTATTTAGAATAGTATTGAATTTAATTTTTTAGTGTTTGAAAATATTTAAAAAGGTTAATTTCAATTTATATATGAATTTAAACTTCATTATCTTTTATAAATTGAATTTACCTAAAAAAAGTATCGAAATTAAATTACAAACCAAGACTTCAAATTTTTTAAACATTAAAAATATCTTTCTAATTAGCTCGTAAAGTATACCTTTTAAGTGTGGGATAAAGAAAGGGTTTTCTAAGAAAAAATATCAATTTAATGACTCTAAAAGGAAATGCCCACTAGCGAAGAATTGTTTAAATAGGCAAACGGGGGAGGATGATGGGATTGTGAGGATGAACTCCATGCAACTTCTCTTGAGTGGAGGGTTTGCTTTTTAATAGTTTAATTTAAAGTATAGAATGCAAAGCCTTCTTTAATGCTCTCCTATGATGCCTCAGGTGCTTGTTCTTTACCTGCTTATTCTTATAGCTTTAAGGGGTTATCTTTTTTTGTCATACCATGAGTTAGTTTTTCATACTATTTATTCTTACTGGCAAGAAGATGCTGTACAATGCGATCAGAATTTTCTCATTGGGAAAAGCGCTGATGCGGTATTGTCTAGCAGGAGCTTGAAAAGACCGATGATTTTTGTTGTGGTTCTTGTCATACAACACTACCAGTACTAGACGCTGTGGCCATTTGGAAAGCTAACTAATGTACATCACATCACCACCTACAAGCTGGGGCTACATTTTGCACTTTTCTTGGGCTTCCATAGCAGTTAATGACTCGTCAGGCAAGCAAGGCTTGATTATCCACTGGTTCTATTTTAAGTTTTTAACTTCATGAATAAAGTTCTCTCTCATTTGCTTCTAGAATCTTGAAACTCTTCGTCCTTGTTATCCATTTTCCACTAGGCTCCATTTGTCATCTCCCGAAGGCTTGTAGGCAGGAGAAGTCACGTAGTAGTATTGAAAACCAAGATTGACCCAAGAAAACCTGTCCAGAACCCTCTTTGCTTGCGGTTTAAAGGATTATAAGCCTTTACTCTAACCTTTGTAAGGTAAATGCCACTCATATAATATCTTCAAAGCAATAAACTCGATAACTAGAATCACCAGGATAACACCTTTTTGAGGTTATTTCCTAAATTAACGTCCTAATCTAGGCTGTATTTTCACGTGAGTGCTTTCCTGGAATCACAATAACTAGTTATGTTGATAGGACAATATAGAAACTGCCACTTCCAGTTTACTAATACCTACGCTGTAAACGAGCCATGACAATTCCTATCCTTACCAGAATCGCAAATAGATGAGAAGAACCAGACTCTGGCAATTTAAAGAAGGCAACTCAGTAGGAAGAAATCGTGATTAATCATGCACTTGAAGCATTATATTTTGTTGTACAACATATATAACATGAAGCAGAAATCAAATCATGAGCAGATCTCCAGCCATTGACATTCCAACACTCAGGTTCCAAAAATCTGAGTTGAATGCAAAGCATAGTTTTCTGCAAGTATATGTACATCTGTAAACGTCGCCGTATATCTGCAGGTGCATGTGATTCCTTTTCTCGTGATCATTAGGGGTGAGATAAACATTAGGACTGTACTGCTGCAAGTTCATCAGGATTATCATCTGGTGAATTATATACAGCTACATGTAAACATCTCTTTAACCAGCCATAGTGAATTATCCATTTTCCCCATATTTATTTACAAGAAGTGGCTGACCGCTGGGATGTTTCAGTATAGCTTCTCTTTCAGATCATATAATCAAACAACAAGGCATGAGTCTCATGCACTACAAGAGGCAAATTCTCAAGGTAAAGGTAGAAGTGTCTCAGGTTTTCCTTCGCAACGGTTACTGCATCAACTATATCATCACTGCTAATAAGGACCCATAAATCTCCTGACCTCACTCTCCTTAGGCTGCCTCGGCAAAATGGGCAGGACTTAGATCTCCCATTCCTTTTCAGATGAAATTCATTGCGACAGAAATATGTGTCAGCCATCAATTTTCATCAAAAGGTCTCAATACAATTACCAAAAAAAAAAAAAAGAAATAGGAACAAAGAGTACCAGTCATGGAAGCAGCTCATGCACAAGGAGTGGCCACAGTTTGGCAGTACCATTTTTGCCCCATTTTCCAAGCAAATCCCACATTCCTCATCTCGCTCAGTATCGTTATCAACAAGCTTCCTCCTATTTTCCACCCTCATTTTATTCAAAACATCAATTTTTTGGTTTATCTGGTTATCTTCGAATTCAACAAGCTCAGTTTCAAGCTGCCTAAGTGAAGGGTATATAACGGCTGCATGAAAATTGGAATCAATGAAAGTAGAAAAGAAGGAAACCAAATGCTTGACAACAATTCCTCAGGGAAACAAACCATAAAACTCCCGTAGAGAGGCCTTTCTTTCTTTTGACGATAACATTGGCATTCCATCAACATAAGCCTAAACAGTTTGAACAAGTTTCATTTCAGTTTCCACATAAAATTAGAAAAAAAGAAAATTCCTCAAAGAATCTATGAGACTAAAACCTTAAAACTCAGCCTTCTATTCGGTCACAAAAGGAAAAGAAGAGTTCAATTTACCTTATATACAAGTATGTGGAGAAGGCCTAAGTAACTTGGGAGAGCATCCGTGCAACTATAATCCATCCATTCAACAAAAAACAGGATGAATGGAGCGAAGGGACTATAGGACAATCTCATTTGCACATGGTTTCCACTAGCGTCTCCAGGGAGAGCACCTGCTCTGAAAAAACCAACCACAGCCCGCCCATCAATATAATAAGCTCGAGTAACAACAGTATCAAAAATTATCAAAGCACAACTAATTTTACATAATTGATTCAACAATTGCATTTCTACCTAAAAATCCACTGGAAATTCAACCGTTGAGCACACCTGCTTTCACCAGAAACCAACTTCAGGCTACAAGTTACCAACTTTATCCATTCTCATTACAAATTCCACTTAACTAAAACATGGTTCCGCAACCGAGAAACGAATAGAACATATATTTACCACTTTTCTTCTTAGTTTATATAATTCTCCACAGTCTAACACAAATAAATAGGACCAACAACTCAAGCCCAGTAAATAAACAAGGGGGAAAAACAGAGTTATCAATTTACCCATAAATTAAATAGCAAAAATAAATATGGGTTCCACAGAATTTTAAGTTCATGGGAAATAAAGAATAAAAGGGAAAATAATTGGACACATTACACAGAATAAAAGCACTTACAAACTATTGGCATGCTGTACATCAGCTTCAAGGGCTTTCAGAGATTCCCTGAAAGATGAAGACCTGGTGGGCTGTTTTTGATACATTAGCTCTCCTCCTGACAGGGAAAAAGAAAAAAAAGGCAACGGCAAAGGGAGTAAAAAAGATGCAACTTCAGAAAGAGAGAGAGAGAGAGAGAGAGAGAGAGAGAGAGAGAAAAAGCAGAGGAATTTATGATAAAGGCTTGATTTTGGTGGAGTGGTTTGGTTATATTGAAGAATGTTGGAGACCAGAAACACAAAGATGGGTCCTTTAGAAAAAGAGAAGGAGCAAGAGAGGAGCTTTGGCTTTGGCTTTGCTTAGTGTTCAAACCTTTCACACATTTGAAGAAAAGGAAGGAATATCTTGCCCATCTAATCTCCAATGCTTGTTTGCTTTCCTAATACTGCCTTCATTATTTTCTAATCACCTACTTGTCTTGTGCAGGTATTATTATTTTCCGGCCTGACTTTTGTTCCTGAACTGCCTCAACAATTCTTTATCCACTTAACATATTTTTTGACCCAACAAAGAACCCAAATTTGAACAGGCCATAGATTCTTCGCTCTTCATTATTACTTTGAGATATGTTTTTTAAAAGGAACAAAAAGAAGACCCAATTCCTTATTTTGATAACTAAGTATAATTGTGATGAGTTTAGGTTACAGGGGCAGAAATCTTACTCATGTTCAAAAGGGGAAAAGAATTGTTATTTATGTTCATAATAAGTGAATTTTGTGTATCATATACATAATGAAATAGCAGAAATTACTACACTTTAATTGGTTAGTTATATATATTTATAAAGATAAAAACAAATTTTCCACTAATTAGAGATAAAACTGTGTATTACTTAATCTTCTCAGATTTAATATCAATAAATCATTTTACAGAATTATTGTTAATTGATTATTTATTTTTTCTAATTCACTATTTGCATGAATATGATATATGTATTGTTCATTATTAAATTTTAATTTGACCTCCTACCTTAAAAAAATATAGTTTAATAATTAGGTCAACTTGTATGGGGCATTTAACCATGGTTTAGATAACTCTCATTTTCAAAGGAGGCATTATTGTATTAGTATATTATATGAACTCAAATTTGAGAATCTGTTCCCGTCTAGTCCGGTGACTGCTTTTCTTTTTTATCTCGCAGAACTTTCTACAACATCCAATGAAGTTTTGGGTCTCTATAAAAAGGATATTGAGTTTTTGCAGGCAGTAAATGCAAAGTACCATACTATTGAATGTTCTCCATGTTCATCTTGACTGCTACATTTCAAGAGTATGGATCAAATTAAAAGCTCAAACCATTACACAAGGTGCGTAAAGATTTAGAATTTTATTATTATAAAAAATTATGTAAAAATTGCATTGGTTTTAGAAATGTAAATGGTTATTCTCATATTGGTTTTTCTTAAGAAAAAAAAAAAACTGGACCACGTTATGCAGGGCCTAATTATTGAATGCAAAAGAACAAGGTAGAAGATCCTTGATTGACAATGAAGCTTGCCCAGAAAGATATCCAGCTTAGGGCCCAAAATGGGATATTGCATGACAGATAAGCTTATTTTGGATCAAGCTAATGTACGATGCATGGGTTTATCGAAACTGGTGTTTTTTATTAGTTAGGGTAAAGATGTGTGGGTGTTGATGATGATGATACATTTAGCTTTTTTCTTTTTTTATTAAACCACCAATCACCTTTTTCTTGGTACCATTTGAATCCACGGCAATTTGTAATTTATTATTTTTTAAATTTGAATCTTAATTTTCTTAATTTAAAGCGTGATTTGTTTACCACTATATCAAGTTATTATTAGTAATCATCAAAACTTTCAGTTTAGTTAGGTGACTCCTGTGATTTGGTGATACATCAAAACTCCCAGCAATTATGAATTTGAGAGAGTCTATTTTTCAACGAGAAACCTCATAGAGTTCAGACTTCAGACCAGGCTAATCACTTTGGATGAATTTGAGGGAGTCCATTTTTCAACGAATAACCTCATAGAGTTCAGACTTCAGGCCAGGCTAATCACTTTGGAATGTAGCATGGGGTGAGAGACCAAGTCCATTGGTGTTAATAGTACGACGCTTTAAATGTTCTGGATTTTAGCTTTTGCTTCAAATACACAGACGTGAGGTGGGGACCTCAAATATCTTCAGCAGCAACTGTGATTGGGAAGAGCCTCAGTTGCATTTGCATACCATTTCAACCTCTGACAGACAAGTTGGTCCTACAGACCAAAAAAAAGCAGATTTTGTGGCACTCTAAAGCTAAAGTAGGTTAAAGCTATGCAGACAATTAAATAACTTCAATAGTAACATTCATATCCTCTTTTCGCCTTTTCTCTTCTTTAGACGCGTCCCTTCGCATGTCTTATCTTGTTTTCACTACATTGTAGTAACTTGAATCATCTTATTTTCAAAGAAGTATAATCACGTAAAATTAGAAATTTAAAAACTTTCTTAACAATTGAGATATCCATTTGAGACAAATTTGCAGTACTGACTTTATAGTTTTGGTCAGGGACAATAAAAACAAGCATCCAACTCCAATAGAAGATTTTGTTTTGCTGTGGATTTTGTTGTACAGTCTCCACATTTTAGTTTCAGCTTATGTCACACTCTTTGTGAAAGCTAGTAAAGCAGAAGCTGCAGTCTTTATTTGTTGGGAAAAGCAGATTCCAAATTGAAGAGAAAAAGATACAAGTGTGAGTGAATATTGTCACAAACTCATCGATCCAAAAAGGTGAATAAGTTTAGTAGTGGAGGAAAGCTGGGATAGATGCTGAACATGACATAGAGTTCTCATTTCAATCAGTTAAATTAAAACCCATAAATGAACAAAAGGGTTGCTCTGTCTTCCTGTTCTTCAATGGCCTTTTATTTTGTCCTCTATTTGTTCTCTGTCTCTTCTATTGTGTGCAACTGCCAAGTTACAGGTATGTAGTTCTTGAATCTGCAGATATCTTCCTCCAAAGTTTCTTCTTTCAGTTTGATGCATCAGAAACATCAATAAGCGTTTGCATTCCAACCTGAAGTTTATGAATTTTAGTTCATAGAGTTTCCTCAAGCACAGTAATTTTCTAAAGAACTGACAGTAAAGAAACAATCTGGTTATTGTCAAGATGAAGCATTCTGTTCTACCATATGATATTGCAGTAATTTTCTACCTTCCTGGAATATCAACACCAATTACATAGACTGAAAATAAACTTTAATCGATGTAAATATGCAGAGTTCATCAGTATAGATTGTGGAGGATCAGGTAACTACACTGATCTGAAAACTGGACTGGCATGGATTTCAGACAATGGTATCATGAACAATGGAAAACCAGCAATAGTGCAAAATCCAACTGGAAACTGGATGCAATATCAAACACGCCGAGACTTCCCTGTAGAAAACAAGAAGTACTGTTATACAATAAACACCAAAGAGAGAAGGCGGTATCTTGTTCGAGCAACTTTCCTGTATGGAGACTTAGGAGATGAAGATGCATACCCCAAATTTGATCTCTATATAGACGCAACTAAGTGGTCGACCGTGACTATATTGGATGCTTCAAGAGTCTATGTGAAGGAAATAATAATAAGAGCTCCTTCAAGTTCTGTCGATGTGTGCATTTGTTGTGCCACAACTGGTTCTCCCTTCATATCCACTTTAGAGCTGCGACCCCTCAACCTTTCCATGTATGCCACCGATTTTGAGGACAACTTCTTCTTAGAGGTAGCTGCTAGAGTAAATTTTGGTGCTCCAAGCAAGGATGTTGTGAGGTATGCTGATTGAGGAACGCTTCATTGATTCTAATTAGTCTTTTGTGTCCTAAACCTTCTTGTGCAATATGATGGATATTTGAGATGTAAAATTGGCATTTTGAATCTCTCAGGTATCCAGATGACCCCTATGACAGAATCTGGGAATCTGATTTGGACAAAAGGCAGAATTACCTGGTGGGTGTGGCACCTGGAACCACTAGGATCAACACGTCAAAATACATTGACGTTAGGACTAGAGAATATCCTCCTGTTAAAGTGATGCAAACAGCTGTTGTCGGTACTGAAGGAGTACTGAGCTATAGATTGAACCTGGAGGATTTCCCAGCCAACGCCAGAGCTTACGCATATTTTGCGGAAATAGAAGACCTGGAAGCAAATGAGACTCGAAAATTCAAGTTGAGTCTACCTAATGTACCGGACTATAGCAATGCAGTGGTAAATATAGCTGAGAATGCCAATGGGAGCTACACACTTTATGAACCAAGCTACATGAACGTGACACTGGATTTTGTTCTGTCATTCTCCTTTGTTAAGACCCGAGATTCAACTCGAGGACCTCTCTTGAATGCAATCGAGATCAGTAAGTATCTGAAGATTGCATCAAAGAGTGATGCCCAAGATGGTAAGTGAATTTACTCACTGCTTTTCGCTTTCTGCATAGAAAGTTATGTTTGACGATTGCGTGTATATGCTTAAAACGAAGTTCTTGACCTGTCCGAAATAGCATTAATAACAGAATTTTCAATTCTTAGTTTCTGTTCTCAATGCCCTTCGCAACATGTCTGCTGAAACTGATTGGACAAAGGAAGGAGGTGATCCTTGTGTGCCAGCTCGTTGGGATTGGGTGACTTGTGCCTCAACCACCCCACCAAGAATCACAAAAATGTAACTTCTTCTTGCTAAGTTAATAATAGATGCAGGTTCATCTCAGTTTTAAGCAAACCTCCTTCAGTTTAAAATCCATAGAAGCGTTGTCCATGATGATAAAAAGAATGTCAGGCTTGGTTTTGTGGTCTAGTTTTGAATTCATAGGAATGGTATGATCCTTCCACTCAACAATTGAACAAGTGTGGAGGGAGATACTCTTTTCTTTCCATAAAATCTATATAATCAAGCCACTTTTATCATCGAACTTTTCTGTGGAAGTGGGCTTATTTGAACTGCTTAACAGTGCACTTTCAGGCAAGAATCTGAAGGGGCAGATACCTCCTGAGATTAATAACATGGAGCAACTTACAGAGCTGTAAGTATTCTTTCATAAGCTATAGTTGTCATAGTGATCATTGTCTCAATTCCTTTTGGTTCTATAGGTGGTTGGACGGTAACTTCCTCACGGGGCAACTTCCTGATATGAGCAATCTTGTTAATCTGAAAATTATGTAAGCTTTAATTGTAATACTGTACCTTTCCCTCTGAAGTTGCATGCACCTATGTTGGTGTTGCTGTGATCTTGAAATAATTTCAAAATAGCCCATTGCCTGTTTCTTTATATACTCTGCAGGCATCTGGAGAATAACAAACTGAACGGTTCATTGCCCGAGTGCCTGACTAGTCTTCCAAATTTACAAGAACTGTGAGTAGTATCCTGGACTTTCTGTATTATTCTTCTTGCTAGATATTAAAGTATGACACTTCACAGGAATTTATTTAAAACAGATTATGAAAGTTCCCTTGATATGCTCTAATTCTATGCGATTTTCATTTCTAGCCATATTTTCAGTAACTCTGAATTCTGAACTTGCAGGGACTTGCAGAATAACTCGTTTAGTGGAAAAATACCTCCAGGATTGCTAAATGGAAAAGTACACATAAAGTGAGGACTAGGGTAGTAATCTTGTAATGTGGTTAAAATACCTTCATCCCTTGTAATCAGATGAAAAGTTGACTTATATTCTTAGCTGAAATCAGGATACCTGATGCCTGATGGTATGGAAAATTAACAAAAACAACTGCTTCATTTCCTTGGCAGCTACGAAGCCAACCCTGGACTACATAAAGGGTCAAGAAAAAGGGAGCATTTTGAATTGGTACTTGGGATTTCAATTGCTGTACTGGCAGTACTATTAGTTCTCGTGTTAGGAAGTTTGCTACTCCATCATCGTCGCAGAAATATGTCCCCTCTCAAAACTGAGGAGCAAGGTGTGTTTTAGTTCAGTTATTCCTCGTGTTATTTTTCAGAAGTTTTCTGTTTACTTGATTTTTCTCGTGTCATACCAGGTCATTCTTTACGTGCTAGCACAAAGCCCTCGACGGCTTATTCTGTTTCAAGAGGTTGGCATTTGACAGATGAAGGTATTTCATACTATATCTCACTTTCTGAGCTTGAAGAAGCAACAAAGTTCTTTTCCAAGAAAATTGGGAAAGGAAGTTTTGGTACGGTCTACTATGGCCAAATGAAAGATGGGAAAGAAGTAGCAGTGAAAATTATGGCTGATAGCTCTAGCCATTTGACCCAGCAGTTTGTAACGGAGGTACTATCCATCTTCAGCCGCACAATTTGAGAAACATTTGGGATTTTTATTATCTTATAGGATTGAATTACAAGAGATTCACTAAATTCACATTCCAAGCTCACAAGTACTATCTTAGATTTGGAATTGAGTTGCTTATTAACAGCATCAACATATATTCAGGTCTCGCTCTTGTCAAGGATTCATCACAGAAACTTGGTTCCCTTAATTGGATATTGTGAAGAAGAACATCAGCGGATCCTGGTTTACGAGTATATGCACAATGGAACTCTGAGAGATCATATACATGGTATGCGCCTATCTGTTTGGTCTTTTTCAGACCCTGTCTTGTGCTTCGTTATAGGTATGAGTAGGGTAAAAAATTTTGCAGGTTCTGTTAACCAGAAGAAACTAGACTGGCTAGCTCGTCTAGGAGTCGCTGAAGATGCAGCAAAAGGTTTCATGCTTACTTTCTTTTTCTTCTTTAAATGATTAGATATAATAAGTTTATAAGTAAGCATAAATTTATATACTTGTAGGCCTCGAGTATCTACACACTGGTTGCAACCCCAGCATCATACACAGGGATGTGAAGACAAGTAACATTCTCCTAGACATCAACATGAGAGCAAAAGTATCAGATTTCGGACTTTCTAGGCAAGCTGAAGATGATTTAACCCATATTTCAAGTGTGGCAAGAGGCACAGTTGGTTACTTGGACCCTGAGTAAGCCGCAACTTTTTGAGTTTATTGCTTTCTGTTCGTCCACGTAAATGCTTTATGCAAGTCCTTTATCAGGTACTACGCCAATCAGCAACTTACTGAGAAGAGTGACGTCTATAGTTTTGGAGTAGTCCTCCTGGAACTGATATCTGGTAAAAAACCAGTCTCAGCAGAAGATTTCGGTTCAGAACTGAACATTGTTCATTGGGTAAGTTCATTTTTCGACAGCGTTCGTTCGTTTTCAAAAGCTTAACCATTCTACGTTACTATGATCCAGGCAAGGTCACTGATTCGAAAAGGAGATGTAACAAGCGTTGTAGATCCATATCTGATAGGAAATGCCAAAATAGAATCGATCTGGAGGGTCGCAGAGGTTGCTATCCAATGTGTGGAACAACGTTCAGTTTCAAGACCAAGAATGCAGGAAGTCATATTGGCAATACAGGAAGCTGCTAAGATAGAAAAAGGAACTGACGACGACACCCAAAAACTAGCTTCTGGCACTAGCGGCTACAAGGCACAATCTTCTAGGAAGACGTTATTAACAAGCTTTCTTGAGATTGGGAGTCCTGACGTATCAAACGGTTGCTTAGTCCCATCTGCCAGATAACTCCATTTACCTTTTTAGTATCGGTACATGGTTCGAAATTGTAAAGTTTACGGCTTGATGTTGGAGCCTGTTTTCCTTTACTTTACTCTAAAAATCTTCCATTTCATATAAGACATTAGGACTCTATGTTTGTGAAGTATTTTATGTTGACCCATTAGAAATAGCCTTTTTATAAGTTAAGTATTATTAGAGCTTCTTAAATTTTACATATCGGCATGATTCATTCTAGACATTGTTATTACGCTAATGAATTAAATCTTAGTTAGAGATCCAAAGGGTTGACTGCAATTGTCTAGACCGATTCAACCAATCAACAGAAAGCATTTATCTTTGAACCCAAAATAAATTGTCTTGACCCTTTCATCCAGTGGTGGGGACACAACGTTAAAGACTGGATTTAAAAACAATGTTCTAAGCTAGAGGTCAACAAGACGAAATAAGATCCAATGTTGGTGAAATCGAATATTAGGTAGGCATTAGGCAATGTTGTTTATATATCTCACGTTTAAGTAACAATCTTAAACAGACATCAAGCATCAAGAAATGGAAGATAATAAAATAAGTGATGAGTGTAGAATAATCAAAAGATTGGAGGCATCCATCTTAAGACTTTTAAGCACAAGTCCACACTTGCCTTCTCTCAACAATCTTATTCATTGCCTCCTAGTTTGGTTCCCTTACCAAATGGTCTAGTTTATGGGGGCGTGGTAGCCTTATGGTCCAAGTTCCCTCCCAAGACTTCCTTCCAAGAGTTGCCTTGACCTAGTGAATGGTTGAATTTGCTCATGGAAATCCTAAAGGACTATTATTTTTACACTCACATGCTAGTTGAAGATCAAACATATAGAACTCATTTTAGAGGGGTTATGTGAAATTTCAATTGGGGATAAATCAAATATAGGAGCTTCATATTAAAGAAAGGGTTGGCCCAATATATAAGACTCTCGATGATTGGAGGAAGTCATTAATTATACTTAATCTTCTTTTTATATTTTACAAAAAAGCTATTCCTGATAGTTAAATATATAACTTTTCAGTCACAAATAAATAATCTTATCAGTTATTCCCAGATTAAAAAAAGATTAGTGTTAAACCCCGTTTAAGTTAAAATAATTTTGTAATGGTATCCTAGTTCCAGTTGCATGTAATGTAATCAGAATACTAACTCTTAATATTATATTTTCCCATGCCCCAAGTCTCCATCAAGTTTTGCATTAATTAACACGT
>JANSVA010000003.1:9317644-9342301 GCA_025504915.1 Erythroxylum reticulatum
CTTCAATCTAGCCCTTAGTCCATTATACTTATTCTTCAATTGAATATCAGTATACTCCTTATTGAACTTTGTTTGAATCCCTGCTTTAATATTCTTCCAACCAGATTTCAACAAGGTAGTAGTTGTTCGATTTCCCTTCTTAACTTCTTTAACCATCAAAGAGATTAAATACATCTCTATCATATCATTCCATACCCCATCTTTTTCATTTACTTTTATACAATCATTGTCATCATTCATATTGTTCAAGCCTTCCTTAACTAAATTTAATAACATAAATGACATCAATCACAATAATATTTACAAAGTATTAAACGCTAAATATAGTTTAAAATAAACATGTGACAATGCATTGTATTCCACATGTAAAAAAACATCGGTTCTCTACATTAAAAAGAGGTATTACATCAAGAAAATAAAGTCATGTGACATATGTAAAAATAGGAATACACGTGAAGACTTGTAAGGCACGTAAATGCATTTAATATTTCAACTTTGCGTTTAATGCATGAATACACATGCATGAAAGGAATTTAATGTTTCAACAAATGCATTTAATGCATGACCTTTTTTTATTTTAAAGATGAAGCTTTTCATTCAATAAAAAATGATAGAATCCTTAGAGAGGAATTATATAACTTTATGAGGCATGCAGACAAGGAATTGATGCTGGAAATGTTTCAAGAGGAGCTTAAAGCTTGGAAACTTGTGTAAGATAAGTGAAGAGTTTTTAGTTTGGAAGTGCTTTCCCCTGGGACATACATATAGTGAAGCTCCTTTACATTATTTTACCTATGTTATGTTTTAACCTTCCAGTGGAACGATTGGCTTTGTAGATGATGTAGAGTTGAAGTAATCCTTTGTGGAAAAAAAAAAGATAGAAGCTATGGATGTTGGTAAGAAGAAGCTGTATGCAGCCAAGGTTTGGGTCAAGCCATAGCTGAACTTTAAAGAACTGTAAGAGTTTAAGCACATGGAAGATGCTAATGCCCCACTTTTACTTATTCTGATCTTTGTGTGAAGAAAGATTTTCATAGTCCTGAATGGCAAGAGGTGCAAGTTCATGATCCTGCAGTACAAGATGCCACAAGCCATGCTGTGAAGACTTTGCAACAGAGATACAATTCATTGTTTCCTTATGTTCTTCAAGAGATTGTTCATGCGAAGGCTGAGGTGGTGGATGACTTGGCAAAATTTAACATGCTCCTCAAGGTCAAGAGGGGAAGCAATGAAGAGAAGTTGAAGTTGGAGGTTCACAAGAACAACGAAGGCTCCTTCCATCTCAATCAGATAGAGTCACATAACTGAACTTTGAATTTTACTGACCTTACAAAATCCATTTTTATTTGCTACTGCTTTGTTTTAGACCCTTGTTCTCTTCTTAGTGACTGGTTTGTGTATCTTGGTAAAGACAATAAAGTTTCTAAAAGTTTTATATACAACTAATGGTTCTCCACTGTTGGCCCGTAAATTTTTCTTGATGGATACGTATGATTTACATTAATTATGAGGTCCTTATGAAAGTTTATAGAGTTAATTATTATGTTGATGTTAGAAAGATTACATGACATAGGTTAATTGAATTAAAGTGTTAAGGTAGTAAGATTGAATGAAGGGCATTTTTGGACGACCACTTAAGGTTAAAAGAACCTAAGCTTATAAGGAAGGGTAAAATGGACTTTTTGGGTTCATTAAAGGTGAAAAGGAGAAGATGAAAGGTAGGCTTGCATGTAAAGAAGCCACAAAACGAAAATTAGAAAGGAAGAAGAGAGGATTCGGTGAAAGATAGAAAAGAAAGAAAGCTAAGCTAGGTTTTCATTTTTTTTAGCCTTCAAGAGAGATTTTAAGGTGGTTCAAGAAGAGAAAAAGAAAGAAGAAGAGAAGAGCTTCCATTTGAGCTAAGAAACTTTTCATTTGGTGAAGATTCAAGGTAAGTTTGATTTTTTATACTTGGATATATGGAAGGGATTTTGGTTTATGAAGTTTAGGAAATACATGGGCCTAAGCAATTTAGAATCAATTTTAGTGAATATGCTTTATGGGTTTTCAAATTTGAATTCCTATTGAATGGGAATTTTGCCATTTATGAAGGAAATCAAGAAGGGGATCAAGAGAGGCAAGATGAGTAAGAGGAAAGACATCTTTAAGCCAATTTCTTAAGCAAGGAATTCAAAGTGGGTACATGTTTATAATAGAGTAAATAAGTTACTAATGTTTTCTTTGAATCAAAGAAGTTTAATGATTTCAATTGCATCATAAGTGTTGCATTTATTGCTTTTGAATGGTTTAATAAATTCCAATATGTTTTTATATGAATTGTGTGATGATTTATGAAAAGACTTTGAAAGTGATTTTTTTTTGAAAAGATAACATGTTTACGATATTATGTTTCTGAAATATCTCATGTTTATGAAAAATCAAGTTTAAAAAAAGTGTAATTTTGGGCAATATGTTTACAAGATGTGAAATGCATGATTATGTGGGTTTATGGTGGTCCCCTAAGTTAAGTCAAGTGTACTTTGACAAAAGGCTTCTCCCACCTATCTACTAGTAACATGGAGCTCCTTCATAAACTCTCATAAGTTCATGGCTATGCAAAACCAGTATGTGGGATTGCGTTAGTACGTTTTGTCTACCGCTACATAGGACCCTTATAAGAAATGTGTAATACGTTCTATTTTGGATCCGCCCAAACCATTCTAATGTGCTTATGTGCCTATAATTTGTGAACAAGTTTGATGCATTCATGTTTTATGGTTTGTGAATTTGACTACATGATGAGAAGTTAAGAAACATGTGTTTTATGAACTCAATAAAAATTTTCTATGACAAGTAAAATGTTTTCAAGGGTTTTGCTTATTTTTCCGTTATAAACTGTTACCTACGAGCTTTCAAGCTCACCCCTTTTATCCCATCTTCAGGTGATAGCTAAGAGATCAAGTGATCAAGAGCCTAAGAGAATTTCTTCAAATTGATGAACTTTGTAATTTGAGTTGGTTTTAGGAAAGCAATAAGTTTGTTGTTCAAGAACCTTTTGTAATTTGAGATTTTGAGACGATGATGTAATGTGACTTAAAATACCATTAAAGATTTTTAAAACTTTATTCTTTTGATGTTAATGAAATGTGAATGGTGCATGGATGATGTGAGTTGAAATTCAGATGTACGTGAAGAAGTAATCAACTTGAGTTGATGATTTTGGAACATAAATCGTTGATATATATATATATATGTGTGTGTGTGTGTGTGTGTGTGTGTGTGTATGTATGTATGTATGCATAAGTAAGATGTTACGAAAATGAAGATAGGAATTATGACTAATCAGATGTGGTTGAAGCTGATGAGACAAATGAGTTGAGATTTGAGAGTTTAATGAAATCATTTTGGTAGTTGAATAGTTATGCTCAAGACATTTCAAGTTTGCATAGTGCAAAATTTCAAGTCTTCCATAAGGGAAAAATTCTTGTTATGACTTTAGGGAAAAATCTAGACTAATCTAGGATTAATTTGACAAGTTGTCTTCATACAAGTTGTAGTTTGTCTTTCTAGTTTTCCAATGCTATAAAGTATGAAATTTTTAGATATCGGAGTCAAAAGTTATGGTCCTTATAAATGGAGATACTCAGGAGTATATGGCGTATCGTCTGGTGATGATGACGTGTCATCTGGTGAGGACACATCGTCTAGTGAACTGGTGTGGGCACATTAGCCTTATGGGACGATGGCTAATAAGGAGTCATTGAAATAACCCCATAAGGAAGCCCGCTAACGCTTTATGACTCCAGATAGTTGGGCTCCGAAAATTACAGGATATTAGGCTCACGTTCTCACAATTTCAATGTTGGGCTCTAGAAGCGAGGTCCAACATCTCCCCTTTCTATTTCATTTACTTCGTAAGATGTCCATCACCTCATAAATGCTACAACTAGGTTCATCTCTTTTAATAGAGGTTACTGAAGTTCTACTATTTACTGTATCACATATACGATCCAAATGTTTACATAACCTTTCTGTTGCCCTTATTTTAGTATCATGTTTCTTTCTTTTTTTCCCCCTTCTTTATGTAAAGGTTCCTAGAGTTGGAGTTAATGAACCAATCTCATTATTAATATTTTTAATTTCTTCATTAACAGTAAAGTCTTCCAAAAAGTTATCATCAAGATCAGTATCAACTCTATCAACTAGCCTTTCCTTAGACAACACATAAGCATTATCTGGTACAAAACCTGAAGAAAGGGCCCAACCTCCTTCCCCTATTGCTGCAACATCTTTAAGTAAAATGTTCAATTGTTCAATATGTTTCAAACCTTTAGTTTAGAATTTAGCAGCCTCGGGATTTTCCTATAATAATATTGTTTAAGTTATTAGACTATCAATTAGAAAATTATAAATCTAAAGCTTAAATGCTTACCTTCAATTTCTTTTCCCACCATTTGTCACTTGCGTCAATAGTTTGATTAGTAGAATCCCATCCTAGTCCGGTTTTCTCACCTACTAAATTTGTCCAAAGCTGCCATTCATTTTTTAATCCATCTCATTTATTCTTAAATTGTTTGTTTTCATATTTCTTCTTAGTTTCATGAGCAAACTTTGAAACTATATTTTTCTATCCAGTCTTGTTAAAGTGGCCATTTGGTCAATTTCCTGCTAATGTCTCTTCATCCAAAATTTTAATTACAGTTTCAAGAGTTCTATCATTCCACTTCGCTTTAACCCTTTTTTTTCAATTTATCCCTACTTTGAATTTCTTGACTTAGATTTGATATTTTCTAATGAACGAGTATAATATTAACAAAAGGAAATTCATTCACCATTTTATTGCAATAACAAGATATATTTTCACCTCATTAAAAAAATACTAATAGCTATCAACAACACATGATTCAAAAACAAAGCCCCCACAGCATATAACAATGATTTTAGCGAGTATAAGAAAATATAAAAGCATAACAAGAATGACATAGACAAAAGCATAGTAAGCATGACATATAGACAAATAGCTTTTGATGATTAAAAATTGACAACGAAACAAAACACCCTGCAGATAACAATGAATCCAACAAATATAAAATAATCAAATTTTATCACAGTATTTCTTCTTAACTTTGTCAAAAAATTTTAATGAAGCACTTGAGGCAATAATCGGTAGATCTAATGCTAATATCTTTCTTTCTCTTTAAGAGATTTTTTTATTTTTAAAATTTTATGAAAGGGCATTTATATTTTGAATGGATCAAGAATCATATCACACAAAATCAAAACTAGCTTATAGGATACAAAAATCAAACACAGAATGAGAAAAAAAGAACAAAAATTGAATAAAAAACTGAAAACAAATCAATGATTATATTAAAACTATAAATAAAATCAAACGAAGAGAACGAAAATGAAAGCACAATATTAAACAAAAAAACCCAGATTAATGCTCAATGCTTATACATTATGGCCAAAATAATTACGCAAAAAAATGAAAATAAACCTTAATGTGTGACTCCTGAAATTATTTATAGGTAGAGAAAGCTAGAGAGCTTTGATCAATGCTCTGACAAAAAAAAAAGAAAATCAGTTTTAGAGATCCGGAAAGCTATTAATAAAAAGAAAAAGAAAAATAAAAGGAGACTTGCTGATAGACAACTTGATGGCCATCGGTGGTCGCTCGCCACGTCAATTTGTGAGAGATGTTGTTGGTGGGTCGCGACTGTGGAGACGTTGGTTATGAGAGCTTTGCAAGATAGGGATTTTTTGGATGATTATACATGTGAAGGAGCAGATAGGTGATTTGTGGGTATTATGAGAATTATGTATAAATAATGAGGGCAAAAGTGACTAAAAAATAGATTCGTTAATTGGTCTTAAAAATCTACCCGAAAAAGTCATTTGAGATACTTTTTTAAAAAGCCCAAAATTTAGGTTTTTTAAAAAGCTTTATTTTGGCTGCTAAAGAAGCCATATTTATTAAAGAAGTGTTTTTTTAATTCTATAGTCAAACACCCAATTTTTTTAAAAAAAGGGATTTATGGTGTAGAAAAGAGCTTATTGATCTCTCAAAAATCTATCAAAATAGGTGCTAAGATGTTCATTTGAAAAAGTTCAATAATATATAACTTTATCCTTGTTTACAAAGCGATGCTCTTTGTGCCAAACACAATCTCATTTTTTTTGTGCAATAAATTGAACCAAACACAATCTCATTTATTCATTGCAATAAATTGAATGGAAGAGATTATTTTGACAAAGAAAAAACAATGTTATGAGAATAAAAAAATTGTTATAGAGAGATTCAACATCATCATTATCACAGTCAGTCTGAAGTCCCGCAATAATGCGAAATCTGGAGAGGTCTGATAGTACGTAGCTTTAGCCCTACATAGTAGGGAGACTGTTTTCTGTAGGCCCACATGCAGATATGACAGGAAAATAATGGTGTAAGTTAAAATAGTAAATAAGTAAAAAAAATATGGCACGTATAATATTTAAGCAAAAAAAACCATAAATACAGAAGGATAATAATAAAAATAAAATAAAAAATAATAATAATAATAATAATAATAATAATAATAATAATGATGATGATGATGATGATGATGATGATGATAAAATTACTACTAAAAGGAACTCGATAAAAGGACAATAATAATGACATGTGCTTGTTTTCACTTAAAGGACCACAGAGTGCAGCTGGGGAATGAGTTCAAACACATACCTGGGACGACGATCATGGAAAACCCATTAGCAGTGAATGATAGTGGCGTCAGTGATGGAAGCACAAACAACATTAATTTTTGCATATTATCCAAAATAAACGCATGCCTGTTACCTTGATCCAACTATGCATGACATGAGGTATTTTCCATCGAACACTTACATAGTATTGCAATAAAATTATGCAAAGAAAGAAACAAAAGAGAGCTGCATAGAATAACAGGATTAAAGAGAAATCTAGAAATCAGTTGTATAAAGTTAAAATCATTAACACACATAACATGAGAAAAAGAAAATAAAAATAAAAATAAAATAAGTATTGACAATATCAAATAATTACGGACAAACTACATATGTTAATCAAAAACATTCACCAAATTCTAAAATACACTTCAAATGACACTTTTAAACAGTAATAAAAAAAAGAATGTATTAGTTAAAAAAAGCACCGTTCCAAATTGATGTTCAACAGTACTGAAAAAATGAAAAGATAGAAAGGCCACAACTTGTAAAAACAATCATTTTCTACTCTTCATAATATGACTACAAATATATGACCCTTGAAAATCATATAGGCGTACTTCCTTATTCACTGAAAAAAAAAATGAAAAATGAAACAAATTCGAATTTCGGCACAAAGAAAAGCATCTAGTTTCGAGTGTCTACGAATTGTTGGAGCACCTAAGAACCAAGTAACAAAATGAGGTGTTACAGTGCCTTACATAGGACAAGTGCAATCATTAGGGCCAAAAATTTCTGAATATACACCAACAGACCCAGGAGCCGCAGCATCATTACCACTAGAACCCCTGCCACGACCACCCCTTGAACCACCACCAGAAGCACCGGAGGGCCTAGCACTACCACAGCGATTGCACACACCACGAAAAGCAAAATTTACATTGTCACAGCTTATATTATTTTTAATAAATATTTACGATGTGGTATGAAGATATTACAACTCCTCCGCTAAACATAACTTAGTTAAAGAATTACAAATCCAAGGCCAATTCATAATAACCACCCTTAAAAGCAAAAAACGGCTGTAGTGGTCTAGACAAGAAGAACGACGTCGGTTTAAACGCCCGTGGATTAGCCGTTTCTTTGACCCTCAGTCGCCTCTCGTCTTGCTAGTTTCACTAGTAGCCAAGAGAGTCAATAAATTAAAACCAAGCGAACCAAGCAAGGAAATGTTTCTCTACATGTCACCTACCGATGTCTCGTGTCTATCCCTCATCACAGAGCCGATAGATTTAGATCAATCACCGTTGGTCTTTCCCCTTTCTTCCCTTGTCTTTTACCTGTTGGAGAAGAATTACAATCCCCAAATAGTTAAGTTGTTATTCTAGGGTTTCATCTCCTTACCCATTAGTTGAAATTTAAAGATTTCCTATTTACAAGATCCGATCTTGAGTGCGATTCAGGTTATGATTAATGGAAGTCTCTGAGAATCATGATTCAAAGGAGCTAAATGTTCCTAATGGAGATGATGTTGAAGAGGAAAAAGAAGCAGGGTCATCAAATGGTGTTGTCTCCCCAAAAGCTCATGTTGATCAGGTAAAATTAGGGACTTTGAATCCAACTTAGGTCAAATCACCTCCAGAAAATTAGCATTTTGTCCTTTTTTTTTTATAAAGATTTTGAGCTGATGCAGGAACAAGAACGTGTTACCATGCATCATGTGGAGAGTAAAGAAGACATGTTTGAAGACGCAACAGACGACATGCAAGAGAATCAGTTCCACGAAACCGAAAATGTTGCGCAGATTGGCACTGTGTCGGTGGACAAGATGCGAGAGCTTTTAGAGAAGACAGTTGCTGAGAAAGAGAGTGTTCTGAGGGAGTTTAAGGTTAATTTTTTTTCCTATGCTGTTTTTCTTTTTTTCTTTTTTTATGGTTGGTGAATGTTTGAGGAATTGTTTCTGCTTGTGAAAACTTATGCTTTTTTTTCTTGATGTAGGAGGAAAGAGAGGTGAGTTTGAGAGAAGTTGCTAATCTCCATCGCCTGCTTAAGGGGTTGAATGATAATGGAGGTGGAGAAGGGGAAGAGATGGTAGCCGGTTCATCAATAAGGGAGTTGATTGGTGAATGCTTGCAGTTGGTCAAAGCTGTCGGGGAAGAGAAGTTGAGGAGTGAGAGTGAGATAAGAGAGCTAAGGGAACAGAATGGGGATCTCGATGGGAGAGTTCAACTTGACCAGAATGTAGATGCTGTTGCTGACAGAATCCTGGGTTCGCTTGGGGCAGTGGTGAATCTAGGAGAATTGGTTGATAATTCTGTAATGGGAAAAATTACCCACGTTGAAAGAAGCATTTCTGTGTTGGTGGAGCAGTGTAGCTGGATGTTTCAAGAACTTGATCAACTTAGGCAGTGTTTGACTGAAGGAGGGTTGAAGGAAGGGGTACAAGAGGAGTTTGGTCCCTGGATGGTGTTTGCTGCGGCTCGTAATGAACTGGTGGAGCTCAAGAAGAAGGAAATAGAGATGATGGAGAAACTCAGCCATTTAGAAAGTGATAATAGAAATTTTATGGAAGAAGTGCAGAAGGAAAGAGCAATGGTTGAGACAGCAAATGCGGAACTTGAGCAGGAAAAGAAAAGATGTGCTATTACCAAGGAAAAGCTTAGCATGGCTGTGACCAAAGGGAAGGCATTGGTTCAGCAGCGGGATTCATTAAAGCAGTCTCTAGCTGAGAAAACAACTGAGCTTGAGAATTGTTGGGCTGAATTACAAGAGAAGTCAAAGACTATTGAAGCTTCTGAGACTTGGAAGGAGGAGTTGGTCAAACATGAAAACTTGGTTGTATCATTTCAGGAAATGCTCTCCCAAAAGAATGCAACCCTCCAAATTGTTGAAGAAATGATTTCTCAGACCAGTGTACCTGAAGAACTTAAAACGATGGATATTGTTGAAAGATTCAAATGGCTTATAAATTTTGTAGCAGCACTGCAGGATACAGTTTCACAAAAGGATGCAACATTTCAAGAGCTCGACGCAATAATTTTTGAGATTAATTTTCCTGAGGAGCTAAAATCTTCAGATATTGTCGAGAAATTGAAATGGTATTTAAATTTGGTTGCATCACTGCAGGATGTGCTTTCACAAAGAAACAATATTCTTGAGAGCCTGGATGAAATTTTTTCTCATATCAATGGAGCTCACGAACTTTCATCAAGGGATATTGTTGGGAAGCTGAATTGGCTTGTAGATCAGAGAAATGCCCTTATTGATGAGTTACTGGAATTTCACAGACTAAAAGATGCCTTACCTCCACTTGATCTACATGATACTACTTCTTCCTTAGACTTGGAAACTCAAATATGTCGGCTAAAGGAAGCCTTTAACCAGGCAAAAGGTGAAGTGAATTTGTTGCAAAATGAAATTTCTAGCATAAAGGAAGCTGCACATACTGAAGTTGAACGCTTAACTGTTTTGCTGTTGGCCGAATATCAGGAAAATGAATATATTAAAGCAGAGTTGGATAGCTTGTCATCTGAATGTGAAAAACTTTTCAAAAAGGCACATCAAGCCTCATCTGATAAGGATCAGGTGATTAGAATGCTGCTAGAGGGTTCTGGTATAGTAGCAGATGGT
This sequence comes from Erythroxylum reticulatum, assembly GCA_025504915.1. NCBI lineage: Eukaryota > Viridiplantae > Streptophyta > Magnoliopsida > Malpighiales > Erythroxylaceae > Erythroxylum > Erythroxylum reticulatum. The sequence continues at coordinate 9,327,938 of JANSVA010000003.1, forward strand.
CAAGAAGGGACTGATCAAACATATTCTGACATTGCTACACTGATCAGTAGATGTATTGGGAAGATGAAGGAACAAAATAGCTGTTCTTTTGATATTTCCACTCACGAGCGAATGTTTGAGAAGATGCAAAGTCTTGTGTATGTCAGAGATCTGGACTTTAGGATTTGTGAGAATCTTGTGGAGGAAGACAAACTGGCGAGATCAGAGGTTACTAGATTGTCAGACGAGTTAAGAATGGTATCTCAAGATCTTCTGGGACTGAAGAAGGATAAGAACTCTCTGCAGAAAGATCTAGAACGATCAGAGGATAAATCTGCTCTACTAAGGGAGAAATTGTCTTTGGCAGTTAAGAAAGGCAAGGGACTGGTTCAAGATCGAGATAATATAAAACTTCTTCTGGAGGAAAAGAACTCAGAGATTGAGAAATTCAAGCTTGAATTGCAGGAGGAAAAATCTAAAGTTGCTGAATGTGAGAATCAAATAATTAGACTCTCCACAGAGTTAGAGAAAGTCCCGAGGCTGGAGAGTGATCTTGTTGAAGTGGCAAATAGAAGGGATCAACTTGAACAGTTTTTGTTGGAAAGTAATAATATGTTACAGGCAGTAATTGAATCCATTGACCGCATTGTCCTTCCCGTTGATCTAAATTTTGAAGAGCCTGTAGCAAAGGTGAACTGGCTTGCAGATAACATAGATGAATGGAAGCAAGCTAAGAACCTTCTTGAGCAAGAGTTGGGCAAAGTGAAGGAAGAAGCTAGCATTACGTCAACTAAGTTATTAGAAGCTCAACAAACTATTAAGTCTCTGGAAGATGAACTGTCAGTTGCAGAAAGTAAAATATCTGAACTTGCTGAAGAAAAGAGTAAGATAGAACTTGCTATGAAACATGGCAAAGAAGACTTGCAAAAAGCCATGGAGGAAGTTACGGTTCAAACCAGCAAGTGTACTGAAGCTTTAGCAAATAGAAAGTCATTGGAAGATGCATTGACAGTGGCAGAGAGTAATATTTCTTTGCTTATCAAGGAGCGGGAAGATGCTCAGCTTGGCAGAGCTACTACAGAGACTGAGCTAGAGGAAGTGAGAAAAGAAGCTGCTATCCAAGCTAGCAAACTCTCAGAGGCTTATAGAAACATCAAGTCTCTTGAAGATTCATTATCTCAGGCAGAGGCTAATATTACTTTGCTGACTGAGCAGAACAATCATTTACAGGTTGGAAGAACCCATTTAGAGGATGAACTGCAAAAGCTAAGAGATAAAGTTGATTCCCAGGATGATAAGCTGGCAGAAGCCTCCACAACCATAAGAGCACAGGAAGATGAGTTGTCAAAAGCGGCAAATTCTATTTCTGTGCTTGAAGATGAAAAAAGGATTGCTGAAGAGGAGATTTTTATGCTCAATTCCAAGTTGAAAGCTCTGATGGATGAGTTAGCTGGATCTAATAGCAGCTTTGAAACGAAGTCAGTGGAGCTCATCCAACACATTCGAGATCTGCAGAATCTTGTGAAAAATGATAATGTATTGCCCTTAGTCAGACATCATTTTGAGAAGGAATTTGAGAACCTGAGAAATATGGATATTATTGTTAAAGATATATGTGATCATTTGGCTGACACAGAAATGCTGCAAGGTCACTCTGCTGTGAAGGTAATCTCTATGTCTGTATGTTATAGCAAAAGCTTTTTTTTTTTGGTTCCTTTTAGGAGCATCTAGTAAGATAGATTTTTATCCATTTCATTCAGGGTGATTCTTTTGTGTTCCCCAACATGCTTGGCAATATCATAAACATGGAGGGAGATAATTTTGAGATAAGTTCAACAGATGTTGGCAATATTTCCTTGCATATTAAGAATGCTGCAGAAGCGTTCCGGTTGAAAAGAAAATATTTGGTAGATGAATTTGAAGGTTTATTTAGTTTTGTGGATGAGATTATTGAAGTGTTGTTGAGAAGATTAAGGGCAACCAAGGATTCAGTTGTTATGATTTGTGAGCATATGGAATCAGTGAATCAGGAGTTGAAGCATATGGAAAGGCATAAAGAGCAACAGGAAAGGATCACGGCCACTTTAGAACAAGATATTAGAGTTTTACTCTCGGCTTGTATGACTGCTGTGAGAGAACTGCAGTTTGAAGTTAAGAACAATTTATTGGAGTTGAGCTCTGTTTCTGAGCTACAAAAGTTGAAAGATAGTTCGAGTTTGGAAGCCAGTGAAGTTGGTGGTCTTGACACTGAATATCAACAAAGCTCTGATGAATGCAACTATCTAAATATGGTGGAAATGCTGTCATTGACTACAAGAAAAGTCAAAAGTTTGATTAAAATGTTTGAGAGCACTAGTAATGCGGCAGCTGCCACAATTGAAGACTTGCAGAACGAATTGAGGAACAGCAGAGAAGCTTCAGCAAATGCAATAGAGGAAAGGGACGTATATAGTAATAAGGCTACAGAGTTGAAGAACAATATGGAAGCATTACAAGATTCTTGCAAAGAGCTGAAGCTAAAGATGGAAGAAGATTATAAAGTATTAGAAGAAAGGTTGAAAGAGAAGGATGGTGAAATTTCAACATTGCAAGATAATTTATTGCTGAAAGAACACAGTAAGTTTTGTTTATGTGTCAAGAATACCAAAGTTTGATTGTTTGCCTTATTGTGATATCTTTCTTTTTTTTTAAATACTTATGTCTATACTAACTAACCTTTAATGCCTTTGGCCACAGAGTTGGAAGATGGTCTCATTTTGACATCAGATATGAAGATCCTTTTTGATAGGATAAATGGTATTGAAATTCCATATACCAAGTCAGAAGGGAATGTGGAAGCTCATTCTTCAGTCGAGATGAAGAAACTATTTTCCATTGTTGAATGTGCAACGGAGTTTCACCATCAAATAAAAAATTTATCTCATGACAAAGCTGAATTGCAGTCAACAGTGATGTCAAATGTTCTCGAAATTGAACATCTGAAGGAGGAAATTGAAAAATACATTGGATATACACAGGAATTTGATGAATTGAAGACTGATATGTCAGACCTAACATTAGGTTTGGAACGAATTGTTGATAAATTAGAAGGTAATGAAGTTATAGGGGAGAAAAAATCTGCCTCTATCAGCATCCAGAGAGTTTTACCAATATTGGAAAACAAGATAATGGCTCTACTTCTAGAAGTCGAAAGTTCGAAATCCCAAGCCAAGGAACTCGGTGACAAGCTACATGGAAGCCAGAAAGCCGTAGATGAATTGTCAACCAAAGTTAATTTACTGGAAGATTTGCTTCAAAGTAGATCTGCTCAGCCGGAGATTGTCCAGGAGAGGAGCATCTTTGCAGCACCTTCAGTGGCCAGTGGGTCAGAAATATCTGAAATTGAAGAGACGGTAAAAGAAATCCTTGTTTTTGACCATTCCATGCTTTTCTGTTCATAAAATTCGCCATCCAGTGAAAGAAAGGGGTTCTTCTTTTGTAAATATTCAAGTGAAACCTATTAAAATTTTGTCCCTTTGATGCTTATGCAGGGAACTTTTGGAAAGAATGAAGTATCTTCTGTTTCCTCAGCTGCACATCCACGAACTATGCGAAAAGGATCAACCGATCATCTTGCACTCAATGTCGATATTGAATCGGCTAGTCTGCTCAACAAGGAGGAAAAAGATGAGGATAAAGGTTTGGGTTCTGTAGTTTTCTATTTCCTATTCTCAAATAGCAATTCACAAAATCAATTTAAAAATTATATTGTTTTTCCTCTATGGCAGGTCACGTTTTCAAGTCTCTCAACACATCGGGTCTTGTACCTAAACAAGCAAAATCTGTTGCAGATCGGTTGGATGGAATATGGTAAACTGTTAAATTTCTTATAAAGCTTTGATTTGTCCATTTATTTTGGGGGAGGGAGATAAGCACTTGGGTATTAAATTTTAGGAGTGAAGAATCATGTATAAGGAATTTGGTGTAAATATGTTGCATGCAACAACTTGACACTCAGATTTAATTGGATCTCTACAGGGTATCTGGCGGACGAGTTTTAATGAGTCGTCCTAGAGCAAGGTTAGGCCTTATTGCCTATTGGCTTCTCTTGCATATATGGCTACTGGGCACGATTTTGTAAAGAAGCTTGTGATCATAAAACCTGGACCAGGCTTGCAGCATTCATCGTCAGCATTCACAACTTGATTTGTAAATGTCTTTTTTTTTTTTCAGAATTTCCCCCAATTCTTTGTTGATATGCACAGTATCTCCTTCATTTGATTCTCTGCATTTGTATTTTAGTGTGCAGAGAATCGAAGCCTCTGTCTGTGGCCTGGAAAAAATAAATCTGCATCCATTTTAAGTCTCCCGTTGTAAAACTTTAAGATAAGGGGTTGTTAATGATAGAATGAAATAGATGTGAATGGTATCTTTGCTCTTTCTCTAGACAAGAGCATGGATAAATGTTTTCATGTTGTAACATTAAATTACATGCAAGTACCTCACTCGATTGCGTGCTGGTCTCTTTTAACAATCCGCGAGACATGAAAAGTAGGACTAGAAGTGGTAATAGGTTGGGTCTGGCTAGTTGTGGAGTTCTATTGGGATTTCAAGCCAAAATATCAGGTTCAGATTAGGATAGGATGATGCGGTAATGTGTGTGATACAAAAAGCCTTTGAACTCATCTTACCATTGAGATATGCTAAACCTTCTGATATCTCATCACTCAATTACTGCTAATATGAATAACGCTGAAAGGTAAGTATGTATCTTTTTAACAAACAAATCGTCAAAATAAAATTTTATGAACAGTTCATTCATCCTTCCATCTTATCTTCTCTTTTAAAAATATTTAACTCCCTCTAGAAATCCACGTGAATCTTAACACATCATGACTATTTTTGTTCTATATTTCAGATCTCTTCGTTTTACTATAAAAGTTTCCAAGAATTTAATAAAACATGAAAAACAAAAGATAAACATAAAGGAGGGCTATGGCTATCCCTGTTGGCTGAACAAAAAGGAGGGATATGGCTATCCCTGTTGCTGCACTCAGAATTCGGTCCACTGCCCGTTGAAGTACGAAGGAGGCTGGTGTCAATAAACGGCCATAAATATGAACTTGCTCAGTATAAGCCGTTGGTCGGCGGCAGTCCACAGAGTCTCTGCAATCCAGCTTTTGTGGGCAAACTCTAACTTCTTGAGTCAGTCTCTCTCCTTCTCTATTGAATGCCATGCCTGAACCCAATTTATTCTTTCGTTTCCCAGAAGCCAATTGGCTGGTAATATGGTTTTTGAGTTTAATGATAAAGCCTAATAAAGCCTTCCTCTGTATTTTCACTAGGTGAGAAGCCAACAGCCCTTTATCATTCACACCACGTTTTGCCTGCCAAATCCCCTAGTGTAAGATACTAACCTTTTCCATCCTGTTGCTTGATGAAGAGTTCGTTTGCTTGGGTTCTGAAGGTAGTAACTTTTAGCACAATGATTTGCATTAAGATTCCATTTTTGCAGGATTATAAACGCTGCGTGTGGGCTTTTGCAAGAAGGAAATCGTTGAAAAAGTTAAGAAGACATGAGGGTACGCCGGATGTTGTACCGCTGGAAGCGACTGAAAAAAGTTTAAAAGAGGAACATGGAGACTTTTCAGAAAGTTCGATTGCAGAGGTCAGTGATGTTAAGAGTGTCCAACAGACTGTCAACGTCCCTTCAAGGCGTGCTGTCCTTCAGGCATGCACTGTTACGTCTGGATTGATTGCTGCTTTGGGTTTAATAATTCGACAGGTATGCTTAGAGTCATGGTTTATGATCAACTGTTGGTCGGCAAACAAGGTTGAATCTTTAATCTTTCAGTCGGATTACTCGAAATTGTGATTCACCACATACTTGTTTTTGTTAGGAAATGAGGCCTTATGATAGTTTTGGAACAACAATTTTAAGGGTTTTTCTTCTCTGTCATTAAATGCTTTGCATGGCTGATCTGTTGTTTGATTTAATGCTTTATTATGGCTGTAATTAGCTCCTATAATGGTTTTCTTTTATTCTGAGAACTCGGGTTGTCCTAATGCACTCTTATAGTGATTACTGTTAAATTATTGTTGCTCTTTTGTCATTCTAGGATGTAGAGTCATTTTTTTCATGTTCATTGAAGCGAGGAATCAATGTGAAAGTTTTTTGACAGGTAACTCATTTGCAATTTAAACATTCAAATTTTAATTTGCAGGTATCTCACGCTGCATCGATGGAAGGGTTGCCAATACATGACTGCTCTATGGAAGTCTCATGTAAACAAAATTCCACCGTTTTGTCTCACTACCTTTTGGTTGATGCAGTATTTTTCTATCTTTTCAGTGTGAAGAATCATCCTGAATTAGATAATTCCACACTGAAAGACATTATTTTATTAGATTATCAACATAATCTTGAGTTTGTATGTAGAAGTCGTCAAGTTCTGTAATGAAAGGCTTCATTCATCCATAATAGCATTTGCATTGGGTCTGAAATTGGTAAGTGGATTAATATAGCCAGAATAAAGTTTTTGATGCCTGGTAACTGTTGATGATGAAGTATGACTTTGATTTCTTCTATTATACTTTTTCTGTTTCTGCTCGGCCGTTTACAACTTAAAAAATTTGAGACAAACAAGATTGACTGCTGCTACAGTTTTAGACAACTCTTCACTTCTTAAAAAAACCTTTTTCCGCTTTGATTGGCAGTCGGTATTGAAATGTGGCATTTTGAGTTAATTATGGCATTGGTTGTACTGATATCATCATCCCGATACTTGCTACTGAGGACATGGCCAGATTTTGCTGAATCTACAGAAGCAGCTAATAAACAGGTAGCTTTAACGAGCGTCATTGAACTCCGGGAAATGGATTATTGACATTTATGGTTTTACGCATTTAACGATTGTTACTGTTAATTGAACGATTATTAGTTTTTTGATGAATGATAAGAATCTCAAAGACACTGTTTTGTAGTCACGAAATGGAGCTCTTTTAACTGTCCTCGGGGCGGAAAGTCTGGGAAATCTTTCTGTTTCTTCTAATAGAAATCCGGTTTCTAAGTAATGCAGGTCCTTACTTCACTTCAACCTGTGGATTACGTAATTGTTTCACTTTTTCCTGGGGTTAGCGAGGTAGAAAAGACTGTAGAACTTCAATCATCTTCTTTTTTCCTTGGCACTTCAATCATTTTCTTTGTCAGTTACAAGCAAAATGCACTAATGCATGGACTGTGCAGGAACTCCTTTTCCGTGGTGCACTGCAGCCACTGTTTGGAATGGATTGGAAGAGTGTCTTGTTGGTTGCTTCATTGTTTGGTGTACTGCACTTGGGGAATGGTCGAAAATACTCCTTCGCTGTTTGGTATCCCTATTTTTTTTAACAAATGATTCCTTTTTTCCTTGGATTCTTTGTGTCCTTAAGGCTTGTTCTCTCATCTCTGTTATTTCTGTGGCAGTAAGTTGAAATATGATAATTTACATGGTCAGTTTTGATGCTTATAAACAAACGACTTTTTTTTTTTATCATCTTCTGATATAGTCTTCAGAAATTAAACTACATATTGATGAGTTTATTCTACTTGTTGTAGGGCTACCTTTGTTGGACTTGTGTACGGTTATGCTGCCCTTTTGTCCTCAAGCATCGTCGTGCCAATGGCTTCTCATGCATTTAACAATTTGGTTGGGGGTATCTTGTGGCGTTACACATCCAATTCATCAGATTAGACATCTGTTGGTTGTATATTCTCTAAGAGATATCCTTGTATAGTGCTTTAGTATAGTACTTTTGTTCTGTCCGTTGGAAACGTTTATTATCTGATGAGTTCATCGGTAATCAGGGGTTTGAGATAATACTCACTGTAAACATTAGAACATCAAACCTATGAAAAGTTCTGTATTATACAGGTATCACTCATGCGGTAACAATAACATTCCAGTATGACTTCATGAAAAACCGCTGGTAACCACTCATTTAATATCGTAGCTAAACCCAGATCAGTCGCCTAAAATCACCATCTTGTCACAACAGAAGGGGCTTTTGACGACGAATATTTTCGTTGCTAAAAATCGGGGTAGCAAAATATTATCAGTAATGTTTTTATAAAATCATTGCAAATCATATTTCGCTCCGATCTTAGATGCGTTGCGAAAAGAGATAGGCATGGATAAGGTAAATCATTGCCAGAGATAATTTGGGACGTGTTTTTTTTGTGTGGCTAAAAGTTAGCTACGTTATCATATTTGTATTTGTAGGTAATAATTTTTTGCGAAGTTTATTATTTCGCAGCAAAATAGAATTAGCAATGGTTTTTAGAATGTAGGTAAATGTTATTCGAGACGGTTTTTTGAACGTAGCCAAAAAGTTTGTGACGATTTTAAAATTGAAGCCAAATTTTTTTAATTACGATTTTATTTAATTTTAAAAAATTATTTAATTTTTAATTTAAAATAATTTTAAAAATTATTGTCAACATTTTGAGAAATGTAGCTAAAAAGTATTTGTGACAAATTTTGATTTTTTATTAAACAATTCTATTAATTTTTTATTTAATTATAATTAATGGTAAGATTTTTAATTCATCTTATTGTTTGTAATATTTAGATTTTTTTATTTACAATTAATTTTAAAAGAATTATAAACATTTTATATAAAAATAAAATGTTATTAAATTTTAATTACCAATGTTAACAAAAAAAACTTATATATAAAATATGACTTGTGCTCATTGTCACTAATACTTATATAATTTGGGTCAAGTATTTACTTGATCATCTTTTTAAGCTTAAGCAACTTTCGCTCAGTACGGTCTAACTTTTACTAATTACATTCTAACTTTTCTTCATTACATTGTAACTGAGTCTTAAGCGACCGATTTTTATCTTGAAGCGTCATTACATATGTTGTCGTGACAGTGATGAATCAATTGACCTAGGGTCATACCTAAGACCTTTGATGTATTCTAATCTTGTACTAAGGACGTTGCTGCAAATCTTATATACGTTTGACTTATTTCTGTCAGACAATGATGTTTGTAACAACTCCTACATTTTATTCTAAAATTTAAAAACAAAATAAATATTTAATTTAAATATTATTAGTTAGTACTACATAAATAAATAAACTTAAAAATTTTAAAAATTTTGTACTTACATAATTATTTTGCTCTTTTTTAGATGTCCAACCTTTACCTTTCTTTTAGTGTGTAAGTTTGTAGAGTGTGATCCTATCACACTCTTCTTCATGTAGTTTTTTTGACTCGTTTTTTTGAAAAAAAGAATTGAAACACAACCAATAATGTTATATTTACTGATATAATTATAATTTCTAGACAATGAACTTACAAATTCATTTTGCACGACAACAACTGATTTGGAGCCTTAGTTGTGATGAGTTTTTATTTTTTCTCTATTAACTTTGACTTTCTCACACTTTTCTTAAATAAAGCAAAGAAATAGTCATTAAATTAAATTGTGTGATAAGATTAATTGAAGCAAATGTGATGAAAAAGAAGACAAATCTTAACGTTGGCAGAGACCTAATAATCACACATTTGACTCCAATTTTTTGGAGTTACCCATTCGAGAAAATGTCTCCTTGCCTCCTTATCTGAAGGAAAAGATTTGTAGTATTTATGTAGTCGATAATGATGATCCTTGGCCATTTGTTTCAACAGTGAACTCACACAACTTGAAACTTTAGGATTCTCGATATCGACAATATTGAACTTCATCTGTGAATAATAAGTAAAAGTGAAATTAATCTTTAGATAAGTAAAAAATGCATATAATTAAATAACATGAAAAATTATTGAAACTTAGTTCAAAGCATTCTGTAGCAAGTTGTCTTCCTTTAATTGTTTGACATACCAAAGGCAAGGCAATTCATTCTTGACAATAACCGCTAACTTGCTAGACAATTTTCCTGGGGTCAATATGCATAAGCAACTTGCTGTTCATCGCAACATTTATAAGTTGTAATTTAGAATCTTTAGTGATACCTCTACCTCTTTTTCTGATGCCGATATTAGAACTTGTCAAAAAAAAAAAGATAAGGAAAAATGCATTAAAAATGTAAATATATATTTGAAGATAAGTGTAATTATAGGTGGTAAGGATTAATTAATATACCTGAAAATCCCTCAACACTACTTAAGGTAGATGGAGGTCGTTACTGACTGGTTTCTTAGTAGATGAAGTCAGTTGTTATTTTTGAATAGGGTCGGATTGATTTGACTGCTGTGCAGGAGGAACATCTTTGCTAGTTGTCACCTTCTTTCCTTTGTTTCATCTAGGTGTCATTATGTTGAATATCTATAATGACATTATTAAATATTTTCCAATATAAAATACTATTAAGTTATTTCTCAATGAATTTCCAATATAAAATAAAACTAATTAGAATAACAACATAAAGAACTTGTCAATTTTTTCCTTAAATTATTTCAAAGCATTTGACAAAACAAGAACAAATCATAATCAAAGATGATCGGAACCAAAGGCAACTTTAAGCATTTTTTTTTCTTTTAGTTGCTCTTTGTTCTTATTACTTATTTGTTCTTCTCCTAATCATTTGTTATGACTCCTAAGGGCTTCTAGGCCACGAACTTGTTACTATTTTGTATTAGTTCATTCTATAGCAATATATTATTCAATTTTAAAAATAAAAAAGATGAGTGGATTTTTGGCCCCACATTTTGAATCACATTAGAATTTTTTTTGCGCCTTTCATTCATTACAAAGTTCATTATTTGTTAAAAGAAACGATGTATAACTTAAAAACTTTACAAATCTTGACTTTTCTTTGTCTATAAATATCACATATAATAAATATAAAGAAAAGTTGAATTGTATTTTAGAAATCAACATTAATATGGTTGTAGTTTCTTTCAATAAGTAATTTGTCATATGTATTGATACTATTGTTACCAACTCTTAACAAATTTATTACATGATATGACTGTAAGTTAATAAGAAAGTATGCATTCAGTTATTTAGTGAGGTGCATTTCATACGAGGGAGATATTTTTGGTTCAACCAATATAGTAATAAGAAGTGCTTAAATCAACATAGTAATAAGAAGTGCTTAAATCAACATAGTAATAAGAAGTGCTTTAATGATCTTAACTTCTGAACAAAGTTATACATACTTCACAGCAGTTGAAAGATAAATGAATTAATCATAATGAAATACATTGCTTTTACAAAATTAAGCATAATGAAATACATTACTTTTACAAAATGAAGCATAATGAAATACACAGCTTTTACAAAATTTGTAGGAAAAAGCATGAATAAAAAGCTCCCTTCTCATAAATTAAGTTTGAATATACACAAGCACTATGATACGTGACATTGTTACACAATATGAATCGAGAAAGTAAGTTCTCGCTGTGACGTCGAAGTTTATAAAATATTTCACCGATAAACCTCATAGGAGTTGCATCACAGTTTTCCAACCTGTATACCATCTCAGGGGTTTATTATGCAAAGGATTGTCATGAACATTAGATGAATTTCTAATGTTAATACTAAGTTTGAATTAATTACGTTAAAGTTAATCAATTAAGTTTGAATACAAACAATCACTATAGTATGTGACATTGTTATACCACATGAGTCGAGAAAGCAAGTTCTTGTTGTGACTCCTAGGTTCTTAGAATATTTCACTGAGAAGCCTTATAGGAGTTACATCACTTCAGGCTATATCACTTCAGGTTAAAGTTTATTATACAAAGGATTATCATGAACATTGGGTAAATTCATACATTGATATCATCAATTATTCAAACAAAACCAAAACATAAATACTTAGACTATTAAAGCAGTCCATAAAATCTCATCAATGATTATAAGAATATTGCAAAGACCAACACAAAAGCCAAACACATTATATACATTAATTAGATGAACGATTTACCTTAACAAATGGACAATCGTAAATTATAAAGAAGAAGGGTGATGTTGGACGATTATCGAGCAACTTTCAACACAAAACACAACCTTCAAAAAAGACAATTTCATATTTAATATAATACATTTGTTCATAGACTTGATTCTTAGGACTTAAAATATAGCAAATGCTTATAACTAAACTTTTTGGACATATAACCAATAGCTTATTGTTAAAAAAGTTTTAACGACTTTATGGTAGTGTTGGTCTCATGATAGTTTGTGAGTGATAAAAACTTCAATGGAGAGTGAGAAGTGAGAGTATTATGATCTAAGAGTGACATTAGAGATTCAAAGTGAACTTTATTCGAATAACTTATATGTAGTAGTAAAACAAAGTTCTTAACACATATTCACATTCAATAAAACCATTTAACACATATGACCCATATCACCTTGTTTTTCTAAGTTTTATTCTCTTAATTTCCAAGCCCTAAGTCCAAGAATAGTTCATAGTCTTAAGCATTCATTTATAAGACTAACTTCTAATCTTAATATACGTATAAGTCAAATTCAATCTAATCAAACCCTAGGTACATGGATATCAATTTTTAAGTCATGATCCTTAGCATTAATAACAAATTAGAAGTCAATCTAATTCATTAGCCGTCATTTCTTTAAACATTTATCTCTTTTATGTTATTTTCTTTAAGTTAGCTGAAAAATTATCTAATATTTCTTCTTTCATGTTTAATAAGCTTCACCCCTAAAGTCTATCTTAGTTAATAATTCTTTAGTATTACAAGATTTGGGAAAATAAATTAGGATGCGCAATAACTTTTTAACTTTATGTTTGAACATTTGGTTAGAATGATTAGGGTTCATTCCTTTTAGTCTTCCTATTTTTATTTTATTTAGTTACGTGTCAACTCTATTATCTTCACTCAATTTTATTTGTTGCTACATATATATATATATATATATATATAATTTTGTAGTCATGCCTAATCGCGTGTCACTGCTAGGTTGCTTCATTTCTTTTTATTCCCCAATTAAAAGAAAGTAAGGACCAAAATCTATAGCTTTATGCATGTTTGTCACCTCACAATAGCTATAGAGCTTTGAATAAATCATTTTACCAAAATTATAGAACAATTTGCACCTAGTTTTTACACTCTTATTGTGTTAAAAGCACTCTCAAATAATTTGTAAGTCTAGATTTTATATAAATTCAAGTTTGCATACTTTTATTGGTTTCTATTAAATATTTTTGGTATTAATATTTTCTTGATTTCAGTTTAAATAAGTTGTTTGTGACCACCTGCTACACTTGATCTAATTGTTTTGTCAAATTATTTCTAGCTAATATAGCTGTTGTATCATCGAAAACTGCACTATTTGAATTACTTCATTCTATCTATGTCTTTTGTATATAAGTAATTCTTCATCTGTATTTACTCGTGGCAACACTAACATTTGAGTACAGTTCTCATCTTAGATATCTTTTTATATTTGTTGCCTAGTTTTATCCTGAATTATTGTGATAGGCATACATATGCTTTTTATTTATCCTAAATTAATAATGATAGACTTTATTGATCAAAACAAAGCAAGAATAAACCTATGAGAACTTTCATCGAACAATTTATAGGCAGCCAGAATTCAACCCAAACAAACAACAAAAATTCTATCTTTTCCCATTCTTCATCAACATTAACACATTGAAATAACCATTCAACCATTAACAGTCAAACTCCATGTAAATAGTTCAACAACTTAACCTAAAATTGATCGTCAACATAGTAGGCCAGGCATGAATGACTTACCTCAATTACAATTGCGGGGAGATGATGGAGGACAAAACAAAGAGAATAAGGTGAACGGACGAGGAGAACAGAAAAGGAAGAAAAATGGCGTGGGAGAAACATTTTGAGGGGAAAAGGGTCGTTGGATTAGTTTAATTAAACAAATGCTGAGATGACGTCGTTTCAAGTTTTTTCACATTGCCACATTTGGCGAAAAATTCAAAATTCGTCATCAAATGTTAATATATAGTTGAAGATTTGACGACCAATTTCCAAAATCGTCGCCAATTGGATGAATGCAATGTCATTTTGCTTAATTTGTTTACATGCCCTTCCATTTCGCAATTCGTCTCCAAATGTTCAACAATTGGCTACCAAAATCTGAAAGCGTCGCTAATGCTAAACTTTTTTTTTATATTTTTAATTTTGGCTAATTTTTTAATATCATAAACATAAACTAATAGAGAAATTATATATAATAAATACATTTTTGTGAGTGCACATAAAATTATGAAATCATATATATTAAAAAAGATTAATGAAAAGTATAAATGACATGGCTGTTAACTAAATTTATTTTTACAGTTATACAATAATTTACATTAATATTAAATTTTACCTTTGAAATGACATTGTTGTTAACTACATTTATTTTTAGGCTTACAATAGATTTTGAATAATATTAAATTTGATTTTTAAGAATA
>JANSVA010000003.1:9343984-9356001 GCA_025504915.1 Erythroxylum reticulatum
ATTTGTTTAAAAACAAAGTAGAGACTGAAACCAATTCTTGAAGATGCATATACAACATGTTTTGATATGAGAAAGAAGATAATATAAATAGAAGACAAATCCCAACATTATGGTTAATAAGCGATGTATATAATGCTACATTTGTATTTATTTTAGTGAAAAATGCAAGGAGTTATTCGAGAATTCATTTGTAGATATGGCACTTCCCAAAGAAACAAAAACGAAATTGTGGCTAGTTTAAGGATGTTTCATGTAATAGGTTACAAAAAAGAAGAAAGTTCTCATGCATAGCTATTTCTGGATTCAAACAAATTCTCCACTTACTTATGAAAGAAGGAGACTATTGAAGAATAGCAGGGTTCGAACTCACCTGTAGGAAACAAAATGGATTTGGAGTAGCTTCCTTATATCTGCTTCCTCTCCAGCCGAGTCTTATATGAAGGTTCAGTGATGTCCCTTCCAGTTCCCTGATATTAATATGTAGTTCGTTATTCTATAGAGATTCATATAATAATTAAAGCTGAAGTTACTTCGAGTTGAGTATGTATACCTAAGTTGAGATCTCCTTTTGTGTGAAGAAATGAGCTGTAGAAACTACCATGTCACCACTGCAGAGTCGTGCCTCCAGACCGTCATCTTCCTCCTTCGCAAATCGAGTAATTGTCTGAAGCTCCGAGAAAAAAGAGAGTTGTTATACCCTAATCGCTAAAGGTCATCGTACATATGCCCGTTTAGTTTTTTAAACATCATCATTTTTATCTCAACTATGTGTTTAGTGTTCCTAGTTGTTTTATGTCACGTGAAAGAGGCCCTCTCCAAAGCTGTACATTACTATTTTCTTTAATGAAAAATTTTAAATTCTAAAAAAAAATTATTATCCGTTTCATAATAAGTATAGACTAATATTAGTCTTGACTTTGTTGAATGACTGCCTAAACTTAAAGGTTACTTTATGATAATGGTTGTGATAGAAAAAAATACAAAGATTCTCATTCTATACATTTCTATCATCTTTATTTTCCATATAAATAGGCTCAATTGTTCAATCATTATGTATATAAGTTGTATAAGATGTTAATGACTATTATGAGTGACGATGACTTGATTTTTATTAGTAACTTTTGACAAGAGTTCTATAAACTACAAAGAGTGTCATTGAAGATGTTGATTATTTATCATCCTTAAATTGATGATCAAATATAAATTTTTAGCAAAATCTTAGAGACTTATTTATGGTGTATGACCAATAATTGTGTAACTTATTAAAGTTGATGGCTGATCTCTTATAAAATGGTAGTATGATATCACTTTTATTTGACTATATAATGTTCTCTATTTAAAACTTTTTATGGATTTGCATCTCATATGCATTTTCCTTATCTTATGAGAGATTTTAGGTTATTAATTATAGATCTGCCAATGAAAGATCATAAGGAAACTTTATTAACTCGTCAACTTTTATATTTAACAATTAACAAGCTCAAAATCAGATGAAGCAATTGACAAATAAAAATGCACCAACAAAGAATTTAAAATTAATAATTTAGTGTATGTAAAGTTTTGACCTTATAGACAACAAAGTGTGCAATAATAGGTGAACTAAACCATAAGTTTTCATTTATATTGTTTGGACTTTCAGAATTTATATCTTTTGAAACTTCTACAGAACTCCAGAATCTATTCCACCTTTTATGTTTCTCAATTTAAAAAGTATGTTTATGATACAGCAAGAGTCCAATCACATCTGCTAATGGTAACATCATTTGTGCTGAAACACTCAATTGTTACTAATGAAAGAGGATAGTTAAATGCAAAAACAAGCTAACTGATTTTAGTTATTAGGTATCAAATTGTAATCAACTTTTGAGCAATAATCAATTTCTTGTTGTTCTCTTTCTTTGTTTTTAAAAGTTATTTAGTATTCACAACTACAAAAACCTAAATAATCCATTCTTGAATTGACGTGTACCAAAATCTTAAACACAGTCCATTTATTTTACAAGTGTTACGAATAAATTTTGGTAAGGAGACAAATGAACAACAAAAGAGAGAAAAGTACAGAAAGAGGAGAGAATATTGACAAATTACATGAGAGACACACAAACAAATAGCTAATTCATATTGTTCTCCTCAGAAGGAAATAGTTACAAGTTTTATACTATTATAGTTATATAATAGCTATAATATTTTTATATGTAACAATTATGTATACATTGGAAAACCTTGTCCACAAGGTTTAATAGGGAAAGTATTAAGGATGTTTACATAATGGACAAAAAAGAAATAATCTTATTTTCTTTTTAACAAAATTGAACTTCTCATCACCCATCTCCCTTATGCCAACACCAACAGTAGCTTCTTTAGCATTGTTGAGGAAGGAGACAAGATTATCAGCAGTATAAGACACAATAGCACAGAAAATTACAGCAATGTAACCACCTGCAAAGCTCACACCCTACTCTTTTAATAGAACTCCAAAACCAGATGAAATGCTTTTATACTTTGCAAGTTCAATCGAGGGGATGACAAAGGAACTACCAGAGGCAACGATTTTGTTAGTCATAAGAGAGGTGGACTCCGAGGGAAAAGTATAAGCAAATGAGGAGTCACCTACATGGTTTACTTCCTTCGATTCATGAGTTTCGGAGTAACTAGAATAGTCACTCACGATTCCACTCCTTACCGTTGCATGAATTGTGCGAACATCATCTTAAGCTCTAATATGTCCTTATTATGTCTTGCTACCCTACTTTCTGATTCCAAAATCATTGTCTCGTTCCTGATTTGTGCTTCCATAAAATTTTGCGTGTTGTCTTTGAACCTTCACATCTCTGCATCCCTTGTTCCTTCCATTATTGATGTTCTCCTTTGAATTGGTTACTTTGATACCATTTGTTATGAATAATTTTTGGTAAAGAGAGAAATGAATAACAAAAGAGAGAAGAGTATAGAAAGAGGAGAGGATACAAACAAATTACATAGAGAGAGAGATAAACACATAAATAGCTAATTCATATTGTTTTCCTGTGAAGGAAACGATTATAAGTTTTATGCTACTTATAGCTATATAATAGCTGTACAAAAAGATAATGCGTACCTTTCCCCTAAACAAGAACTATCAAATTGATATTGTTATTTTGTCAAAGACAATATTCAATTATATTATCCTTTAGCATCATTTCGTTTCAAAAACTTTAACCCATGATTTTTGGGAATTGAGCTCAATATTATGTGTTTCATACCGTTTTTTGGTAGGTATGACATCTCACTTTCTCTCTTAGTTCTCCTCTCCAGTGGCGACCCTCTTCTCCCTCTCCAATGGTAAATTAGGTTGGATGAAACTGAATTGTGTATTATATAATCATACAAAATGAGTTATATTATATAAGATGAACATGTGTATTATGTATGTTGAATACTTGAATTGTTGGTTTTTGACTTATTGGTGAATTGTGTTGGATGAAATTGAATTGTGTATGATGTAATCAAACAAAATGAATTATATTATATAAAATGTACATGTATATGTGTATTTTATAATTGTGTTAGTTTGAACTTTTGAGTTAAATAATACATATTTTGTGATAGTAATTGATGATGAAATTATGTGTTCTTTATTTTGATATATGTCTTCATTTATTGTTATAGATAAATGGAAGGAAGTTCAAGTACTCTTGATAATTCAACCATTTTAAGAAGATACAATGATCCAGCTTGAGCTTATGTTGCATTGGTCCCCAGTAGGAAGAACAATACTATTTGCTTGTTTTGTAATAAGCATTTGAAAGGTGGAGGAATCATCATATTAAAGAAACATTTAGCTGGGGTTAAAAGAGAAGTGGAACCTGGTAAAAAAGTGAGTGATGATGCAAAGTAGCAAATGAAGACTTTTCTTCAAGAGTATTAGTACGAGAAAGATAGAAGGGAGAAACTGAATTATGAAATTGACAATGGAAGTTCTTTGTTATTGTTTAGGATGATAGTGAAAATCTTGAAGTGGTGGTATTCCTTTCCAGCAAGAAGTGAATGTTGCATCTAAATCTGATTTTTGGAAAAGAAGAAGGCATATGTCAAATTTTTTTGCACCATGAACAATTCTTGAAGTTCAGCTTTCAATTCTTAATGCCATATATTCAAGAGAAGTGGCTCATAATGTAGATATGAAAATAGATATATGGTGATATGATTTAGGTATAACATCAACGCTTCCTAATCTTATTATTATAAGCCGATTGTGGATGTTATAGCCTCTTACGGTATGGGATACAAAGCTCCTTCTATTGATGACTACAGAGTTAGATTTTTGAGTAACTTTGTTTATGAAGTTAAAAGTTATTTGGATGAAAGAAGAATGATTTGAACTACTTATAGGTGCTCAATTATGTGTAATAGTCGGACAAATAGGAGACATGATCTTATTATTAATTTTTTAGATTATTCTACAAAAGGCTCAATGTTTTTTAAGTTTATTAATGCATCTGGCCTTTTTAAGAATACTAATACTTTATTGAAATATTTGATGAAGTTGTGAATGAAGTAGAGCCAAAAAATATTGTTAAATTCATTTTCTAACAATGATTCTGCTTATTAAGTGACTAGAAGAACATTACAAAGCTTTTTTTTTTGGATTCCTTGTGTTGCAATTGCATTGACTTAATACTGAAAAATATAAGAGATATTAGGTAATTTTCTATTATTGAAGAGACTGTGCAGAAAGAAAAAAAGGTGACTAAATTTATTTACAATCGTGCATAGGTCTTGAATTTAATGAGAAAGAATTTCACTAATGGTAGGAATTTATATCGTTCTATTGTTACAAGATTTATAGCAAATTTCTTATCACTTCAGTATTTTATTGTGATGAAGAAAGAGGTGAGACAGATGTTTAAAAGTGATAAGTGGGTTGCATTTCAGCATACTAGGTCTAATGTTGGATTGAAGATTTCTAGAATTATATTTAAAGATACTGAATTTTGGTCTCAATGTCAATTTGTCATATGAGTTTGTGAGCTTTTGGTGAGGGTGCTTCATTTGGTTGATAGTGGTGAAAATATAACAATGAGTTATTTTTATAATGCCATGGAGAGGGCAAAGGAAGCAATCAAGATCAATATGAAAGATATTTCTTCTTTGTACACACCTTATCTTGTAGTCATTATGAGAGATGGGAAAGACAACTTTACCCTTGGTTGTTTGCAGCTTGCATTTTTTAATCTTAGTGTCTATTTCAGACCAAGTTTTACAAAGAAAGCTGAAATTAATAGGAGAATGTCATTAACTATTACAGCAGTTGTTGCCCATAAGAAGACGTAAGATCTCCTAAGTTCACAAATGGAGACTTATAAGGAGTCTTCTAGGGATTTTAGGATGCCAATTACTATTCAACAAAGAGCAAAACTTAAGACAGGTATAAACTTTTTTCACTTTTGTTCCTTGTTGAAAATTAATTATCACTTTATTTTGTTTATAACGCTACTTTTGTTGTCTTACAACTTACAGTTTCTTAGTGGGACCAATTTGAAAGTGGTGTTCCAAAATTGCAAAGGTTTGTAATTCAAATTCTAAGCCAATGTGCGAGTGCAACAGGCTGTGAAAGGAACTAAAACACATTTGAATTTATGTATTCCAAGAAAAAAATAGATTGGAGCATAAAAGATTGAATGACTTGATCTTCATTCGATATAATTTAAAGCTTCAGGAAAGATATGTTATTATCATTATTAAGTTATATATAATTTCTTATAATTTTTAATAATTTAATTTTATTGTTTACTAGGACTTGTAATAAAACAAGTAGTTTAGTAGATCCAATTTGCATTGATAATATCAATCTTTTGGCGGATTGAGTTTCTGAAGAGCTGTGTTTGATAGATGAAAGTTACTTAGAAGATAATATTGAATGGGAAAGCATTAACATGTCATTTGGTGCAATAAATTTGAATGATGGTGATGATGAGACTCTTCTCAATAATGAAGATTTTGTCCAAAATGAGAATTGAGTTTAATGCAGTTATAGTAGGTATCCCATATCTAATTGAATGAAGTTCCAAGTTTTTATTTCTTCTCTATTTTTAATTTTACTTATATTTGATGTATATGTTAAATTCTATACATGCAATATAATTGTAAAAGTTTTTGTTTCAGATTTCACTTTTCCTTGATTGTTTCTTCATTGCGAACTCTTGTTTTAAATTGTAATAGTTAGAGAGTTAAGGATATTTATTGTTCTTTTATTTGATATTTTGATGTAATTACTATTTATAATATAATGAAATCGTAATATTTTAAATACTTTGTATTATTTTTAATTTTATATTTGTAAGATGATTAAATGATCTTTTTTCATATTAATTGTGATTATTATTTATATGTGAAAATTAATGTTAATAAAAATAAATAAATTGTTGTTATTTTAAATTTTTACTATTTTAATTTTAGAGACATATTTGATGTTAAATGATAAATTATAAAATACTAATAGACTATTTTGTAATTTTTAAAAAATTAACTGATACCAATATGATGAGATACTAAAATCAAATCTGTTACTTACATATTCGTCCCATTGGTTTAGCCTCACATTTTACACCTAAGTTGATACCAAATACGCCATCTATTTCAAATGAAGGTTTGGATTCCAAACCTTGGCAAAATTATATATTTTGGAGTGTCGTAGGCAAAGACTGTTTCCCATCTCAACTGAGGATAGAAACTGAAGTGGGAAACCCGCGTAGGATACGAGGTAAGCTTGATATGGAACTAAATCACAAATGCTCTAACCCTTAAAAACCCATCAGAGTCCGTAGATCTTCACCTTCAAGACACAAACTTTTTCCAACTTCTCTTCTCTTGACAGTCACGACCTTCTTCACAGTTTTCAACCATGACAGCTGTGAAGTTATCAATGATGTCAAAGGTACACTTTCTTTTTGCTCCTTTTTCTCCACCTTGATCATGGGATTCTTTTTTTGCTTTGAATAGAATAAAAGAAGTTATTGTTTGGTGTTTAAGAGGATGTAAGAAAACACATGCTCGAAATGTTTCAGAATTCTTGAAGAAGGAAAAGTTTCCGTCTTTCCAGGAGGTAGAAACTTTCCTGATTGTTTATGTTTCTGTAAAATGTGCGGGTCACAAGGAGTGAATATCTTACCTTGCATACTTCATAATTTCACTTCTTTGGTTTCATGGAAGTCCTGGCCTTGGTTCCTGATGATCATATGATCAAGAAACTTGTTAAGTTGCAGATTGGATTGAGTTCTTGCTTTGACAACGAATCATAAGGAAAGAGTAGATTTAGTGTTTCCATCGTTAGCTAAAAGATCGTTTTCAACAATTTGGTTTACAGATTTTTGAATGTGGTAAATCAAGCTTATCCTTTTCTTTGTTGTTAGCCAACAACCATGTCTTTTGGACATTAGCTTTGAAGACGTCAGATTCTACTATTTGTTTTAGCTTGCTAATTCCCAAGCATTGATCTTACATGTAATCTTTTTCTTTCCGCAAATGTCACTTTCATGGTTTTTTTCATTGAAGAGAAAGTCCAGCAATAATCGTATGCGATCAATACCAAAGTTTGGGGAGTGGAAAGAAGGTGATCCTTCTTCTGCTGAAGGATTTAGTGCCATTTTTGAAGAGAGGAGAAAAGAGAAACTGAATGGTCATGCATGTAGTGCTAGAATTACACTGTCAGAACCCAAGAAGAAGAAACGCTCTTCTTTCAAGCTCAAGCGTTTCATCAAAGCTCTCAAGGTAACAATCATCAAAACATCATCTCTTGATTACATTACATACTTAAAACTTTGTTGTGTTGGTTGCAGAAGAAGTTTTCTATGCAGAGGAAGTGGTTTGGTTGCTGGTTCCCATTGTCTTCATAGACTTTGATGATCCTGCGTGTTTCTCTTTAACCAACAAGCCTCCTTCAATTTCAATTCTCCTAAATGGAGTTCATACTCTTTTTTTTTTTTTTTTGTGTCATTGTTACATTAAAATGTTGTCTTAAGAGCCATAAGTACTCTATTATTATTTGATGAGTGGCAGTATTCTTATGTTGTCCATATGCTCACTCTCAACATTATGTTTATTTAAATACAACAGTAATCATATTCATGTCCATACAAAAGCATAACTGTTAAGGAGGTCGTTATATGCAAATTATTGTTGGTTCTTGTGTAAAACTAACTTGGATTTCGACAGCAGATTGTGTAGGGCCGGCAACAATTTTAGTAGAGATGCCATGCCGCTTTATTCTTGTTTATATCCTTTAGTATTCTGAGAATAAGCAAATTAAACTTTGTTCCAGCTCACAGGCAAGTAAGCTTGTATTGTTTTTTTCCTACAAGAAATTCACAGCTGTTGCTAGGAAGAAAATGAACTTCTAAAATCTATAACAATGGGTTAGGCACCGGCCAAGTTTTAAATTGTGCACTTGAGAAAGAGTTGACAGAATTAGTCCAAATTATCAAAATTGAAAACCATAAGCTTGGTCCTGTGAGAAAGAATCTATGTAACAATGAAAACAACTAGCTATGCTTCGTGGTCTTGAAGAGAAATTCTGAAGTTAAGGGAGGAAATCAAACCCTACATTAAACATAATAAGAAATGGAACAAACATATTCTTCTAGTATGATGCCAAATGGGACCGTTGAACAGCTGTCTCTCTGAAAACTCAGTTCCAAGGTCTTTCAAGACAAGCCAGAGTAGCGTTGGACATCAAGTCTCAATCTATTACTTGGACCGACCTATGCACAATTACAGAGAATCGAATTTATTCAGGAACAGCTTACCATATTACGATCCCAACACCATGAGAAGATGAGATCATCTGACTACGTAATGCATCTCACAGTTTCTGTAAAAAAAGTGTCCTAAGCCTCTTCAAAGATAAAGCTCCATACTAACTTTGGCACACACTCCTTTGGTACAAAGGCCACTCACCAAAAGTCATCCCCGTTCTTTGGTTGGTGTTTAAACAAAAACTGCAGACCACAGACAAATAACCATTCCTCAACATGGCTTCTAGGAATTGTATTTTGTGTAATTCATATACTGAAAACCAAAATCAATTTTTCTTCGAATGTCTATGGTCTAGTTTCATGTGAAACTTTACTATCTTTATGCAACTTGTTATGACTAAGATGACTTGGGAATTTAGAACAGAATGGGTAATTTTTAGATTCAAGGGCTCTTCCCCTGACAACTCCTTCTTAAAGCTTGTCCTCAGCTGTTTAGTTTACATCATATGAAGAGGGAAATAGAAGAAATCTTTAAGGAGGAGTGCGCTACATATCAAAACAATCTTCTACCAAAGGAACCAGTAATATCCATCTCAGATTGTTGGAGAAACCTTCCCACCACATCACTCTTTTAGTCTGTTTTTGAAATCGGCTCATCTTAATCATTGTAGTTACATAAATGTCCAACTTTTAATGGTATCCACAGAACAAATTAAAAGTATACTGTAACTAAGCAGTGCTAGTTCTCTAAGAACTGAAGCCTATTTATAATAAGTTTTGAACATTTTAATAATTTAATTAAATTTTAATTAAACTTTAATTAGAATTATAATTAATTCTAATTAAATATCAATTATGCTCAAATAAGATCCAATGTCTCACATTGATCTATATTTATTAAATATCTCATATTTTATCATAAATTTTATCAAACTTTACTAAATTAAAATATCTTTTCTCTCTTCACACGCTCTTTATGTGTGACTTATTAAGTTACTAAATATGTTGACAATTGATATAAACGTGTTGCAGAAAACTTGCTGCCATGTTAGCAAATTTGTTACAACCAAATAATCAATTAGTTTCAGTTAACTAATAAAATGTAATTCTTTTATTCTTTTGTATATAAACTTGTACAATGAAGAGCCACGGTATAATGACGACAATAAAATCAAAACTTTTCCTTTATTTTTCTCGATTTTCACTTTCCACCATTAACGTTATTTATAAAAGTTTGAACATCAACTTAAAAAATGTAACACAGTCCCTTTACCTCCAATTGAAGTCTCTAACAATCCATTCTTTTGGTCTAAGTTTAACTACTACTTTATTTGACCCTACCTTGTTATATGCTTCTTGTTTAGTTCCTTCCTACTTTTTTGTTTGAAGAGAACATGTAATTTCTTTCTAGGTAAAAAGGTTGTACCATATAAGTGGGTTTATAAGGTCAAGTTAAATTATGATGGGACTTGGAGACCCAAAGCCAAATTGATCATTAAAGGCTGCACACAGAAGATCTGTTTTAATTTTTAGGAAATATTTTCTCCTGTAGTCAATATAGTTACCATTAGAATTATCATTGCTTTAGCAGCTCACAAAAATTAGGATCTATTTCAATTTGTTATTAACAATTCTTTTCTTTTCACGGTGACTTGGAGGAAGAAGTTTACATGAAAATTTCAGAAGGTATAGATAATACTTATAACAAGGTTTTCAAACTTAAGAAATCTCTTTATGACATTAAGCAAGATTCAAGGTAGTGGTTTGCTAAACTATTTATCTCTCTTTAACAACTATGTTACATTCAATCCAAGAAGGATTAATCCATATTTCTTGAGAAATAGCGTTTTGATGTTACTATTGTAGCTATTTATGTTGATGACATCTTGTTAAGTGGATCAAATCTTGTTGAAATTTAGACTTTAAAAAGAATCTTCATTCAACATTTAGGATGAAGGACCTAGCCAAATTGTATTATTTCTTAGGTTTTGAAGTTGGTTATACTCATCATGGTATTACTTTCACTCAAAAGAAGTTTACTGCTGAACTATTATCTGAAACTGGGATTCCTAATTCCAAAAGAGTACCCACTCCTTTGCCTATCAATTATCATCTGGCTACTGACATTGGAGAGCTTTTACCTAATCCCAGTTATTATAGGATGCACATTGGAAAACTCAATTATCTCACTCATACTAGACTAGATCTCACATTTGTTGCTCAAATGTTGAGTCAGTTTATGCAATAGCCTCGATTAACCCTTTTACAAGCCTTAAAGCATGTTCTTAGGTATGTTAAAGGCACTTCTGGTTAAGGTATTCTATTAAAAGCTAGTACTCAACTCATTCTCAAACACTAATTGGGCTAGTTGTCCTACCTTTCAATGCTCCATCAATGGTTATTTAATTCAACTTGGTCAATCTCCTATTAGTTGAAAGAGCAAGAGGTAGAGTATTATCTCTAAATCATCTGCAAAGGTCGAATATGGAGCCATGTCCCAGGCTGCCTCTGTGGTTATATAGCTTGTAAGGCTTTCGGGAGAATTGAATATCTTGAATCTTAAGCTTGTTCTCTTACACTATAACAATCAAAATGCTCGCTAAATAGCTAAAAATTGAGTTTTAATGAGAGAACTAAACATATAGAATTAAATTGTCGCTTTACATGTATAAAGTCATAGAAGGTTGATGCAACTCACATATTTGCCCACAAAATGTCAACTAGTTGAAGTTCTCGCCAAAATCCTTGTTTTTGCTCAGCATTGATAACTTTTACTCAAGCTAGGAATGTTGCCTCCTTTCAGCCAACATTGTCTAGCTAATTACCCAAACGTGTTGGACAAAACTTCCCGCCATGTTAGCAAATGTCTTACAGCCAAATAATTAATTAGTTTAAGCTAACTAATAAAATGTAATTCTTTTATTCTTTTGTATATAAACCTGTACAAAGAAGAGCCACGGTATAATGATGACAATAAAATTTTAAAAAAAATCTCTATTTCTCTCCATTTTCACTTTCTGCCATTAATGTTAGTTATAGAAGTTTGAACATCAACTTACAAAATGTAACACAATCCCTCTACCTCCAATTGAAGTCTTTAACAAACTATGCTTTTGATCTGAGTTTAACTACTACTTTGTTTGACTCCTGCCTTGTTATATGCTTATCGGTTAGTTCCTTTCTACTTTTTTGTTGAAGAGAACATTTGGTCTCTTGTAACACTCTTTAATAGAACGTTCATTTCCTAGGAGCTTTTAGGATTAGTAAATTTATTTTGAATAACAT